>CM057818.1:18279269-18679269 GCA_030067965.1 Latrodectus elegans
ATTAAAATTCGTATCAAAATATTAATGCAATCAAAAATATTTTTAGCTTAAAAAAAACAAAAATGTTCATTTTGTAACTGTACGGAGAAAGAAATGAAATATATTTAAACCAAATTTTGTACAGCCTCAATGAAATTAGAATTTGGTTAAAATTTACTTGGATGGAGATATTTTGACATTTTAAAAATATTTGAAAAAATTTTAAACGCTAAAAATGGACGTCGAAGTGACAGTAGCTCTGTTTTTTGCAATTTGCAAAAGACCGGAAGTTTCTATCGTAAAAATAGCACTTGTGAAACATTAAAATATTATCCATAGGATTAACATGGGATTCGATTTTCCCCAACGGAGGTCTAGCAGGGCCTTAACCATTAAATGAAATTCGAAGAAAATAGCTAACAAAATTGTGTAGAATTTGTTATTCGAATTTTATCGACAAGTCAATCGTAGCGTCACTTTTTCAATGTTGACTATTACATGGAATGTGGATTTCTTTTTTCTATTTCATTGTTTGTTGTCAGATATTTCAAAGGCACGCATCAATTAATTTTGTTCCTTAGCATTTACAGGCAGAATACAGAGATTTTAAAAAGCGTCAACAACAGCAGATTTCTCTGCTGGAAACCATGTTGAATGAAGTTGAGAAGTATCTGGCTGAAGTGCAGAAAGCTGGTAACAAAGAAATCTACATGTTAAAAGTAAGTACTGACATTTAATTTTTAAATGCACTTGTGAAACATTGTCAATTTATGTACCACGCTTCACATATTATTATATGCATGAATGTTATGCGTAATTCTTGAAACAATGAAAAATTCATTATATTTTAACAAGTTCCTGTCAGTTGGTATACACACTTTATATTGATATCATTATATTTAATAGAACATTATTGCAAATATTGATCACTGAATATGATATTGAAATATTCACGACTGAAGCGAAATCATTAAAGTACTACAAACACAGAAAAGAATCACATCAAACAGTAGATATGTGAGAATTTAGAACATTTGAAGGAAATATGTGATATCTAGGTAATAAAAGTTAGAATAACTTAACTGTTAGAAAATACCTCAAGGATAAATGTGTTATCGCCAACTGGAACAGCTTGTCCTTATTTGGATCTTACGCCATTAAATCAAACCAACCACAACCAACCAACGTTGTCACCAATATGTTTAAGATTTTCCAATATAGTCTTTCTGAAAAATGTGTATCCCATTTGTTCTTGGAAAAGGAAGAAAGTTACATGTCTTATTTTAGCACATTTATCAGGCTATATGCTGATTTATTTGCTGTGAAAGCTCATTTTTTTAAACTTTATAATAAATGCATATAACTCATTTCTTATGAAATTTTTCTCAAATAGATAGTTAAAAATCGCGCAATGTTTTTAAAGATCACTACATTAAATTTTTTCATAAGATATCTCGATAATTCTATTCACGCACAGAATTGTGATTAATATGTTTTTGAAGGACATCGAAGAAGACAAATCTTATATTCTTCTCATTCACTCTAGCAGAATACTATTTATCTTTGAAATTCAAACATTTATTATACAGTAATAATTTTTATTCAATAATCTAACAATCTATTTTACTGAGCCATGGATTTCACAGTATGTATGCGGAATGCATTTGATCAAAAATCATCAATACATCAAGCATCAAAGAGACATTTTATTGTACTAGAAACGAGTATCTAACAAATCGGAATCGTTTTCTAATGAAATGAATGTCCCTATATGAGCTAAAGTGATGATCTTGTGAATATTAACCAGTATAAACCACTTAACATCAACAAATTTTATAAAACACTTTATGGAAAGTCAGCGTCATAATTTATTCAGTTTCCACTATCTGTCATGAAAGATACAAGCTGCTTCGAACCATAGCTGCTTTTACTCATCAATTGTTATAAATTGAAAACAAATGTAAAAACTAACAACAAAACACTAAAATAAACTTTAACACTAAAATTTCTCTCTTATTTTTACACCTAACAGTGCAAAGCTTAAAACACTTAACTCAGGATTAGTTTTGTCAGAAAAGAAAATCCAGACCATCGGTTTATGTTGTCCAGGAATTCATTTCTGTGAAGCAAATTTATTTTGCATTCTATCGTACACCAGATCATACAATCCACTGAAAACATATAGAAAATTATTCTTCTCTGACTTACAGTATTCTTTTTTTTTTCAGTAATCATTAATGATGAAGGAATCAGTGAACGCAGAATGATATCTGATACTTGGTTTGTTTCTAAAGTGTCTTAAACTGATTTCATATGAGTACGACAGCGCCGTGGTAGCCTAGTCGTTAAGGCATCGGACATCCGTCCAGAAGGGGTGGATTCGAATTCCAGTGCCACGATAGAACCACCGAGTACATGCGATATAAGTGCTCGTTAAATCTGTGGAATTGAAAATCCTGTGGTCGGTCATTGAGCTGTTACTATGGGTGTAATGGTGTAGAAAAGACTTTCTGCCCTTCCAGATCAATGTTAAAACTAAAGAAGTGGATCCTCTAGTGGTGCCATCTATTGGAGGAGTTTATAGCAAAGTCTTACTTTCACCTTCGTGGTGCTCTGGTTAAACAAAAGACTTACATTCGCATGACCAACAAGTATTACGAGATTGGTTTGTGAAAGTGTCATGAGTAACAACAACATATGAGTTCGAGTCCCTTAATTCAAATATAGTATTTGATTTTGCATAAGACTTCCAATTGCTGAGATATAGAATTTTAGTGAAATACGTATTACATTATGTTAATTCTAGGAATCAAATTCAATTAAATCTTCTCATTATAATGTTATATGTCCCCTTGAGAGCTGCAGAGAAACTGTGTACTAAGTTTCAACCTCTCAGATTATTAGATGCAGAGATAGTTTTTTTTTTCCTTGTAAATTTTTTTAATCATTTTTCCTCAATCAAGCAAGGGGCTCGAGTCTCTCTATACGTTGCAATGTACAAAAGCTGATAAAAAAAACATTATATATATAAATTCAACACCCCAATCACGATTAAAATCAATTCTAAGATGACAGGCACTGAAATACATTTGTAAGCATGTGATCGAATTTTGTGCTTCACTATGCAGAAATCACTACTTGAAGCTATTTCCCGCTTATTTACATGTTTTTAAAGGATTAATGCAAAATTTAGATTATTTATTTACTGTCGTAAGAGAACTGCAAATTAAAAAATAATTCCTTTCTAATTTCTCAAAACTTTTCCTTCGTGCCATATTGAACATTATATATATATTTCAGAAATCCTTAGTATGCGAAATATTGTTCTAATATTGATAAGCAATGGAGTGTTAATTTTAAAATTCACTAATTAATCTCTACGCATTATAATATGCCATGCATTTTTATAATTGATTGATGTGCAATAGAGTGTTAATTCTAAAATTCCCTAATTAATCTCTACGCATTATAGTATGCCATGCATTTTTATAATTGATTGATATGCAATGGAGTGTTAATTCTAAAATTCACTAATTAATCTCTACGTATTATAATATGCTATGCATTTTTTAATTGATTGATTGATTGATGTGCTTAAACGAAAATGCACCATGAACTATTAAGCATTTTTTGTCATTTAGGTATTTGCTGCTAAATAAACCTTTGTGTAAATTTAGTAAATTAAATAAATTTAAATAATTTTTTTTTTCAGTTTTAAAAAAATCTTTTATTTTTAAATGAATTTTGTTGCGAAAAAGAGTTAATTGTATCTTTTATTTCATTGGTGTATATTAGAGTACATTGATTCCAATTTTCAATGTTGTTGTTTCTGTAGTTTTATTTTTGAAACTTCTCTGTTATTTCGAAACCAATTAAATGTTATTGAATTTCATTATATGAAATTATAGGATTCCATTGCAAATCATGTATATGATATGGCGAGATCTTGGTCGAACAAAATTAACGAAATATATGATGAACTAAATAATGAAGTAAGTATGGATTTTAACATTAAAAAAATAAAAAAAAAAAAAATATATTTATTTATATATATATATATATATAAAAATATATATATATATAAATATATATTTTAAAAATTATCACATAATGAAAAATCGATTGCCCATCCCAGAAAAAAAAGAGTTATTTAAAAATTAATTTATGTATGTTGGATTTTGCCAAAAATTAGACTCTAATCTCAGAGAACTTTAAATGAAGCACAAAATAGGAAGTTCGGTTATTTAGAAGGGAAAAAAAAAAAAAAAAAAAAAAAAACTGTTTACTCAGATAAAACATCTGTTCTGAAATTATCTCTAAGAGCTATAGAAATTAATGCCTGAGACAAAACAATCTCAATTAATGAAAGAGGGGAATATCAATAAAACGTACTTAATATTTCCTTAGTTGCTCTTTAAAATGAAATTTCTCAGCCATCCTTACATTTTCTAAATTTATGTTGAAAATAGTCTAGATGTAATATAGATATGAATTAAAAGTTACAAAAACTAAGAATAAATTTCATGTTTCTCATTAAATTTGAGAAAGTAATTAGTTTATGGGCAACTTTATTTTTGTTACTATACATTTGAATGGGAAACCTTACTACTTAAAATGCGAATTATATACCGCATGTAAATAAAGGGCTGTAAAAATTCATTAAAATTAATTATTGACCACAGAGAGGTATATTTAGATGTCATATAAGAGGAATAATTCCCTCACATTTATCAAGGATATCATTAAAAACATGAATTCCAAAAATTTAGTACTATATTTGCTGAACTTTCGATTGATTTGACTTCTAATTATTAGAGCACGGTTTATTGCCAATAAGGTTGATTCATTCTTTTGTAGCAAACATGTCTCTTTCGTAAAACTTGTCATCAAGTCTTCGCTCTGTAATATATTGGTATAAAAATATATTTCTTTCAAATAAGTGCTATAATGTGCCTATTTGGTGATCATACCAGGTATATGGAAAGTCCAATTAGCCCTTGTGTGCAAAGATTGACAGTTCACGGACAAACAATACCAATCAGCCAGATATGTGGATGACGTATTGTAGTGAGCATACTGCAACAAGAATACCAGTATTGATCCATGAATGGAAAAAAATATTGATGTCATTTGTAGATTATATTTATTATAACATCAGACTGACATCCAATTTTATTTTGGTTGAATACCATAATTTTGCATATTATATCAATCCCAGATTGTGGTATTACAAACTACACCACTATGTGTGTATTGTACACAATTACTGAATTTAATTACATGGGCTAAGCATATTTTTCTACATGCTAAGTGCTGATCATTATTTTCAGAGTAAGCAGCTTTCAAAATGTGTTTCATTATTAGATTCCATATAGGTATAACTGAGAGAATATATTCTACACATATATATATTTTATATAAATATTCATTAAAAATTCATTATCCTAATAATAATAAAAATATTTAATCAGTTTTTTCTCTCTCAATATATAATGTAATTATTTTTTATTTTAATGTAAATAATCATAACTAAGTTATTAAAATTGTACGATCCAGAGGAAAATACAGGATTTACAACATTTTTATTGTTTCCTCATTTGATAAATTAATGCTGCTTGGAGCATTAGAATTAGTAAAAAGAAATGCCCGGAATATTTTTAAATGGTAGAATAAGTTTGAAAACATGTTGTTCCGCTCTCTTATGTTATTTTAATTGTTAGAATACGTTTGAGCACATGTTGTTCCGCTCTCTTATGTTATTTTAATTGTTAGAATACGTTTGGGCACATATTGTTCAGCTCTCTTGTGTTATGTTAATTTTTTTATTGATCTGTTGCCTTAAGAAGTTAAATTGTAAAATATGCTGATATATTTGGCTATCGCTTCTAGCCTTCAACCATGGAAGTGTGGAGCAACTGTGCAGGAGAAATAACATCCAAAGACATCAGAATGGCCTTTCTTGCAGATCAGAGAGAAATGGCTTTGCTCTGGAAAAAAGCTTTTGAGGATATAATGGTAAGTTGCATTTTAACCTTTCTCATCAATTAGTTCAGTCTGTCACTATATTCGGTTCGATTACGTTCATTTTCTCTATTACATTCTCGATTTCGGTTTCCAAATAGAAAACTATGCTTTTCAAAATAATCATACCTGCCAACATTGGAAAAAATTAGTAGATTGTACTGATTTTGGTGGAAAAAAAAATCAAAAGATACAACTAGAGATATTTTTGCCTGAAAAGAAATGATTAAAACGGTAGTACCACAAAAAGACAATTTTACTCTTTAGATTATATTATCTGAGAATGATTTATGTTAAACCTTTTTTGTGTTAATCTTAATATTTTAATAAAATATTCATCAACATCATAAAAAAACTATGAAAAATAAAAGAATATACTACATATTAAAAAATAAATATCAACGTTTATGTCCGAATATTTATTTTATAGGGCAACTTTTACTACTCTAGTGCAATTTATAAATATTAAACTTAAAAAATTACATAAAAACATAAAATACATTACTAAATAAATTGGGTTCAGCGACAAATACTTCATTTGGCGAAAATATTTTTCTAATTAAATTACTAATAACTCGTATTAGTCCTCCTAATCGAACTGCTTATGTAAACAGGCACCTGGTGTCTTTGCTCTGAATGTTAATTATGTAAATGCCAACTCGAAGGGGTTCTTGGTACGCTAGTGCTTGACGCACAAACCTTCCACGGCGGACAGATAGGGTTCAAAACTCAGAGGATGACATTGTTGTTGTTGTCTTTTGACACTAGCCGTCATTATGGGGCGCGCTGCTTCACTTTTCCAACTGAACCATATTTTGATGTGGAGTCCGACGTCCTTGATACTCGTACTCGCCATAGGTACCCGTTTATAGGGTAGGCAACCATTCACAACCCCTTCATACAAGGAAAAAGCAAAGACAGGAGAGAGAGAAAGTACACCCATACCCGAATCGGGATTCGAATACAGGACCCTATCCGCAGTTAAGCACTCTGACCTTAAGACAGGATGGGCAGCAGAGGGTGACAGTTAAAATATATATATATAAACATTATATATTTGTGCACCATCTGTTGACTGTTTAAGCTACTAAAACAATTCAATAAACTTTTTTCCGGCAATTTTGGCTGCTTTTTGATTTTTTCTCTAAAACTGCCAAAAGTCAGTAGATTTTCATACATAATAGGGAAATCGGGAGCAATAAGAAAAAATTAGGAGTTTCCCGATAAAATTATATAGTTCAGTTGGCAGCTAAGAAATAAACTTAGCGTTCTCTTTCTAGATACCTCAGTTTATATCGGACAGTTTTCCTCAGAACATCTTTCGGTCGTCAGGCTTGTGCATATAACCCAGTATAACTTTTGCTTGCTTTTTCTCACCTTCTTGGCTACATGCAGAATTTTGTAGGCTACACGTAAGATACATAGGATTTAGAAATACATATAATTCTATATCCCGTATATAATAAACATTATTACTAAAAAATAATTTTGTTTCAGAAACTTCGAGCGAGGAAATTTATAATTAAATATATGCATGGTCATACTGAATTTTCGGTACACTTAATCTCAGACATACTGATCTAATAAAGTAACATTCTTAGTTATGGCACCCATTCAGATATCATCAATATCTTTGGGTGTTTTGTACTTAAGCCCGATGGCTTAGTGGCAGCGTTTCACGCTCCCAAGGCACAGATCTGAGGTTCAATCCGTAGGCTGGGCAAGGTCCACTCAGCCTTCCATCCCTTCAGTGGGTCGATAAACTGAGTATCAAGCATGCTTGGGACTAAACACTTTGGATCTTATGTTAGGCTGACCACTTAACTGGTACATATGCTTCGCACCCTAATACTCTCAGTTATAAAAACAGTTATGGACACTGTAGGTCTTGAGACCCACATGGGCTGTCATGCCACGGAGTATAGTAGTAGCCACGGAGTTAGTTATGTATTTATCTACCACTTTTAACTTATTTTGAATTTTGAGAAATTATTCTTGGAGACTAGCTTTTTATATATCTTAAGCATACAGATTCTATTAATCGATGATGACTAAATTTGAATGTTATCTGTACTTCCACAGATGCTATCCACGGAACTAGAAAAATACAGATACAGTTACACTCTATCGAAATCAAATATGGAACGGTCCATTCTGTGGATACAAAGGAATTACAAGGATGACATGCCGGAGTTGACTAAATTGCAAAGGAAGGTATCCAACGTTGCCAACAAAAAAGAAGCTCTCGAACAAGAGCTTTTGAAGTTAGAAAAGTTAATCGGAAAAGAACAGGCAAAAGCTGAAGATATCAAACTCCAGTATAAAGCCAAAATTTGTGCCATGGCAGAAATAAACAAGTGAGTTAATATAGTTGTACCTTGATATTTGAAATCGGATGCATGCAAATGAAACTTACAAAGCTGAATTTGAATTCAAGACACACATCATTTTCACAAATTTTGCGAGCTTCAAATTAGCAGATCCTCTCAATTTAACGAATTTATCTGAATTCCAAAAAACATTGATGTTACTCTATCTTAAAAGAGATTTAGTCGCATTTTATTGCCATTTTGTTTTAGGTTCTGAATTCATTAATTCTAACAGGGATAGCTTCAACGAATTATATTGAAATTTGTTCATATTTTTGAATATATGACGACATGTTTTTACGATGTAGCACTTGGAAATGAATATTATTTTGCGGAAGAGATAAAAGAGTCAATATATTCATTTATTTGATATGAATGTTGTTGTTGTCTTGCGTCAGAAAGGGAGGCATTATGGGGTGCGCTTCTCCACTTTTCCAACTGAACCATAATTTAGTGTGGAGTCCGACTTTCTCAGTACACATATGCCATTGGTGCTCGCTTGTAGGGTTGGCAACCATTCACACACGGAAAGAACAAAGACAGGATATATATAGAGAGAAAGTGCATCCATAAGCAATGTTGCCAAACAAAACGGAACAAAAATAGTTTTTTATCTCTCTTGAATTACGTTGCTTGCTTATTAATCTTCAAAGTTCTACACTGGAAAAAATTTTTCCAATAGAATATTCATAACTAAAGCAGACCATTAGTTTCAGTTTTGTCATTTCATTCACAATTGAAATCGATTTCATTTTGAGCTCTCCTATCCCTTTATTTATTCACAGTCCCTTACGTAGTCTTGAATGACGAATTACAAACGTCAGAAATTATACACCTATTTTATAATTTCATTTTTTTGATCTCCAGAACGAATTAATCGATTTCTATGGTAAATCGATGATCGGTTAACGAACAATTCGGATAGAGAACATATTCTAGTAACAGATTATGTTCGTTAACCGACCATCCACTGTAATTGTTAGAACTATTTTCTAGCTTTGAATATCATGTTTTACTTTTGAAAGCATCGATAACATGATAGTTGAAGGCTGTTTTATGTCATTTTAAGTATTTATCGCGTATTATTATTCTAAAAAGATTTTTCATGAAAAGTACAAAATAATCAGAAAAAAAAAAAAAAAAAAAAAAAAAAAAAAAAAAAAAAAACTTGAAAACAATTTGATTTTGTTTAAAACCGATAGATGTAATCTAGAAATCAGCTTCTATCATTTATTTTCTGTCTACCTTGCGCTCGATGTCTCACTGTTGCTGAGGAAACAAGACACGTCCATTTTCCGATGGGGGAGACAGAAGAAAAGTACCAACTTTGGTGTTCTAAATGTCTTGGTAATATAACTTGAAGTACATATAAAATTATATTTCTTTAAACATTAAAAACTGCCAATTTATACTATTCAATATATACATATACTTCAAATAAATTACTCTAAAACACTGCCAATTCATAATACCCTCAACCCTCTTTGAAATAGATACTTTTTGTAACAATCGCAACCACAGCTAATCAATCTATTTGATGGGAGATTTTTTTTTAATAGACAGACAGTAACTATTGTTAGGATGGATAGAAGAGAACAGTATCTTGTTTATTTCACTCTAAGATTCATTGTTTTATCATTAGACATTAGCAATGCCGTTATGTTAACAATTTTCTCCCCTTCAACAGGTATCTTTCGATTTCCTGCTAAGAAATCATTGCCTATTTTTAACTCAGTTCAACAAGTTATTCCATTTGGAAGGAAACATCCATATTTATGAACTGAGAAAATTTGTTATTTGTTTTAATGAAATAAATTGTTGTAAATTATTGAAAATTAATAGGCGTGTATATCAGTTTTATGATTTGCAGTATTCCAATTAAAATATAACTTGAAATAAAGTGTTTCTGTAAATAATTATATATATTTTTTGATAAGGGTCATTTATGCAGCACATAGGAACATTTGTCTGGCTGTTTATATCCCTCTTCATTTTGTTCGAAAAAAAAAAAAAAAAAAAAAAAAACGAACTTTTTATGCTTTTAATTATATGATTGCTAAAATATTTTTTATCTCATCACTTTTTTTCTCATTTCAATAATAAGAATCAAGTTCAGTTTAGAAAGTATATTATTTAATATGCATTGCAAGTACATGATATAATTTTAATATATATGATATAATTTTTAACCTCTTTCCTCACTTTCCCAAGTATCCCGAGTTTTTTCGTGATTATATTTACTGAGATTAATTATTATCCCCTGATGTATATGTATATGTTACCGTGAAAGACTGAAATCAGAGAACGTCGACATTCACCGGTGAATGTCAACAAACACCAAATACGTCGGTGAATGATCGAATATTTCATTACATTCTTGAACATTCGGACCCTCACCGGTGTATGTCAACAATCACATATGCTCTGGTGGAGTTCAAAAAGAGAGGAGCCGACAGAGGCGAGACTGGCTGTTTTCTCGCCAATTCCTTTGTGCTGGTGAAGTCAGTCAGCTTTGTCAGTCTTATGCATATGCAAGGTTCGATAGTGAGAGCGAAGTTTCCTTAATTTTTTTCTGATCTTCTGATTTATACAGAATAAATACTACAGTGAATCGTAATTTTTTTTTAAAAAAGTTAAATGAATTAATTGCGTATGAACGAGAAGACAATTGGTTTTATTTTTCTCGAGAAAAGTACTCTAAAATACTTTCTGAAGTGGTTTCTGTTAAAACTAAGAGCAACACACCTTTGGATTACAGACGATTAAAACGTTTTGATGTTTTGAAAATTAATGATGAAGAGAAGTTAATTGTACCTTTAAAACAAGGAGAAACGACTATACAGCATTATGCTACCAATAAGGAATTGTTCAGTATACTATGTGAAACTCACACCAGGATAGGCCATGGAGGAAGAACACGTATGCTTAAAGAGTTCTAAAATAAATACAAAAATATTACAAATGAAGTTGTATTTAAATCTAGGCTAACAGTATCAAATGAAGCACAGTGCACCTAAGAAAGGTATTGTTGAGAAACCAATGATGAGTTCTGAGTTAAACTCAAGATGTCAAGTTGATCTGATAGATCTGCAATCTAACTCAGACGGTGAATATAAGTTCATAATAGTGTATCAAGATCATTTAACTAAGTTTGTCCAGTTACGAACTTTGAAAACTAAGAGGGCTGAAAAAGTAGCGTATCATATTCTTCCAATATTTTTAACATTTGGTGGTCCAGCAATATTGTAATCAGGTAATGGTAGAGAATTCAGTAATCAAGTCATATCCGAAATATGAGCTATGTGGAAAGATGTTAAGATAGTTCATGGAAAGCCTCATCAGAGTCAAACACAAGGATCAGTTGAAAGGGCCAATCAAGATATAATATTCTAACTGCATGCATGAACGATAACAATACAAATAAATGGTCAGAAGGTTTACCCTTTGTTCAATTTGCCAAGAACACTACATACCACGAAGGAATACGCCAAAGTCCTTATGAAGCCATGTTTGGCATTAAAGCGAAAAGAGGCATAACATCGTCTTCTTTCCTAGTGAACAAATCGCAAGTATCGAAACTGAGGAACAACTTGAAGTAATCGCCAATACTTTTGAAACCGAAGGACAGCTTGAAGAAACGGGTAATACTTCTGAAAAAAATTTGAGCGGTGGTCAAACCGAAAACCAAATTCCAAAGAGAAATATCGAAGAGGACTTGCAATCTACCACGTCTTCACATCAAGTTCTAAATGAAAAAGACAAGTTAATTTCTTTAAAAAAGAGTGGCCGCGAAAGATAATCTTCTACTGCAAGCAACAAAAATGTTGCGAACTTCACAAAATCAATTTCCTTCTGCTCAAATTGGTGCCACTGTACGAATACAAGCCCCCGATGTCGACCGTGGTGGTACAGATAATCCAAATGTGTTAGCGGTTGTTGTTGGAAAAGATGACTTTGACTTCTATAAACTTGCGAATGAAAATGATACCCTCAAGCAGCTTTACACACGTAATCAGTTCGAAATTTGTAAAGAAAAGCTCCTTTCCATAGATAAGATTTCTTTTCAAGAAATTTCGCTGAGAGAAGCAGCTGCAGCTAATTCGAGCAAGGCTATACACGCTCTCATTGTAAGAGGGAGTGTTCCACAGATAAATGCAGTTGTAAAAGCAATGGCCTCTTGTGCAATTCGAAGTGTCATAGTAGTTTAAGTTGTTGCAATTAATAAGATTTGATTCACGTATCTTAGTTTTTATTACTCTTTTCTTTTTTTTTTTCTCATTTAGAACGTACTGTATAATTAAGTAAGTTTTTTACTTCTATTATTTTTTCCTTTCTCATTTTGAATCCCACAGTACTGGAGTGGGATAAAACCACAGTTCAAACACAAAAGTCTCTATGAATATTTCTCTTCACCTGTAGCACCTTAAAAAAAATTCTTATTTTGAATGTACTGTATAATTAAGTAAGTTTTATAACTTCTATAATTTTCCTTTCTCATTTTGAAAGTACTGTGTGCTTTAAGTTCTTTGTTGTTCCTCACAGAAAGAGTGGCGAAACATTTATCGCGACTGAATTACGGAGAATAAAATATAAATCTCGAACACATGCTTGACATTCACCATTAGTGCATGGTGAATGTCGACATTCACCATTAGTGCACGGTGAATGTCGACATTCACCGGTGAAAGTCAGAAATAAGGGTATTTAGCAAATATTTCTGACATACACCAAGCGACTATGTGAATGTCGACATTCTCCAGATTTCGGTGTTTCATCGTAACATATATATATATATATATATATATATCGACATATAGAATTTGTCTGTGCAATTTGTTTGTGATTCCGCTCTTATATTTCTTGCCTGTAGTTTAAAATGAAAAAAATAATTCTATCAATTCAAAATTGAATATATTAGTTGTGTTTTGAATTTTTTGATAAACAGTTTGATACTGAATTTATAATTAGTATTACAACCTTTACTAAAGGATGTGCGGAAATAAAGAACTGTGACGATTTTTTTTGTAGTTCTATTTCAAAATTATTGGTAAAGGAAATGGTTCACGATCATGTAAGTGGTTCATAAAAAAATGTAAATTATTGTGTATTCATTTCATTGAGAGTATTTCAAAGTTCTAATAGAAATATTTTTTAAAATTACTAATTTTTTTTTATTCAGTTTTTATATGAAATATTAAATAAGAAAAATTTTAGTTAAGCATTGTTCAGTAAAAAATAACTATTGTTATGTAACCACATTAATCTGTAACAATTAAAGTAAAAGAGATATGTAGTTCTCATTCTACTCGCATGATGGTGTTGCTGCGAAGTATAACTGGGCCATGCTTATATTCCGGCCCTTTTAAAAATTACTCTTATTCTTATGGCTGATTTTTCTAAATATATTGATTTAATCTTTAGAAATAATATAAATCTAAAAAAAGTCTCTGAAAGGATTTTTTGTAATTAAATTTTAAATTTATTTCCTTAGACAAAACAACAAACAAATGTTGGTCAAGTACAGAAATGTGTTTCAAGTCAAGAAATCTGAAATATTAGATCTTCTGCAGGATATTCTGAATGGTGATAAATATATATTTCAATTCATTCTAAATATTGATTGGGAACCTCCAAATTTGTAAGTAAATTATAGTTATTCGATTGTGATTAAATATATTTAGTGTCCCTTGTACAAAAAGTCTTCTCTATGTATAAATAAAATAACTATTTTTCTTTACGAATAAAGAAGGAATAAATAGAGAACTATTATATATATATATTAATTAACTACTATTTCCAGTATTCATTTACTATTCCCGACTTAAGTTCCTGCTTCGATTGGATTTCCTGTCAGGTTTTGCTAATAAGGAAATCTGGTTCTTTCATATTGGTTTCATATCTTAGCTATTTGTTATCTATTTCTTAATTAAATAAAAAAAAAGACTTTAGTGTCACATTTTAGCCACAATAAAAATTCATTTTGGTATTTTAAAAGTTATTCTAAGATCAACGATACCTTTAGGAATGTCTTGTACATTGTGTCTGCAATGTGATATTCGAGTACTGGGATTCAAATGTATAAATGTTTACACTCTCAATAGTAAAAAATTTTCAGAAATGAAAAAGCATTTTTAAATTTTAGAATCTTATATTTTTTAAATTTTAGAAATAATTTCTTTCCTTAGCAATTTCTTAATTTTAGAATATTTTTACTGTATTTATTTATGTCCGTAAAAAATTCGTTATATAGTAAAAAATGATGCGCTGAATAACTTAAGGACGATTAAAACAAACAAATCAAAACAATTTAACTTTTTACCATCAAAATTATATGATGAAAAATTCTTATTTCTTTTTCATTGCACATTTGTGCAGTATTTTATACTCACTTTCAAAAGTTAAGCACGGAGAGGAAAATGCTAATTTCCGGAAGCCAATCAGTAATAAAAGAGGATGCAAATGGCTGCAGATGGAATATTCAAATATGTTGGGTAACAGATACAATATCGCGCTTTCATGTCAAGAAATATGCAAAAAGGGCAGTCTGATAAGAAACCAGCTTTATGAAGGGTTACAGAAGTTGATTGTAAGTGCAGATAGAAGGTGCCGAAAACTTTCGTTCAATTTGTTTTCAAGATTTACGTATTTTTATGACTTCCAGAAAACGAATGGAAGGTTTTGAGCCCCGGCATTCTGTGGGGCGCATTGCAGTACAGTCGATCTCAGATGTTGTCTTTTCTTCGGTGCTCATCATTCTGTAATTTCACGTTTATGGAAACAATTCCAAACTTCACAGACAGTTGTCCGTAGACCAGTAGCCGGTTGCCCAAGTGTTACAAATCCCGCAGAATATCCATATTTTGTGATTTTAGCCAAGTGGAATCACAGAGCGACCTGCACACGTGTGACATCTATGGTTACAGCGTTCATTGGTCAGGTGATATCTTCTGCTACTGTACACCGAAGATTACATATGAGTGGACTGTATTCCTGGGTACCTCAAGTTTGTGTTTGTCTATCCGTTCAAACAAGAGGGGCACGATTAAAGTGGTGCCAGGAACATGTCAATTGGACTGTGTTTGACTGGGCCAATATCATGTTTACTTATGAGTCAAGATTTGCTCTGGAGCCAGATGACAAACGTATAAGGATATGGGATGAACAAGGAACACGCAATCATCCCCAAAATATCACGGAACATCGCGCATTATGAGGCGGAAGCATTAGGGTGTGGGGAGGGATTTCATTAGGATACCGCACCGACCTGTGAAGGCTGTACTATATCAAGATGAAGTTCTAGAATCCATTGTGTGATTGTACGCTTAAGCAGTTGGTCCTTTTGTTTTAATGGACGATAACGCACGTCCCTAAAGAGCTGATAATCGTCGATGACTACCTGGAGAGTGAAAAGATTGCGCGTAAGGCGTGGTCAGCATATTCGCCCGACCTTAATCCCATTGAAAATCTTTGGGATGCTCTCGGCCGTTCTGTATCTTCACTTTTCCCAACTACACCCACTCTTATTGTACTGGAAACTGCTCTAAAAGAAGAATGTGGCTATTTTTAAGTCTGCGGTGGTTGACCACCTAACTGAAAGCATGGTCACATGGTATAAACTTTGTATACAGATGAGAGGGGGGGTCACATACCCTATTAATGTCCTTTTTTCATTTTTCTGCTGTTTATTTTCACTTGATACATAATTCCGTTTAAATCTCCAGTATGTCATTGTCTGATAACTTAGAAAAATTTAATATTGTTTTCATTTCTAAATATAGTTATTGGTTTTATTTTATGCATAAATATACATGCTACTTTCCTGCCGGATTTTGTGTCAATCAAAACAGCATTTTTTTTTTTTTTTTTTTCTTTTCCATTTTACATCTTTGTGCTTAACTTTTGTAAATGAGTGTAGATTATTGAGCATATCAAATTTGAGGAGATAGCATAAAATATTTTAATAATAAAGATCGTTTTTGAACTAAAAAATAATACGAAACTCTCAAATTCTAATTTATTATTTTTACTGTAAAATAAGTTATTAATAAAATTATTCATTTTTAATTACCCCATTTGAACATTAAACAGCGAGAAAAAATTCTTTTGTTTCTTTCGTTACAGTTGAGTAACGAAAGAATAAAAGAATGTTGAGTACGCCACTTTATTATGGTTCTCATTGGTTTAAAATATCCATGACATCAGATAACGTTTCATCCATGTCACATGGTATTGAGAACGATTTTGTAAATCCAACTTAACGAAGAATTTGCTGCCTTCCTTCAAACCACATTCTTCGAGAGGCAACAAACAAGGCGAAGTTCACCATCGAATGTCTGAGAAAATTTTCGAAGTTCATTCTGTTATTAAAACGATTTCTAGTATAAGAAGCAAAGCATCGGTTGGAGAAGCCGTTTTCCGTTGATTCAAGCCATTAACAAGTGGATAATAGAACATCAGAAAAAACGAAATTGAAAAGACATAATAAGACATTCCCTATGTTTAAATGATCCTTGCCAATTTTAATTCTTTAAAAATTTCAATAATTAGTCGAATCCTAAATTAATAATTGCAATATTTTTATTTATTTATTGAAGAAAGAAGTCACTATAAAATAAAGATGAATTTCATTCTGCACGCAGTTTTTTGAATTTAAAGTTGCTTTACATTGTAGTAATTATACTAAATATACGATGTGAAAATAACAAGTAAATTATTTCTTTAGATCGCTTCTCGAATCAGAGAATTCTACTGAAAGTAAGTACATTTCAATATCAAGCAAAGACTTGTTATTTAACTTGTATAAATAGTATATATGAACTTATTATATAGTTACATTATCATATAAAATATGTAATCCAATATATATATATATATATATATATATATATATATATATATATATATATATATATATATATATATATATATATATATATATATAGATATATATATATATATATATATATATATTGATATTGGTAGTCTAGTGGCTAGAGCATCGGCTTTACGTCCGAAAGGACGGCGTTCGATTCCCAGTTTCTCTAAAGACCCACCGAGTACATTTGATATACGTGCTCGTTGAATCTGTGGAATCGAAAGTCCTGTGGTCTGTCATTGAGCAGTTACCATAGGTGTAAAGTTCTGGAGAAAATTTCCTCCCCCTCCAGATCAATGTTAAAATTGAGGAAGTGAATCCTCTGATGGTCCATCTATCAGAGGAGTTTAAAGCAAAGTCGCACTTTCAACTTCAGGATGCTCTGGTTAAACGAAATACGCAGACGCACCCTACTGATTTAAATTCGCATAGCCAACGGCATAGCAAGCTTAACTTGTCCATGTGTCGTAAGTAACAATATATATATATATATATATATATATATATATATATATATATATATATATATATATATAGATAGATCATTACCAAACAAAATTCCGAGAATGAAATTGCAGTTAGCAGACATTTAAATATAATAAGTGAATTAATTGATAAAATTTTATCATACAAGATTACATACTTCTGATCTCTAGCATATTCCTAATAAGTTAAAAAAAATGTTTTCTTTAATTTAATTTAAAATTTACTTTTCCAGAGATTTAATTCCACGTAGTTCACAGATTTCCAAAAAATTTTAAATGGCAAATTGAAAAACAAAACATATCAGCTAAAAATTTTTAAAATTCTTGTAATTTGGATTGCTACAAAGCAGCATCGGTATGCCTGTATAAAAAGTGCAAATTTTATGAAATCACTTTGCATATAAATTACGATTTTAACCCAGCTGCTTGGAACAAATCACCACTTAAAGAAGGACGTTTTATTAAGCAGTTTTCTGCATGCTGAAAAGTAAAAGTGTATTGATGATGACACGGGAAGCAGGTAAAAAGAAGATCGTTACTTGTCAGTTGTATAAACAATGCCTAACTCGTGGTTCAGTTTTTTGAAAACCTATCGAAAACAATTAAAAAATTACTTTTTCTCCAGATAAGCATGGCAATAAGATGCCAACTTCATCTCATAATCGATCTGTAATTATTTTCGTTTTGCACCAATAATGAGATTAACATTTTTAACAGTGAAAAGAAGACTGTATAAACGCAGTCTGTATGGTATTAGGTTGGTATTACCAAAGGGAACATTTGAATTAGAAAAATTAAATATGGCTGATCATGTAAACTGGTCTGAAAAACAATTTCAGGTGTGATGTGTTCATTTAGAAATCCTAGTTTGCTGCAATGAGTGATTCTCGACACATTTACCTTGAAAAAAAAGAAAGAAAAACTTATGTTTTTATAAGAGGAAATGTTTTATAAGAGAGAATCTAAGTATATAAGCACATATTTGTATTTATAAAAATTCTTATTACTTAGAAGTAAAGGACTTGCTGTTTTGCTACATGAAATCGTAATTTTCAATACCTTCATTTTTCAAGCAAATTATGCTCTTTGTCTCATTGCTTACATCAATATTTTGAAGGGAAAAAATGTAACACAAGTTGTGACCAGACCAGATTTCTTGATCTTTAATCTATTTCGATATCTGAGATTCTCACAGAAGGCCCAATTCTGATTTCAGTTCATTCCCAAATGTTTTTGGGGCTCAGACCAATTTTATATGGTCCATGGATCCATGCAATTCATTGATAATATCACAAACGTCTCGAGACTCTCTCAAAAACACAAACAAAAAAGCAACCGGTGAAGAGATAGGATTTCCAGTAATTGCACGTCGTATGTTTGCTGAATTTCTTTATCTTTTCATCAGCTATTGTTATCATGAAAGTCCATTGGCAATATCACTAAACTAAAAAGTAATTCAGAATTTATCCTTGTGTAAAGCAAATCAGAATTTATCATTCTGTAAAGTGAATCAGAATTTATCCTTCTGTAAAGTGAATCAGAATATATCATTCTGTAAAGTGAATCAGAATATATCATTCTGTAAAGGGAATCAGATATTTTTCTTTTGTAAAGCAAATCAGAATTTATTATTTTGTAAAGTAAATCAGAATTTATCATTCTGTAAAGTAAATCAGAAATCATCAAATAACCGATTGAAATACTTCCGGCTATGTGATTTTTATTGCTGTCTGGAATGATCATATTCATTGTTGAGAAATGTTTTGGTATTTAATTCATAGAACACAAAAACATTAGACTTTATAAAGGTAATTTTTGCTAAACTACACTACTGGCTATTAAAATTGCTACACCAGGAAGAAATGCAGATAACAAAATGATATTTATTGGACAAATATATTATACTAGAAATAACAAGTGATTAAATTTTCAAAAAATATATTTGGCTGGATAGATCCTGAGAAACCAGTACCCAGAACAACCACCTCTGGCAGTAATAACAGCAGTTATACGAATGGGCATTGAGTCAAACAGAGATTGGATTGCATGTAAAGGTACAGATGCCCATGCAGCTTCAACCCGATGCCACAGTTCATCAACCGTAGTGACTGGCGTTTGGTGACGAGCCTGTCGCTCGGCAACCATTGACCAGACGTTTTCTATTGGTGAAAGATCTGGAGAACGTGCTGGCCAGGGCAACAGCCGGACATGTTCCGTATCAAGGAAGGTCAGTACAATACCGGCAACATGTAGTCGGGCATTATCCTGCTGAAACGTAAGGTTTCGCAGGGCTCGAATAAAGGGTAGAGCCACGCGTCGTAACACACCAGAAATGTAACGTGCACTGTTCAAAGCACCGTCAATGCGAACAAGAGGTGACCGAGACGTGTATCCAATGGCATCCCATATAACGCAAGGTGATAGGCCAGTATGACGATAACGAATTTACGCTGTCAGTGTGCGTTCACCACGATGCCGCCAAACACGGATGCGACCATCATGATGCTGTACACAGAACCTGGATTCATCTGAAAAGATGACGTCTCGCCATTCGTGCGCCCAGGTTCGTCGTTGATCACACCATTGAAGGCGATCTTGTCTATGACGCAGCGTCAAGGGAAGCCGCAGCCATGGTCTCCGAGCTGAGAGTCCATGCTGCTGCAAACGTCGTCGAACTGTTCGTGCAGACATTTGTTGTCTTCTAAACGACCCCGTTTCTTGGCTCACGGCTCATGACGTGGTTGCACGATCCATTACGGCCATGCGGATAATATGCCTGTCTTCTTGTCTGCTAGTGACAGGTGGTCATTGAGATCCCGCATGGCATTCCGTATTACCGTCCTGGACCCATCGATTCCATATTCTGCTAATAATCATTGGATCTCGACCGACGCGAGCAGCAATACTACGATAAGATAAATCGCAATCCCGGTACGCTACAATTCGACCTTTATCAAAGTCAGAAACGTGCTGGTACGCATTTCTCCTTCTTACACGAGGCATCACAACAACTTTTCAACAGGCAACAACGTTCAAATGCAATCGGTATATGAGGAACCGGCTGAACAATTTTCGCATTTAAACACAATGTAAGTGTCGCTACTGGCGCTTGCTTTGTCTGAATGCGCTGAAAAGCTAATCATTTGCACATATCACAGCACCTTCTTCCTTTCGTATAAATTTCACGTCTGTAGCATGTCACCTTCTTGGTGTAGCAATTTTAATGGCCAGTAGTGTATTTACGAAGAAAGTATTCATGAATGATGATTATTTTTAAATTATTGCTATAAATAATATTCTTTGTTCGACATAATTAAAATACAAAAAAGGCGTACTGTACGAATAAAGAAAGAATTCGTTTAGAAGAGCGTGTTTCGTTTGCCTTTACAACACAATGTCACGGAAGTTTTATACTTATCTGTTTTATTTCTGTTTCTTATGACACTTGGACAAGCCAAGCTCGCTATGCCTTGGCAATGTGAAATTAAGTCAATAGGGAGCGTCTTTCGTTTTTATTAGAACACCATGAAGGTGAAAGTATGACTTTGCGCTTTTTAAGAATCCTCCGATAGATGGTACCAGAGAATCCACTTCCTCAATTTTGACATTGATCTGAAAGGGGGGGGGAATTTTCTTCAGACCATTGCACCCATGGTAACTGCACCATGGGTGCAATGACCACAAGACTTTCGATTCCACAGATTTAACGAGATCGTATAACGCATGTACTCGGTGGGTCTTTGGCGAGATTGGGAATTGAACCCCGTCCTTCCGGATCGAAGGCCGATACCCTAACCACTAGGCTGCCACGGCCATTATACTTATCTTCTAACGACTACTAGCTTTGTTCTAATATCTATTTTGAATGATTCACAACAGGTCTGATCATAAATCTGGCGAGAGGATGTTATTATGGTTGATTCATACCACCTGAAAATATGAAGTGAATGTTGCTCTTTCCCCATTTGTATTTTAAATTTTATTCTTAAATTATTTTTAATATGCTAGGAAATACATAAAATTCAATAGGCTTAGAATTTCAATAATAATTGCATATAGAGCATTTATATAATAATGCCACATTTTTATAAATTAACCCGCGAGCGCGCGCCTCGGGCCTCAGAGGCCCGAGCGCTTAAAAAAAATTCTGCAGAAAATCAGTTTTTCAGCGTAGAAACTCAAATTCCCCAGTAGCTGCGTCCAAGGTCATTTGCCACCTGCCCCTAGTCATTCTAGGAATTTCACCCCTCTTGTTCTTGGAAAATGGAACACCTGCTGTCAGAAAACAGCTGCGCGGGCTCGAAAGCCCGATGCGGGCGTTCGCATAGCTATTTTTGTAAGCAGTGGAGACGGTCGCAATAATGTCTCGATACTTGAGTTACAAGAGGAATGCGAAAAATTGAAAAAATTATTAGCTGAAGTTTCAACAGATGAAGAATCTCTTAATGAGGAAGATGAAGAAATTGTTGATGAAGAATTAATTAGTGATCATCAATCGAATTCAGAGAAGAGGAGCTAGATTTAGACAGTGAAGTGTACGTTTGTGAATCCACCGATGATTACGTTGGGAAAGACGGTAAAACGATATGGCATAAAAGGAGCCAAGAAAAATGTGAGAACTCCTGCTCACAATATCATTTCAAAATTGCCTGGAAATATTGGCGAAACAAAAAATGTATCCTCGCCAATAAATTCTTGGACATTTCGGATTGATGAAAGTATGATATCAATTATTGTCAGTGCACGAATATTTATATTCGATCAATTGCATATAAATTTGGAAGAGAAAAGAACGCCCATCCTACAAAAATTTCTGAAATAAAGGCATTTATAGGACTTCTCTATTTTGGTGGACTGCACAAAATCTTCCCATGTAAATGTAAAGGACCTCTGGGCTACTGATGGAACAGGAATTGACATTTTCCACCGTACTATGTGATATAAACGTTTTTATTTCTGATGAGGTGTGTCAGATTTGATGATATAAGAGATCGTTCTTCTAGAAGAGAAGTGGATAAACTTGCTCCCATCAGAAATATTTTTGAAATGTTCGTCGCAAATTGTCAAAAAGTTCAAACTCTTGGGGAATATGTGACAATCGACGAGAAATTAGAACCGTTCAGAGGAAGGTGTTCATTTCGACAGTACATGCCAAATAAACCAGCCAAGTATGGAATAAAAATTTTTGCCTTGGTAGATGCGAGAACATTTTATACATGTTACCTAGAGATTTATGCAGGAACTCAACCAGCAGGACCATATAACGTTGAAAATGGCCCAGATAAAATTGTAAAAAGATTACTAGAGCCTATTGTCAATTCAGGACGCAACCTAACTGTTGACAATTGGTACACAAGTTATGATTTAGCTAAAGACCTCTTGAAGAAAAATTACACTTGTGGGAACAGTCCGAAAAAATAAAGAGAGCTTCCAAAGGAATTCATTTCTGGAAAAAAAAACGAGAAAAATATTCAACATTATTTGGATTCCAAAAACATTTAACACTGGTTTCTTACGTACCGAAAAAAACAAATGTGCTGTTCTTTTATCCTCAATGCATTATGGTGGTGCAATTGACGCTTCTACAGGAGAAGCAAAGAAACCAGAGATTATAACATTTATAACCTTACAAAGGGCGCAGTTGATGTAGTGGATGAAATGTCAGCTACATATTCTACTGCCAGGATAAGTAAAAAGATGGCCTATGGTCATATTTTTCTGTATGCTGAACCAGAGATTATAACATTTTTTTCTACTGTAAATTCTCGTATCATATTACTGTCATCAAATACGCCACCCGTTCAGTGTAAGAAAAGAAGTTTATTTATAAAAGATCTTTCTTTAGAATTATTGAAGGACCACCTTCAAGAAAGAAGTATGCAGGCTATTCTTCCCCGTCAATTGCATGACCAATTGAATTGTAACCGCAGTGAAAACTGTGATACTCCCCCACAAAAAAAGCAAAAAATTTCTAGAAAAAGATGCCATGTATGTCCCAGTACAAATTACAGAAAATCCCAAATGTGTTGTACCGCGTGTAAAAAAAATGTATGCGGGGAACATAGCAGCGTTGTTTGCTGCAAATGTCGATAAAATGTAAGTTTTATTTTAATTTACTAAAGTAGAAATAATTTTTAATAATAAATACTAGTAATAATTTATGTCTCATGTATGTTTTGTAGTTTTAAGTTTTAAAGAGAAAAGAACCTTTAAACTATTTTAAATATTTTGTACTTAAACTAGTTGTAATTGCGTAATTTGAAAGTGGTATTTATCTGAAAAACATTATTTTATATTTTCAGTAGTATGCTTTTGTGAAACTTAGATTTTCGGTAGCGTAAATGTAAATTTATTTTGCATTTTTCTCACGAAAAACGTTTCCGGGCCTGCGAAGCCCGATGCGCGTCTTCGAGTCACAACAGAAGCGCGCGTCGTCGCGGGTTAACTTTTTACTGGAATAAAATATAGCTTTTTGTGTAATCTCTTTAAAAGTTGATTTAATAGGATTCTGTGCGGAAAAAAAAATATTAATCATTATATATATTAATAGAAATTTCCGCACATTCATCGTAAATTAAAAGCTTTTAACACAAAATCTTTTGTGCGGAAATATAACCAAAGATATTGATATTCCAATATACGAACAATTTCTGAGTAAACAATCTGTTAATTGTTTGTTAAATTGTAATAATGAGAAGTTCTGGTACTCCTGATTATACGTTTCTATTGACGAATCGCGTCAGTTGTTCTTTTAAATAACAATTTCGATTGGTATTGGAAGCATTATTCAAGAATAATATAAAACTATAATGAGTTTTATATTAAAAAAAGAAATCTTGATACCGTATGAGTGAGTTTCAAAATAGGGGCTCTCAGTTGAATTATTGTTTAGGGATTATTGAACTTCTAAAAAATTCTTCTCAAAATAAATATAATTAATTTCTTCATTTATTAAGAGCCCCGAAGGATCCCATGCCCGAGGAAGATCACCAACAAGATAGCTCGTTGACTCTGAAAATTACCTCAAGATACTGAAAGTTAGGAACAGGTAAAGTGTTGTTCTGGACAGACCGGGTTAGGTAAAGCGTGCTGTAGAGGCAGCTAAAACCTGTAATAGATTGTTAGGCTGTTAAAGAATAATAAGAAAAATATAAGTGCATTTACAAAGCATCTTTTTACACGGTATGTGTAAAAAGATATGGATGTATATGGATAGTTGATTTTCATATTTTTCGGAAACATTCATCTCCTCAAAATATAGAGGTTGGATTTTGTTACCTCTATTTTTTGATGAGAGCGGCAATATAGATCGTGCTGGGAAGATAAGTTAAAAATTCATTGGGTTTAAGGTCTATTTTTTTCAACAAAATGAATGGAACAGGGATGGAGGAAGTGACATCAGAAGTTTCAACATCTCCACTTGATTGAGGTTCGGTATCACGAAAAAGTTCGTTCTGGATAAGTCTGGAGCATTTCAGATTATACCCAATAAGCGATCTTGTTAAAAAAATTTCTTTAGCTATCTAAGCACACTAATGCTAACTCAATTACAATACAAGTGCTTCCATTCGCTTTAGAAATACAAGAGCAGAAATCAGAGACATCAGAAAATTCTGAAAGTAAGCACATCAAAACTCTTCAAGAGGACGAATTTGCTGTAGCATTTCGAATTTTGGCATCTAATAGAGACTTAGAATCGCTATTAAATGCTGTAGCAGAAAATCTGGTATGTCACAGTTTTGCTATAGATTATCTTAAGAAAACATAACTCTGAATTATTAAATCAGAATTTTTTTTTAATCTAATAGGGCTATATTTTAGATTTCGAGTGGGTGAATTACGCGAAGCAAGCTTTGGAAATTAAAAATGAAATTAAATGGATTGAACTGTTCAAAGTAAGGCTTCAGCTATCTTTCAGTTCAATAATTTAATATATACTGTCGGCCACATTAAAATTCCAATACTATGAACGAAAGCGAATGAAGAAAAGCAATATTTATTGTATGTAAACAGTATCCTATGATGATAAAATGCATAAATTCACCTGCATTTTGGGGTTTACAGGAATGGAAAATTAGGGGAAATGGTTGCCACTCCTGATTATTAGGTGGTCCTACCTCCGTTAAGTATGGAGGTAAACTGGACTCGGACGATAGGAAGAACTTTTCAGCAATCCACGAGTAGATGTTTTCAGTTGCTGAGAGTTCTGGAGTTCATGCACACCAATCCAACAATCAAATATCTTCTGTTTCCAGGAAGTGCACATATGTCCACTTGCATTATCTTCAAAAATGGTGTTTTGCAAGCCTCGAAATTAGACAGAGTACAACCCCAGGATTAAAGGTGTCAGAAGTGTACCGCTCTCAGCAACTACCTCTGATCCGAACTATAGGTATGCATATTAGTAGTGCATTCACTGGCTGCCCATACCATCACATCTGGTGCATAGCTCCTATGATGCTATCGAATATAACTAGGCAGAGAGTGCCCTCCTTGGAAATTCAGACACATATTTCAGAATGCTGCACGCCGAACTAAGACTCTTCTGAAAAGAGGACACTGTGCCCCTTTTGTATCCAATTTTGTCTCTGAACACACAAGATTCGCCATCTGTCTTTTTTTTTTTTTTTTTTTGCTGCATTATCAAAGGAAATCGAAGTTGAGATCTTGGATATCATTTAGTATGACCCTCAGTAATTTATCGATTCCATATTCGTATGACATTAGTTTAGATTTCGACTATTTCTAATGGCAACATCGTAGAATGATCCTGCCTTTATTGAGAGAACTGGAACACTTATTACGAAGCATTTCTTTTTATTCGAAAACATAACGGGAGATGTTACCATATTCAATAGAATTAGATAGATCGAATTCAATATATATAATTCTTTAGATTGATAGAGTTGTGAAATTCAATAGATCAGTCAATCAATCAACAATGGCACTACAACTCGGTGTAGGTCCTGGCCTTCTCAATGAGCTTATTCCATCTTGACCTGTATTCAGCAGCACTTTTCCAATTAGATGTTCAAATAGAATTAAAGTCCCTATCAAGACAACCAATCCGAAATTCAATAGATAGGGATTTAATTTAAATTCAATATGTAATATATGCGATTGATCATTTATTGATTTGGAATTTTCAAAAAGGAAATACAGCATATTAAAAATTTAAAAATATATGTCAATCAGTTACTTTCAATTTTGTTAACTGAAATCTAAAGAATTCGAAAAAACAAATTTATACTATGGGAATATTATAACCAACGCTGATGGCATAATTTGGAATTGTATGATAAATCATGTTAATATGAAAGTATGTAAAGAAATCATCGACAAATTCTTATTTTCTGAAAGTATAGTGCGATCGCTAAATTCAAATTTTAATAATCTAATTTTAATGCTCGGGTGATATCCTCCGATTGAAGGCATTCGTCTACAATGTTTTCATGATGAGGATGGGTGTTGTCATCCATAAACAAAAACTCTGCACCCATGGCGCCTCGAAACAAACGTATATGTTGTTCCAGAATGACATCCCGATAAATGTGGTCTGTCAAGGTTACATTCTGAACATGCAGGTTAGTTTTGGAACTTATTTCTTTGCAACCATTCCTTATGTACCCCTCTCTTACACTCTCGTCATTGTGACGTACTATCGGTGCCATTTGGTGATTTTTTGTAATTTGCATATTATTCTTCAAGATATGTGTGATAATTCTACACGCATGTGAAATTTTTATTTTAGAGTTCAATTTCTGTGTGATTCTGAATTATCCTTAATTTATGAACATGAGTGTATAAAACAGATTGCGAAAGAACAAAATCAATAAATTCGTCTAGTTAACTGATTTTGCAACTAATAATCAATTGATTAATAATTTGTAATAATTTTTTTTATTCCTGTAATGCAATATAGCAAATTCTTTGATTGCATTTAATTTTATAAGCATAAACTTTTAAAAAAATCACTTAATCTTAATGAGAAGTTTAAAACATTTAATCGAATTAATGACACAAAATGTTACGGACTTCTTTATTTCTAGCTTACTTTCAGTTACTGTATAGTAATATTTTACTGATGAAATTTTTTTTTAATGATAACCTACCATCAATCAACTGTCAACTGTTTATATTTAGTGATGACACAGAATTTAAAGCTAGGTGCCCAATTCCGGAGTTATTTTGCAGATAAATTAGATAAGTTTCCTTGTGCCCATTCTGTGTCATTCATTTCTCGATGGGAAGATATAATTTCAATTACAAACAATTCAAAATAAACACGCTTTCTCTAAGTGATAAGAAGATGAGTTGAATGTATGTTCACTGATTTAAATAAATCTTAGAAATATATTTTGTTAATGCATTAGGTGTTCAAAATTGACTTTGCTCAAGATTTAAAAGATTTAAAAGAATACATGTTGAATTATACCACGACGAATGATGCTGGAGAGACGGTTATAGATAAGGAAGGAGCTGTGACTGGTTTTTTACACTTCTTAGAGCTACGAAGGTGTGATGCATATTGTTTTATAAACTGAACAAAATCTGAAATTTTTTTTCCTGGTTTCTTTTAACGTCTTTTTTTTTTTTAATTCTAAATACTTCCTTAGGCAACAGTCATCATCCAGTTCTGAGGAGATAATCGCAAATGAATTACCATCAGAAAATTATGAAAAATTTATTGAAAAGGTCACAGTAGCTATGCCACAAACTTTTCTATGGGATAGTGTCGTAAAGCTGCTGAGAAATTATCGGTATTGTACATTTTAGTATATTTATGATTTTTTTTTATAAATATGTTCCGGGTATATAATGCATAAACCAAAGAAATAGAGAAAATTCGAAAAATATTTGTAAGAATTCCAGATAATGATTAGAATCAAATTGCCCACATAATTTTTATTAAATCAACAAATTTGGTAAAATAACTATTGAATTGTTTTCAAAATTAAATTAAGAGAAACTATTAGTAGAATATAATAAAAATTTTCGTAATTTATGGAAAAAATATTGATAAATAAGTATTATCAATACAAAATGATAATATTTTTATTTGCTATTATTTTCATAATTTATATTTCCGTACAGTTAGTTTCATAACATTTCCAAAATTAATGGCATAAGCAAGCTTTAAGTCTCCATTGATTAATAACCAAACATATTTATTAATTTCCAATTTACAAATTTTAGAATATTATTGCGGAGAACTTTTCTTTGTATATTAAATCTGATTAATCAATTTAGTAATTTCCCTGCGAGGTATTCCACGGATATCGATCATTCTTGTTAGATATTATTTTTCTTTTAAAATAAATAATAATATAAATAATATCATAACTTTTTTTTAAAAAAAAAGTTGATCGTTGTGTTAATAAATTCTCCCTGTATTTCAGAGAACTGTTAAAATCAAGAGGTAGACTGGTTGGAATGAAGGAAGACTTAGAAATGCAAAATTCAGAACTTGATAACTGTTTGCAAAACTATTATAACTTTGATATATATATACCAGACTAATATCTTTCTGAGACGAATTTTAAAATAAAAATTACGATGAATTTTATATTACTTCTTTCATTTGCTAAGACAACTGAGGATGAAATCTTTCTTTTCCCAGTGTATTTCAAATATAAGTTTCACTCTTTTGAGATCATGAAACAGTTCATTCACAGCTAGCTGAAGTCACGGTCACGGTTAAAAAATTTAAATAGCAATGTTATTAGAGGAAGTATATTTTGTTGATAATTTTTTTTTTCCCCTAAGAAAATACAAGCTCTTTTTAAAATTGCAATTTTCTATGTTTGCAGATTTTATTATCAACTAAAGCAGCCGAATCTAATACAGCAGATCTTCAGCAAGTTATAGAAATTGCATGTAGTTAAAACAATCGTCTCATCCTTGATGCAGACAATAAAGAAATAACGACGAACAAAATAAATAAACCATTTTCATTAAAACTTGTTTGAATTCTGTTAGGTATTGAGTTTATAAGTTCATCTAGAATTGTAATTCCGAACTATGATATCTTTCTTCACTGCCCAATTTGCTCTGTATTTTATTTCTTCTTTTCATTTTTGATCCAGGATAGGAATTTTTTTTTCCATAAAAATCAACCTCAAAATTCTACACTTTATTGAAAAAAAGTAATAATAATAAAAATAATCATTGAGGAAAGAATTTTAGTATCATCAGATAGCATTTTTACGTCATCAAAACTGAGATCAGGAGACTGTATGTGCTTCCAAGAACTATATAGCACTATTCAAGAACTTTGCTTAAAAGAAATAGTGAATAAAAACTTGAAGGATGTCATACATATTAAAAATGCATTTGACTTTCTTTCAGTCAAGACCATCCCTTTCATTTCATTCTTCAGATGTTAAAATCATAGCATCAGTGTCTTTATGGTTTCCACTCTACACTTCCATTTAATATCGATAATTGATGAACCGCCGACCGCCCTGTCCAGTGGTCAGAGTGCCTGATTGTGGATAGGGAGGTCCTAAGTTCGAATTTCGGTTCGGGAATGGATGTACTTTCTCTCTCTATCTATCCCGTTTTTGTCCTTTCTGTGTATGTATGAATGAGGTGTGAATGGTTGCCTACCCTATAAACAGGTTCCTATGGCATGTGTGTACTGAAGCAGTCGGACTCCACACCAAACATGGTTCACTTGGAAAAGTGGAGCAGCGCACCCCATATTGTCAGCCTAGCAGGAACATTAAAAAAAAAAAAAAAAAATTTGATGAGCCTCCATAAAACTTTTTTGTGGACAAGCGCAATTATTTTTATTTATTTATTTATTTTTTAATGTCATGCACTTTTGATTACTGACGCCGACGAAGCAGTGGCGTCAGAAAACGTCGCAAAACAAGCGTTCATAGCGACAACTCATGAATTTTAGAAAGTTAAGAAGTATGTCGCAAGGAGTCGGCAACAAAGCAAATTATTTACTTTTTTCTCTTTTCTTTTCTTCTGCCTTGAAAATAATGTTTAAGCTTAACTTTATCAATTTTTTTTATGATGAATATTAATTCGAGATGACTCTTTACAAAGGTCATTAAAATAATTTTTTAATATTAAATGCTATCTTTCATTATTTATTAATGAATTAAATTATTATCAAATTATTTATTAATGATTGTAAAAAATAAAGCAATTTTATTAAAAAGTTCATCAACCATTACAGAAAATAATAATTAAATAAAGTTTCGAAACTTTATTAATTTTATAAAAATACGTAAAGCTAAGATGCCTGTTGGACTCAAAAAATAGAAATTTTGTTTTAACAAATATAAAAATACTGTACTCAAGAATATATATAAAATGTATACAAAATTTGAGGAATCTGTGACAGATTATAGTTTGTATTAATACTAAATATAGATTTTTTTATAGAAAGGAAATTAATTTAAAAATTAAAAAAATCGTATTTTTCTTACATTTAAATATATTTTAAAATTAATCTAGATAAAATGCACAGAAGAAAATGCTCTACGTTTAAATATATTTTATGTAATATTATTGAAAAAATTGATTTCTATGTTTAAAATACATAAGTGGAAAAAATTTCTTACATACTGTATGCTGCTGAGCTCGACTAGGTATTGTAATTTTTAACAAAATAATTTCAATCTAAGTTTTAAAATTAAATATTTATTTTATATATATATATATATATATATATATATATATATATATATATATATATATATATATATATATATATATATATATATATATATATATATATATATATATATATATATATATATATATATATATATATATATATATATATATATATATTATATATATATATATATATATATATATATATATATATATATATATATATATATATATATATATATATATTATATATATATATATATATATATATATATATATATATATATATATATATATATATATATATATATATATATATATATATATATATATATATATATATATATATATATATATATATATATATATATATATATATATATATATATATATATATATATATATATATATATATATATATATATATATATATATATATATATATATATATATATTTCCAATGGAAGATTGTAGACAGTTACAACTGTAACAAAGTCTATTAATCTATTGTTCACTGATGAACAAGGAACCGGCCAAAAACAGCGGCCTCTTAGCCGCCGAGGGGTTGACCCGGGTGCACTACAGGGGGTGGACCACCATCGCACCCTCACACATGCCATAGGGACCTGTTTATAGGGTAGGCATCATTCATACTTCATTCACACACACAAGGAAAGGACAAAGACAGGATAGAGAGAGAGAGAAAGTACATGCATGTCTGAACCGGGATTCAAACCCAGGACCTTCCTATCCGTAGTCAGGCACATGACCACTGTATATATATATATATATATATATATATATATATATATATATATATATATATATATATATATATATATATATATATATATATATATAATTAATTTCTATTGCAATATTATTTAATCAAGAATACATTATATTTTTAGTTTTCTGCAAATAATTTGTTTGAAAAATTGTGTTGATAGTTTGATAGCATTTTATTTAAAGACTCATAGTTACAATAAAAAATTATCGCAAATATTTATTTTTAAAATATAATTAAACTATTTTCAAAGCAATGATATAATTCAAAGAGTTTGATTAAATTTACAATAGAATATGAAATGCTAATAAGATACACACAATTTTCAATACTCTCTAAAAAATTATCAAAATATAAATATGTAAAGAAATTACACCATTCTGAGTGATATAAAAAATGTATACGTAAATTAATAAAATATTTTGATAAATAAGCACAGTCATAATTTCACCAAACTGATATTTCACCCCTTAATCAAAATATAAAAAGAATTCAATTTGATGTAAATAAAATTCCATTGGTTTAACAGCACGTTGGCATGATATGTCTACGTCATAGTTTCATCAAGGCGACTTCAGCGGGAATTCGCTGGGTTATAGTATTGATGTTCGAGTAGAAATGCTTGAGAGCGAATATCAGGAAGGAGATTGAGAATCAATTAGATATGCTCAAAGTGTCTAGTCTAGAAATAGTGTGATTGAACGACTTTCTCTCTCTGTATGGGTACAACAATAATTAAATCATCAATCACCTTGTTGTTACTAAGATGGGATACGCAGTATAATACCGTCTCCAAACAGCTTTCTAATGCAGCCAATCCAAACTATTCAACAAGATTCTGTTGAATATATTATTCACTTTGACGCATTTCTCAATTGATGTTGAATGCTGTTTTCCAAAAATTCAAAATTCTCGTAAATTCATTTCAACACTTTTACCATTTTAAATGTATTTGGATATTTTTCTCATTAATTAAACTCTGTAAAATTATTCTATTTTAAACATGAAAAAAAAAAATGATTACAGTACGAAAAGAAAACTTCATCTTTCCTTTACAAGGAAATCGATGAAAAATCGAATGAAATATATAAGTCAGTTTCAGCATAAATCAGGGTAAGTTATTTTTTATTAAAGCTATCCAAAATCTTTTTTAATGTTGTAAATAAAAGTTTTTTAGTATTAATTTAGTTTTACATTAATTTCAGTGCAAGTTCATCTTCTAACACTGTTTCAAATGAAGAGCTTCTTATCACCGGCAGACGTATAATTGATATATCATTCTTCCTGAAGGAATTGCAAAAACTATCAGATCACGGAAATTTTGGATGTTCCTTTAAAGACATGATTTTAATTTCAGAAGAAAGGAAAGGTTTTAGGTCTGGACTGAAGTTTAAATGCAAGTTATGCAATTTCTTGTCTACAATTTGGACAGAAAACTCAACCGAATCAAAATTAATTCCAGTGAATACGGCAGCAGTTGCTGGAACTTTCGGAATAGGGTGTGGATTTTCAGCTCTCGAAGAACTTTTCTTTGTTTTAGATATACCTAGCCGTTCATATGAAACCTATGCAAAGGAGCATGAGCAAGTTTCAGGTGGGTGGATAAAAGCAGCTTTTGATGACATGGAAAAAGCAGCCGCAGGAGAAAAACGCATAGCTTTAGAACAGAACTCTGTAGATAAAGATGGAGTTCCTATGATTTCTGTTGTTGTGGATGGAACATGGGCCAAAAGATCATATAAGGCAAATTTATCGTCACTATCAGGAGTGGTAAGTCTTAAATATTTTACTAAATAAAAGCATGTTAAAAGGCCAAACAAAATTTATATTTGAAGTTTAATTAAGTTTCTAATATACTTAAAGCCTGCTGTTATTTGGAATGCTGCTTTTTTCATGTATGCGAAAAATTCTTTTTACCTTGCATGCTATACATTATGAGTTCATGATTTTTACTTTTTTATTTGTTATTTTATAAGTAAATCTCTATCCATTACTACTTTATGGAATGGTCATATTTGCTGATAGAGCTCAGTAAAAATATTTTATCTACAAAAAGCAAATACATGATATGTAAACGAGAAAATAAATAAATTACCAGCTGGAATTAAATTATTGTTGCTTTTATGTAACTATTTTATGCTTCATAATTCTTATAAATAGACACTTATTTTTTTTTTAGTATGCATATTAATCAAAAATATTTTGCTGATCAAAAGAACTCAACTTTAAAAATTAAAAAGGGCTAATATGTTATAATAATAATATAACCAAATTCAAAATTGAATTTAAAGTTTTCAAAAAATTTTCGACGCATATTAAAAAATTTAAAGAATTTTTAACTATTCAGTAAAAATTAGAAAACACATCGAAATTTAATGTGTATATCATATGATAAAACTAAACAAATTTATGAAAGATCTTTATATAGCTACTCTATATCACTGTAATGTATTTTTATTTTACAGTAATAATTTCTAATATTTATATACTCATTTCTATTTGCTTGATCCATTCATCAAAAATCAGATGGCGAGGAATTACGTGATTTTGCGATAAAATTGAAATGTCTAAAATCCATAGTTTCTAATACACTAAAAATAATTCACAAAATCTAAAAAAAAAATATTTTTTAAATTAAATTAGAAATGATAAATGAAATGATAATTTTGACTTAAATATAATTCTTAGTCATAAATGTTATTTAATTAATGATATAATATATTTTGCGGAATATTTTTAACCTATTTTTTTCTCTCTCAATTTAGGCTGCCATAATTGGATATAACACAAAAAAGGTATTATACCTTGGTGTCAGAAACAAATATTGCTCTTCTTGTGCTACAGCAGAAAAAAGAAACGTGGAACCCAAAATTCATAAATGTTCTAAGAATTGGAATGGCAGTTCATCTGGCATGGAAGCTGATATAATTGTTGAAGGTTTCTGTCACAGTTTAAATATGTACTGCTTAAAATATGCCACTATGACAGGTGATGGAGACAGTAACGTATATAAAAAATATTAGATACAAAACCCTACGACGATTTGGAAGTCAAAAAAATACAGTGTAAGAATCATTTGCTTAGAAATATGTGTAATAAATTAAAAGAAGTAGCAAAAAACACAAAATCGGGTTATAATATAAATAACAGGAAACTGCTATGGAAAAATATTTTAAGAATCAGGAAAGATGTGGTAGCCAGTGCCAGTCATTGGCGCAATGAACTGCTAACCTTTGATCAAAAAATAGTTAATTTAAAAACAGATATAATAAATATCCCAAATCATGTGTTTGGAAATCAGGAAACATGCAAAAAATATTTTTGTAAGGAAAATGGTAAAAAAAGTCATCTTCAGTTCCTTAAAAGCGATGGTATTTTATTTAAAATATTAGAAATTTTAGAGTCCTTAGCCCTGCATGCGAAAAGTCTATTGTATAACGCTAATACTAACATTGTAGAACAATTTAATTAAATTGTTGCCCGGGTGGGAAGAGAGTGAACTATTGTCAAAAGAATTCCTACCAAACAAGATGCTATGCTTCAGTTCTTTCCCACAATACTAAAAAAAATATATTGAAATGCACAAAGCACTTAACGAAAATAGCCCAGGTAAATACTGCAAGCAGTTTGAAAATAAAAGAATAAATAAATTAAATAAAGCAAAAAATAAGTCAAAGTCTAGGAAATTAGCAAATATTTTTTCAAGTCCCGACAAAAATTATGACCCAGCTGCTGAAAAGCCAGATTTATCATCTAATGAATACGAAGAAAAAAAATTGAAATTATTGACTAATTTAGCTCTTACTTTGAAAGAAAAAGAAGAAAAGAGCTACTGTACTTCAAAGTGAGAATGCTGTTTGGAGAAAGGTAAGAAGAATTCGATTGACAGCGTCGAATTTTGGTGCTGTATGTCGGAAGTTACCCTCTACAGGATGCCAAAATTTAGTAAAAACAATACTGTAACGTAAAAAATGAAGCAATTTTATACGGGATTATTCATGAAAAAACTGACATTCTCTAACTAGAAAAATAAATAGGACTTAAAATAGAACCATGTGGGATATTCATAGATAAAAATTTGCCTCATTTAGCTGCCACGCCAGATGGAATAATTGACAAAAAGGGTAGTGTTGAAATTAAATGCCCATATACATGTCACGATATACATCCCAATGAATTTATAAAGAAATCTAAACTCAATTTCTGGCAAAATGATGGAAAAAAAGAAATTAATGGCATAAATAAAAATTATAAATTTTACTATCAAATCCAAGGACAATTACATATTAGTGAAAGAAACTTTTGTTGGTTTGCCATTTGGTCCCCAAAAGGAATTAAAACTGAAATTATTTTTAGAGATGATGTATTTTGGGAGACACAAATGAAAACTAAATTAAATGATTTTTATTTTGACTGTCTTTTGCCAGAACTAATCGATCCACGTTATCCTAGATCAATGGACATAAGAAATCCAACTTATATAATTGAGGAGCAAACAAAAAAAAGCTGAAAAATTAAAATCCAAAAAAATAAAAGTTTAACTATACAAATTTGTATGTTTATGTTTGTATATAGAGTGTTTGTGTGTATGTATACATATATATATATATATATATATATATATATATATATATATATAGTTTCTGTTTTTCCTTCATGAAATGTGAATTGCTCAAGCATTTCTTTACTTTATCAACAGATTTATTTTAATTACTATTTTACCTCATAAATATTTCAAGGTATTAACTAAATTTCCCATATGCTCATGAAATTGTATTATATTTTACTCGTATTACTACGAAATTATATTTTTCTCGAATGCTATAAGTTGTATTTGCATTTGATTATTCGTTGACAAATATAAACCTAATTTATATTTCTCACAATTTTACTCTAAACTTATTTTAATCTAATTTACCTGTGTGTTTTTAAAAGACATATTTAGTGCTAATCTAATTTTGTTTTTATCAAGCCAGGGGAAAATATCTAATAAAATAACTGAAGAGTTTTAAAATCTTCAGAATTAAAGTAAATTTCACTACACATTTTACACCAGAATATCAAGTTTTTAAAAAACGTGTACTTCTAATTATAACTTAGTTAATTTTATTTATATAGAGGAATAAAGTTAGGGACTTGTGAGATGAAAGATAAGAGATGAATCTCTCTTTCAAGCTCTAAGTAATTCTAATTATATAAAATAGATGTAATAATTATTATATAAATAATTACAGTTACAATATTTTTATGAAAATTACGATACGATTATATAGATAGATAGAAAATCGTAACGTTATTTTCATAAAAATATATATTATAACTGTAATTATTTATATAATCATTTCATCTATTTTTATATAGATAGAATATATATGTGTGTGTGTGTGCATTAGTTTAAAAAAACTTGAAAAAAATTAAATATTTTTATATTGAGTTAGTTTTGAAAATAATAGTTTTTAATTATTTGTTGCATTCATATTCAAAAGCATCTTAAGTCAAAATCAAGTCTCATAAAATCAAATTGAACCAAGGCACTTAAAAAAATATATTTTTAATCATTCATATAGTATTTTAGGTTTTATTTGAATTCTAACAATCATTTTTGACCATTTAATTAGTAACTGTAAAATCACTCAACATTTGCAATTTGTCTTTATATATTTTAGTGCGAATAATAAAAAAACCGAACTCTAAATATTTTTATACTCTAAATAATATTTTCTTTAGAATCACTGGCAGCTCATTTTCCATAAGACAGCAACAGGTAATTCCGGTGTCAGTTCGTTGAGCATTTGTACTGACCCACTTTCCCCCACCCCTATTCTAAGAACCCTGAGGGTAATTTGAGGTAAACATCTGTTAGGAGCAAATTTAAAACTCTCTTTTTGGCTGTTTTTATGGCGTTAGTACTTTAATTTTTCACGATATAACGCGCCAATTCTGGCAGACTCCCTAACTTCGAAGGATTGATTGACAAGCAATTTCAACCAATAATAATATTTGGGATACTCCCCTCTACAAGCTGCCGAGCTGGCAGCCGAATGGTTAGCGCTCTTGCCTTCGGTTCAACAGTTCGTGGGTTCGAATCCCACCTTGGGCATGGATGTTTGTAGTGGTTCGGAATCCACTTTAAGCCGTAGGTCCCGGTCTAATTAGCCCTCGTGTGCAAAAAATGACCGTTGAGTGACAAACAAACAAACCCCTCTACAAGCTTTGAGAACTAACACCAGATGGGGCGACAAGACAACAGAAGTTCTCACGTAGGTCTGGAAGAGCCTTAAGATAAGGGCGAAATAATAGGCGTAAATTTCTATTCGATTATCCTTATTGGTCAACCCATACGAATTATTAGTATTCGTGTGGAATCATCAATATGTGGTCTTTTCATATTGGCCGTGCGGTCATAAGCTTGGGCTCATAAATCTGAAATATTTAGCCTCTATGAATAATTAGTTTCTTTCAGTAAACTTTACAAGAATTCTTCTACAGTTTTCGTTAGTTCTCCATCAAAATTCGTAGATTTCCAGGTTGTTATCTTATTATCCAATTTAAAAGTACATCCACTTGCTCATAATTAGAAATGTCTTGATTTTCATCAGCCATTACATAAAAATATCAAGACTCTTATTTAATTTTGAATATAGTTGTACAGATTTGTATGAATTAAGAATATCATTTTGATTACATTTGTGAACATAAGAATAGGTTTTTTCCTCATTTTCGATTAATAGGCCGCGCGTCTTCAACTTTCAAATCCAAATTATTATCAATTATTAGAACTTTTTTGTGTGTATGTGTGTGTCTTCTCAAAGCAATTCTTCAACGTGCGAAAAAAACTAGTTTCATAGACTTTTCAAATATTTTCTGTTTTCATCAACTTCTTTTAAATATTGCTCATCAAGCTTAGCACAGATGAAATCTGATCACAAGCTTTCAATACAATTTAATTATAGAGCTATTTTTAGTTTGTTTTTTTTTATAAGATTCGCAAGACTTAAGCCCCTATTACATTAGAGTAGCCGATATTTCAGTTTAAGCAACTCCGGTATACTTAACATTACGTGACGTCACAGCTCAAATTTCAGCAATTCGTTCTATTCGTCCAATAATATTACAGACTTTTTTTGATAGCTGTGCAGTTGAAATTTGTATTGTTTTCGCCAAGTTTCATGCCAAATGGAAGTTATTGGCGTTATAAGTTGCCGAAAATCAGCATCTTTTTTGTGCATGCTGCAGCAACTCGGGCAATTCATATCGCTTTGATTTTAAAAACTGATCAAGTTTTGTCTTCTTTCCGCCAGGCGGAAATTAGTACAGTGAATGGTTGTTTATTTTCATTTTTGTTGTCCTAATTCAGGGTTAACGAACAACCTTGAAGTTGTCAATTTTTAAATAACAAGTTTAGATTTAGAATAGGCATATTACTTTCGATAAAAAAAGAATTTAACTGCTTCAAAATTTTATTACATTTTAACGAATATTTTATAATTTAAATTATTTCGTTTAAATAATTTGAAAGTATTTCCAAATATTTATACAAATATTTTTAATACGATGTATTTTTATATAATAAAAATATCATCCAAAATTTAAAACTTTATTATCAAATATAATGAAGAAACTATCAAAATTTAGTAATATTAAAATACAGTGTCTCACAAAAGTGATGGAACAGTTGTGCTCTTTTCAAAAGAAAACTGTAATAAAATAAATTAAAAATACATGTACAAGTTTTTTGTGGGTGTGTTTAAAACTTAAATTTAGTAACAATTATTACAAAAGATAACATTTTGTCAAAATATTAAAATATTAATTTAATAAAATTATAATTGCTTAGAATGGAGCAAAGAATAGCTCACATAAGTGATGGGACACCTTAAGATATGCAACAAAATCGTTTGAAATAAGCAATAAAACTATTTTTTGAGTGTTTTATTTTTACTCAAAAGCAATTAGCAATAATATCTAAAATCGTCTGCAGTATTCCTCTTCAAATTGTTTTGCAATTTTTGTGTTTTTTAGCTGTGCTCAGTCATGAATGCTGAACGAAAAGAAACTTCGCCTATAATTCGAAAATTAGTAATTAATTTGCATATTGAAAGAGGAAAATCTATTAGAGAAACTGCTGAAACAGTTAACTTGAATCATTCAACAGTTTTCAATATCAGTAAACAATGTAAAAAAATCGTATGATTCAGAATAATAGAAGACATGATAGACCATCAAAGCTATCCAATGGAATAAAGCGAATTGTCGTTCGAATTATTAAAAAAAATCCAAGAATGAGTGCTCCTAAAATTGTGCTGGTTTATAAGCATTATATGGAGTAATTGTTAATCCTGAGACTATTAGAAGAGTAATTCGATCTGCTGGATATCACGGTAGAGTAGCCAGGAAAGAATTCTTCGTAAGTGAAAAGAATAGAAAACTCAGGCTGGCTTTTGAAAAATCCAACATAAATAAAAATTCTGATTACTGGAATAAAGTTATACATGCTGATGAAAGTAAATTTAATATATTTGGTTCTGACGGTAGAATCTTGGTGTGGAGAAAACCGAGGGAAGAATTTCGTAAACAGAATTTGGTGCCAACAGTAAAACATGGTAGAGGAGGAGTTATGGTATGGGGGTGTGTGTCGTCCGCTGGAGTTAGTAATCTTGTTTTTATTGACAGTAAAGTGGATCAGTACAAGTATATTGGCATTCTAAAGCAAAATTTGAAATCTTCCGCATGAAAATTGAACTTTCATAACGATTTTAAGTTCTACCAGAACCATGACCCCAAGCACACTGCTTTGAACGTTAGATTCTGGCTGCTATATAACTGTCCTAAAATAATAAAAAACCACCACAATCTATACACTTAAATCCCATAGAAAATATTTAGCAAGAAATAGAATCAAGAATTCGCAGACACGTCATTTCTTCAAAACAGCAATTAAAATCGATGCTTCAAGAAAATTGGGATAAAATCACTCCAGAAATCACAAAAAATTTAGTCAAATCCACATCAAGGGGATTAAATCAGGTTTTAAAAGTAAAAGGAAATCCAACAAAGTATTAAAACCTTTTAAAAAGTAAAATTTTTGGATAAATTTGATGGAAATATAAGTGTTCCATTACTTGTGAGCTTTTTTTTTTTTTTTTTTTTTTTTTTGCTCCGGTCTAATCAATTGTATTTTTATTTAATATTTTGACAAAATGTATGTTATATATAATAATTGTTACTAACTTTAAATATGAAACACACCCACAAAAATATTTCCATGTATTTTTAATTAATTTTCTAACTGTTTTTTTTCTCTTTTTTTTTTGTTTTTTTTTTTGTTTTTGTAAAGAGCACAAGTGTCTCATCACTTTTGTGAGACACTGTATATATTTGTGTGTTACTTCATATTATTTTTAATTAACCTAATTTAAATTTTATACAATTTAAAACACAAAAATTTAAAATTGTAAAAAATAATGTTTCTATAAAAGATGTACTGTATTTTTTTGGATTTTACTGACATTTTTAATTTTAATAGATATTTTCTAATAAAATTACTTTAAAACTATGTTAATATTTAATCTGGAAATCTGGATAACTAAAATACAGTTAAAACATTGTATTGATCAGATTTCTAGAATTTCCATTAAAAGGTATTCATATCAAATACTTAATTTTTTACCCCTTTAAGAATTTTAAAAAAATTATTTAAAACACGCACATTTAAAAATTCTCATTCAGTTCTGAATGTTCGATAGATAGGCATACATATCTTATTAAACTTTTAAAAATGTTTATTAGCAATAAAAGTTGCATTTTCCTTTTACTTTTCATAATATTTTTTAAATCTCGACTACTCAAGGCTTATATATGTAGTGTATTCATCAATGTTGCTTACCTAAGGACTGTTCAAAACTAAAGAATGACGGCAGAAGTCCAATTCTCATTTTTAAAATAGTGCATTTAGACAAACGTATCCTGTCAGACGATGAAATAATGCCATGGCATTATTTCTTCATCCATCCACTTCTACTTCCTTAAGCAATATTTTATACATTGTATGAAATAACTCTAAGGAAGAGTAGAAAATGTAAAATAATTGGCAAAGTCAATTATAAAATGTTAACACAAGGATATATTTACAATTCCAAAACATTATAATAAAGATGATAAATTTCATAAATAAATACAGTAATATTATTAAAGAACTTGTTTTATTTTCTTAATAAATTGTGAAGGTTACATAAAAATAATTTTTTTAATACATTGATATATCTAGACAAAATATATTTTTACATAAATGACATACGAAAAACATCAAAATTTAAGAGTGAAATTGATGCAAACAAAACAAAGAAAATCCATTTTAGATGTTCATGTGAATTAATTAGCATTTTAAAAACTTGTCTATTAAAAATTCCAAAATAAGAATTTATCTTGAAATCTCGAATCTACTAGTTAAGATCTCGCAACCTTAAAAATTGTATCGAGAAAAGTGCTCTATTATTAAATCTAGTATAAAAATTATTTTTTCTTACAACAAATCTGAAATCTCAAGCATTGATTGGATGAATAGAACGAATGGCTTAAATTTGATCTGTGACGTGACGTAATGTTAAGTCTACGGGAGTTGTACAAACTGAAATATCGGCAACTCTAATGTAATAGGGGCTTCAGGAAATTTAAATTTTTGAATAACCTTCGACCAGCTACAGAGCACATTGATTGAAAATTCACTGAAATAAGGTTCTGCAAATAAACAACATCTTGAAGGATTATATTCTAACTTTTTTTTCGCATTATACCACTCTTTTAAATTTACAGGTTTTATTTTTATTGATGGGAAAACAAAAGGTTCTGGTTGAATAAGACCGAGAGTTACATTTCCTTTAACCCCCTAAAGGCTATTAGCAGTCGGTTTCATGATTGACAGGCTAAATTAGAGAACATATTTGAGAATCTTGGGATGGCACGATTTTAAATTCATTTTCACCCGCTCCCTCGTGAGTGACTTTATCCAGAGTCCAACGAAACAAGATTTTAATCTACACTACTGGCCATTAAAATTGCTACACCAGGAAGAAATGCAGATACCAAAATGATATTTATTGGACAAATATATTATACTAGAAATAACAAGTGATTAAATTTTCAAAATATTTGGCTGGATAAATCCTGAGAAATCAGTACCCAGAACAACCACCTCTGGCAGTAATAACAGCAGTTATACGCCTGGGCATTGAGTCAAACAGAGATTGGATTGCATGTACAGGTACAGATGCCCATGCAGCTTCAACACGATGCCACAGTTCATCAACCGCAGTGACTGGCGTTTGGTGAAGAGCCAGTCGCTCGGCAACCATTGACCAGACGTTTTCTATTGGTGAAAGATCTGGAGAACGTGCTGGCCAGGGCAACAGCCGGACATGTTCCGTATCAAGGAAGGTCCGTACAATACCGGCAACATGTAGTCGGGCATTATCCTGCTGAAACGTAGGGTTTCGCAGGGCTCGAATAAAGGGTAGAGCCACGGGTCGTAACACACCAGAAATGTAACGTGCACTGTTCAAAGCATCGTCAATGCGAACAAGAGGTGACCGAGACGTGTATCCAATGGCACTCCATACCATCACGCCAGGTGATGGGCCAGTATGACGATGAAGAATGCACGTTGCCAGTGTGCGTTCACCACGATGCCGCCAAACACGGATGCGACCATCATGATGCTGTACACAAAACCTGGATTCATCCTTTTCAGGTGACGTCTCGCCATTCGTGCGCCCAGGTTCGTCGTTGATCACACCATTGAAGACGCTCTTGTCTATGACGCAGCGTCAAGGGAAGCCGCAGCCTTGGTCTCCGAGCTGAGAGTCCATGCTGCTGCAAACGTCGTCGAACTGTTCGTGCAGGCACTTGTTGTCTTTCAAACGACCCCGTTTCTTGACTCACGGCTCGTGACGTGGTTGCACGATCCATTACGTCCATGCGGATAATATGCCTGTCTTCTCGACTGCTAGTGATAGGTGGCCGTTGAGATCCCGCATGGCGTTCCGTATTACCGTCCTGAACCCATCGATTCCATATTCTGCTAACAGTCATTGGATCTCGACCGACGCAAGCACCAATACTGCGATAAGATATACCGCTTTCCCGGTACGCTACAATTCGACCTTTATCAAAGTCAGAAACGTGCTGGTACGCAATTCTTCTTCTTACACCAGGCAACAACGTTTAAATGCAATTTGTGTATGAGGAACCGGCTGAACAATTTCCTCATTTAAACACAAATTAGGTGTCGCTACTGGCGCCTGCTTTGCCTGAATGCGCTGAAAAGCTAATTATTTGCATATCACAGCACCTACTTCCTTTCGTATAAATTTCACGTCTGTAGCATGTCGCCTTCTTGGTGTAGCAATTTTAATGGTCAGTAGTGTATATTAAGTGTTTTTGGGAGAAGTCCTCGATTGTCAAACGATATTTTTAGTGCTCATGATTAATAAGGTTGTAAGGGGAAAAAAAAAGAACCAAAATTTTTTTAACATAGATGATTTCTCTAAAATTACATTCATCAGCAGCTTTTTTTAGCATTGGGGAAAGGAGATCGTTTCCAGCCAATCAAAAGACAGTGCGCGACCTTCCATACTAGTAGCTTGGTGACGTAGGATATCGTGATACCAATTCTAACCATAGTATTTCACATCGAAATGCAAAACAGTGTAGCAGGTGTGTATTTTTGGGTTGGTCAAGAAAAGTGTAATAAGCTAAGAAGAACAACTATTCTGACTGAAGGAAAGGTGGTTGTGGAATCCTCGCTCGATGTGGCATTCTAGTTAAGGTTCCAGTTCTGTCAACCACATCGTATTGATGTGTCGCTATAATATTGAAAATGGCGTCAGAACGGCTGAAAAATTTTGACATTCTTTATTCGAATATATTGTTTTTCAAAATGGAAAATAAGAAGTTGGAATGACAAAATCTTTTTTTTTTTCATTTCCCATTTCAAATCAATCATTTTTTTTTACTATCACCAGAAAATTTTCGGGAGAAATGGCACTTCCTATGGCTTTAAGTGTAAATATCGTATCGTTTTGTAAGCAGTGATTATGTGGTCAGGCAGGCGTCACCTAATTGAATAAGCAATGTACTTGTCAATCTATGGCTTGGAATGATGTTGTAGTAAAGTCACTTTGATACGCAGTGTTTATTGCCTCCGTAATTTGAGAAGAGTAAGAACATCCAAATAGAGGAGTTCATGATCCACGAACCATTTACTTCACCCGCAAAGAAAACCTCAGCTGCCGAAATTTCAAGGAATTTTTTAAAGTGGACTTATATTTAATTTGTAAATTAGAATTATTGGATGATTGAGAAAAACAATGGCGAATGAAAATGGTAAAAGGTTTTCAGGTATCGAACAATGAATGACCGTGTCCAAAACATGCGAATGAATGGCTAAGATAAAAGTTCTTTTTTGAGAAAACAGCAAAATGCTTTTTTTTTTTAAAAAAAAAAACCGAAAAAGTAAATTAATTACTTTGCATGATTTTTCATCAATGGAAAATTTTTTTATGTATGAAATTTTTTTAATGTGTTTCTTACATTATGAAAGTTTTTATTTTAATAGTATTTTATATTTATATAAAGAGAGAAATATCATTATAAAAATAAAACAATCCGTTAAATAAAATGCAGTATTTCATTGCTTATTGACGGAATATTTTAGAATTAAGAGATTGTTAAAGCATTCCTTAACGCTAAGTATTTAATGAAACAAGTTAGGACACAAAACAGAAAAAATTACTTTTTAGTATAGCATGGAAAAGAATGTTTATCTATTACAAAACATTTAATTAATTTTTAAATTAAAGAAAATCTCTTAACCACTTGAATCTTTTTGAGGTCAAATGTTAGTTATCTAAATTCATGAATATGATTAGGTATCTCTTTAGATTATTTTATATTTTTAAATTAACTTTAGTGTATATTGAGATACCATCTTGACAACAACAGCACTTGACTGCCTCAACCAGATGATTAATCTTTTTGATCACTCATCTGCAGCCAAGGTCTGTTTGTATTGAACTTTTTTATAATACAGTTAAAAAATATATATAAGGAAATTTAATAAAAATTTATTATCATTAAATAATTAGTTTAAATTTTTAAAAATTCAGGCATTATTTTTTTTACATAATTTATGTGAAAAAAATACTATTTGAATTGTACTGATAATTTGCTAGCCATTTATTTAAAGATTTATAGTTATTATTAAAAAAATTATCTCAAATATTTATTTTAAAAATATAATTATATTTAAAACAATGATGTAATTCAATGAATTTTATTTAATTTAGATTATGAATTATACACTAGTTTCATTGAATAATGTTAATTTTCAAAGAAAAAAAATTAACAAAATATAAAAAAATGTCAATAACACATTTGGAGTTTCAATATAAATAAATTAATATATATACATATTAAATGTTTCGATGAATAAACAATTTCACAAAACTAAAAGTGCCAACCCATCGAGACATTTAATATGCATATATCATAACATATATACATCTTAAATATCTGGATGAATAAACAGAAATAATTTCACAAAACTAAAAGTTCCCACCAGTCAAAATGTATATAAATAATTCAATATGATGCAAATAATCTCATTAGTTATTTCTTAAATTCTCCGAGCAAGGTTTTCACCTAAGAATTCTCCAGTAGTTTGTCCAGGGCATAAATGATGTCTTATTAGTAGGTGCCTGGGGGATACACAGGTTTTTTTAAAATTTTTGTAGGTTTATCACTTGGGCTTCTCCAAATACAGCCAACAAAACTTAATTGCTTACTACCCATGTGTTTCCTGTAACCTGAGGTTCTCTTCAGATCCAGTACAGTTCAGTTCAAAATTGCATGTGGCTTTTCAAAGGCCTATATGCACTGGGGCGATTCGGAGGATTTTTCTGTGTGTGTGGAGAATATATCCACACACAGTGACCATTGTGTATCTTAAATTATGATCCACGTTTCAATAGCATAGAATAAAACAGGAGTAATCAGAAAATCTGACAAGAACATAATCTTGCAGTCTCTGGCTGAGCATTTTTTAAGGCAGATTGATGTTGACGATTTTGTTGGTCCTTCCATTGTTATTTTCACTATTTATCGAAATTTATTCTGTAATAATCATTCAATTAAAGTCCCAGATATTTGATATACATTTGTGGGGGAAAAAAAGGCAACTAACAAAGTTTTGTGATACTCAGCTTGAGCCAATTTTAATCCTGCATAAAAAAATTTGATTTAATTCAAAATCTTATCAACTACAAATTTGATGTGTTTGGAATCCAGTTTTTTTATATTCAAATTGCTGGAAGTGATATTTCACGATATTAGTCGCTAATATATTTTGAGCAATTTTCAAAATTTTTGAATGAAAGTAGTTTTATGCTTAGCAATGCAAAAAGAAATTAGTATGTATAATTTGTTCAGTGCTCAATTTTAAAATCAACGATTATTTTCGGTTAGTGACAGTGAAAAAATTGATTTTTTTTTTTTTTTTTTTAAAGTTCATTACAAAACAAATTAGAAAATTAGGTTATTATAAATAGCTCTTGGACCACTAAAAATAATTATACATATATTTCTGTTTGTGAACAAGTCAAAGGAAGAAATGCTGAAATATATAAAGGGAAAATGTTAAAGAGAATCTGAGTACAACAAATAAAAAAAGCTTTAAAATGCTGTTTTCTAGAGGGGGGGGGGAACATTCAGTAATGAAGAAAATTTATGCACATCAGTCACAAGAATATTTCTTCCGCAAAAGATAGCAAATGAAATAGTTCAAGAATCTTCTTTCAAATTCAATGTGCAAACAGGGTTTAAATTAAAATCCAATTGTATAAGTGAAATTCAGCCTTTTATATTGTCATGGAAAGGCTTCAATATACATTAATATTTACTCACATTGATAGTTTAGCAAAAACTTAATGTTAGAAAACACATATTTATATAAATCTTTTATGTTAAAAAAAATATTCAATATGTATGATTCAACTGTAGTTTTAAAGAAAACTACCAATAATTAATACCAGCAATTAGCTTTTTTGTTTTTATAATACAAACTATCCTTTTATAAATGAAAAAATTAAAAAAAAAATCTTATTCTTTATTCCATGCATAGTTTTGTATTGATGTTTCAGTACACTTTCTTAACTTTTTACTTTTAATACACATCCAAATGCAATATTATCTTACCCCTCCTTCTGAGTGTATAAAGTATATTAATAACAATGTACAGATTTGATAAACTTATGTCAAATAAAGAAAAAGAGGTTTACATGTTTCTATTTAGGAACAAATTGTTTCCATCTTGGTATGTAGAGTTAAAGAACATAAAAAATTTAAAATTACATTAATAAAAATATCCAAAAAATCTGAATTAATCAATGATGCAAATATAAAAAAAAATGCCAATTTATTTAAATTTTACAGAAATTAATTTTCATAGATCCAGCTTTCTAATGCGTGTTTATAAGAAACAAGCTCCTCATCTTTAAACCACAGAGCGATTTCCTTATCTGCACTGGGTACAGAATCACTTCCATGGATGATGTTCCTGAAATAAATTCAATACAAACATTGAGATAAAAATTGAATTCAATAGGTTACTGATTCTAAATTTGGAATTAATATTATATAGTTTAATTAATGTTTTCAGGTTTTGAAATTTAATGAAAAATTAGCTACTTTTACAGCACTATGATAACTTTACTTCATATATAAGGAATTATTACTATATCACTTATTTTACAGTTTAATACACAAAAAAGAACATAATAGAATTCTAAACAGCATTTTTTAAAGCTTGGATAAGCTTACAGTTACAATATTCGTAAGAGTAAAAATTTAGTTCTGAAGACAAAGAGAAAACTAGATTGCAGTAAACCACAAATGTCATTTAACATAAGCATGCAAAAATAAAAGGTACAGTTAAAAAATAAATAAAAAGCTAAATCAATAGCTCTAAGCTTTGTAATATGTCAGATTCAAAACAAATTTTCAAACTAATGATTCATTTTCCCAAAAACTTTTTTGAAACATGCGATACTCCTTGAACAAAAAGTCAATTTCAATACTAAAAATTAATTTAATATAATCCTTTTGATTTTAGACAAAAGTCCCTCACTTAAACAAATACTGAACCCTATATTAAAACTTACACAACAAAAATTTCTCTATAATCATTCAGCCAGCACCTATTTATCTATAATTATATTTGATTTGGCTTCATTTATCTATAATTATATTTGATTTTTTAAAAATTGTCTTGAAGTAATAGGAAAGCAATCTTAATAACATAGCCAACTTAATCACCATAATGTACCTACAAGGAAAAATTTGTAGTTATGATATGCACTTGTCTCTTCTTATTTACAAAATGAACACATACACATGCATATACATAATCAATTGCTGATTTGTGAAAGTGCACATCCTGCAATGTAGCAGTCTAGCTAACAGGAAAATGACACTGATAAAGCATGCTTGAACTGTATCATCTGTATCTACAATCATTTCTACATAACAAGAGTTCCAAAATTTTTTTCTGAAAGTTTCAAAATAAAGGAGCTTTTTTTTTCCAAGACTGAATCACCCATCTTTGTATTGCTTCTTTTCAATGTACAGTACTTCAATGCTTAAGGTACATCGAAGTTTCAACTTTCGGAACTAGTTCGGTTTCCCCATATATTGGCGAACGCGGCGATTTTTTTTTGTCGCCAAGTCGCCAATGTAAGCGCGCCAAGCTAACACGGGAAATTTTCGGAAGTTCGATCGAAAAATAAGCATTTTAGAAATTTAAAAAAGGGAAATAAATATAAATGGACTTACTTGATATGAAGTTGAGCTGACGTGCCGATTGGTATGTTTATTTCGACATTTTTTCGCTGTCACCAGAATCACATTTCAGTTTTTTTTTTTTTTTTTTTAAATATTTACACAAATATTTTTCTAAATATTTACACTTTATAAAATTTTAAAAAGCTAAAAAAGGCATGCAAAAATATTATTTTAAATATAAATTACTTTATAAAATTGAAAAAAGGATTCAAAAATATGTTTCTAAATATATAAAATAATAATGAATCAAATTATTAGGATAATAATGAATTAAATTAATAAGATAATAATGAATTAAATTATTAGGATAATAATGAATTAAATTATTAGGATAATAATGAATTAAATTAATAAGATAATAATGAATTCAATTAATAAGATAATAATGAATTAAATTAATAAGATAATAATGAATAAATTTATTAAGCTAATAATAAATATATATTAAATAAACGAAATAAAAAGAATTAATGTAAAAGAAATTGTAAAAAATAAAAATAAAAATTTACGATGATTAGACGCTGGTGACAACGAAGCACATCCCTTAATTGCACCTACAGCAAACTAAAGACAAATGGCTTCCAATTCAAATAGAAACGCTTAAAAACGTGGGATATAGAATTTTCTAGAACAATGAAAGTCAAGTAATTTTTAAATAGCTTTAAAATTTATGTTAAACACAAGAAAATTGATTAGTGGCAACAACAACAAAAAAGTAACTAAAACTGAAATTGGCAACACTAAAATAAAAACAAAAGCTGAAATCGGCAACACTACGCAGTAAACAAAGGGCGCCAGATTTGGCGAGAAATCTTATATGGGGATATCGAACTTGTTCCCAACTTTCTTGCAAATTTTCAAGATTTTTGTATGGGATAAGTATGATATCCCTATCTAAGCGATTTCTCACCAAATCTAGCACCCTTTGTTTTTATTATAATGTTGACAAATTCAGTTTTTGCTATTTCAGATTTTTTCTTGTGTTTTATCCAATTTTTATGTCATATTGCTTCTTTTCAGTGGCAACAGCAATTTTACTTTCACTTTGCATTTTTAGCACAATTTGTATTTTTGCCTTGTTTGTTTTTTTTCATCAGATGTAAAATTAGCAATTTAAATTCTGTTTTCTCATATTTATTAATTTTTTTCCTTTCAGATTTATAAATTATGTTCACAATTTTTATTTTGTTGTGGATATAGTGCTGGAATTTCAACACTTTTTTTTAAATATTCAATTTGCTTTTCTCTGCTGATATAGTGCCGGAATTTCATTCCTGTCTTTTATATTTTTCACTATGAATATCGTGCCAGAAATTAAACTCTGAATTTTATAATCATTTTGGATTTTGCTGCATGTAGAGTGCCAAAAGAAAAACAAAAGTAAAAATTTTATTTTCTGTAAGCATAGAATTCCTAGAATTGTAACTAAAGTATTTAAATTTCGAATTGTAAGCGAAGTTAGAGAATTGTCCTATTTCTTGGGAATTATTCTAGATTTGTCTACTTTTAAGTAGTAATGATTTGTATTCTATTTTAAAACACTGAAATTTATTATGTTATTTATTTTTAACTAGATGTTATTAAATGTAATTATTTTTGTTGCTTTATTTCCTTTAAATTTAATTCTGAAATAATCTTGAATAGAATCTTTAATTCTCATTACAATTTGCTTTCTTATTTATTGTTATGTTGAGCAATTTGGTATTGGGGAAGGTAAGGACACTGCTTTATTTACATGGTTATTATTTTCTTATATAGCGTTAGGCCTAATAATTCGAAATAGGGGTAAATCCTGGTTTTTTATGCCTATTTGGTACCCATTCTGGGTTACTACTTTTTTCGCCCCCAAGTGGCGATGAAAAAAGTTGCAATGATTGCCAATAGATGGGGATATCCTACTAGTTCCTTTTGTATTTATTCAATTTAGTACATCAATGAAGCCTGGTGGCTTAAGGGTAAATTTTCATGCTATCAAGGCACATGCTTGATTTCTGAGCTGGGTAAGGTCGCTTCAGCCTTTCACCCCTTCAGCGAGTCATTAAAATGAGCACCAGTACACTTCACAACAAAACACTGGGTTTTGCGGTAGACCAACCACCTAATTGGGACATATGCATCGAAACAGGGCCTTGCATTCAAGCAAACAGATTGGCACTGTAGGCCTTGGCCCACATGCAGTCGAGTTGCAGAGTTTAGTATATCAACAGTGGATGATCAAATTTTTCAAAATACTCAATGACAAAATATATTTCCTGACAGTGCATTCAACACACATATTGTATAATCTTTCTAGAATGTTTTTAAATTTGGTGAAACTTTTTCCAAAAATTAGATTTTCTATAATGTCAGAAAAATTTGAAAAATACAAAGGATTATCAACACCAAGTCATTTTGGTAACCTTATTTCATACAACATAAGAGCAATGTTTTAATTATTATTAAAACTTTTGTGAAGATTATTCAATTTTTTTTAAAAATATTTGATAATTTTTCACATCTTTATTAATATCCTTTAATTATTTACCAAAAATTACACCAGTATTTATACATTACATTCAATAGAATGATACAATTAATATCAATTATGAAATACTTTTAATATCTTTATTAAATAAACTATTTTCTTACCTTCCTACATTAATGCATAGATCACCTCTGAGAGTACCAGGAGCAGCATTTAAAGGATTTGTGGCTCCAATAATATCTCTACCTGTTTTGACTACATTGTCACCTTCCCAAACCTGTAACATTTTGGATGAAAATTAACATTCTTATTAAAAGCTAAAATAGTGGCTTTTAAACAATAGTTTCTAAAAGAGAGTTAAATAAATTGAGTAGTTGAATAGAATGAAATAAGGATTAATTAAGAATAAAATTTAAAAATAGCATCCAAAACTAGAATAGACTACATTACACATAAATTTTAAACTTTTTTTATTAAATACACATTAACATAAGTAGAAATTTTATAACTACACTAAGTCTTTAATAAAAATACTTTTAACTGTACAAATTGGAAAAAGTAGTTCCAATTAAAATCATAAAAAAGTTAAAAACATATAATTCAACTGTTAAGTTCTGCACTAAATTCAATCTATTTATAATTTTACAGAAATTTAAAACTTTACTGTATACTTAAACACTGAATCATGAATAGGAATAATATTGATCAGGTTCTTCAGTAAATTAAAATCTATTAGAAATAATCAGGTGTGATAGAAATTACAAGTTTAACATTATCAATTATATTTCAAGAGCACACCTCTTAGACCATATGTTATTTTTTAAAATTTTGTCAGAGCTTATTTTATAGACTGCCATGCCTTTTTTCCTTGTCTCATCACAACCCCTGTGTTTCTCAGGTAGTTTATTTTATTATCATATATAATATATTTTTCATGAAAAGATAGCTCAAATTCAGAAACCTGAATTTAAAGAGTTTAAAATTATAAATAACAATTACATTAAAACGTGCAAGACCTTGCTTTAAATATGCCAACTTTATAGATGATACACAATTTTAACTGATATTCATCTTTGTTATGGATCCTTATAAAAACGAGTCCTCAACTCATTCCACAAAAATAGTCTCTATAATAATGAGTTTTGCAAATTAAATTAATTTTGTTAGTATGACTTTCCAGAGAACTTTATAAGCTTAGCTCTTAATACTGGTAGAGATTACCATAATTACATCAATTAAGCACTAGAAATACATTTTGAAACCATTCTAATTTTATTTTTACGAAAGAAATGTTAATATTAGTACAAATTTATTATAAATTTCAACATTTATAAAATATTTAACACTCCCAGTTTAGGCTAAACTGAGTATTACGGTCACACCTTGTAAATCTCAGAAGGTCGCCACGGTCTGAGTGAAAAGTCGCCAAATCGGTAAAATTTGGCGATTATTTTTCATCGCCAAGTTTTTTCGCCATAAAATCACCAAAAGCGATTAGTTGCCAAATGTGTCACTATGCATATCGTCCGAATACCCCGGAAACGCTAGCCATTTTTATTTTGGATTTTTTTATCGGCTGTAAAGAGCGGTAATTTATATCTTGTTTTTTCATATTTATATTTTATTTCACTTCGGATGTAGCATGTAATATAGATATTATCTTTTATATACACATTTTTTTATTTCGGGTCGGATATAGTGCCGAAATTTCAATCATATCTATTTGTTTTATTTCGCTGTGTGGATATTGTGCCAAAATTTCAATAATGTCTTTTATATTCCTTTTGTATTTCGCTGAGAATATAGCGAAGGAATTCCTATCCTGTCTTTTATATTCGTTTTGTTTTTTGCTGTGGCTATAGCGCCGGATTTTCAATCCCGTATTTTATATTCAATTTTGATTTTGCTGTGCGTGTAGAGAGCCTGGTGAAAAATGTAGGTAAGAATTTTATTTTATTTTCTGCAGGCATGCTGAATTCCTAGAAGTGTATGTATTTAAATTTCCAATAATAAACGAAACTATAAAATCTATGCTCTAAAATTCTAGATTTGTTTACTTTTATGTAGTAATCCTGAAATATTTTTAAATAGAATTTTTAATCAATTCTTATTATGATCACTGTTTTCTTGCATGCGGTTAGGCTTAGAGATTCGAAATAAGGGGGAAAACCGGCATTTAGCTTTAGGGGAGGGAAGGGGGAATTTCTAGTCGGGTGAAATTCCCGCCGTTTTTCTGCGTGAATTACAGGTCGATTGGCACTCTTTTTGGGTTGCCAATCAATTTCCAAAACACCCGTCTCAGGCCCTTGGCAAAAAATAATTTCGCCAAGGTGTGACCGTAATACTCAGTTTTACCCCAGTTTAATTAATATTAATTAAATTTGGTGAGAATTAAAGACATTTAGCAAATTTTACTGAAAATCATATTCCTGATTGTAAATGATTTCCATAATCTATTTTTATCTGAAACATCTATAAATAAAGTCGCAATGATAAATTGCCAATATTGTTTTTAATATAAACTATTGATTTTTCAGAAGACAATGCTCTGTTATAATCAGATCAAGTTAAATCATTTGTAATTATCTTATATTTGATAAGATTTTGCTCACGAAAGTTAATTTGATTGGGACTTAATGATTAAGTGGATTTCGATTTTATGCAAATGCGCTCAAGGTACAAATTGAACAGCCTGCCAACTTGTTTCGTGGTCATCGTGCCTGACTACCGATAGGGAGGTCCTGGGTTCAAATCCCGGTTCAGGCATTGATGTACTCTTTCTCTATTCTGTCTTTGTCCTTTTCATATGTGTGTGAAAGAGGTATGAATAGAATGGTGCCTACCCTATAAATGGGTCTCTATCGAATGTGTGAGGGTGTGATGGTGGCCCACCCCCTGTGGTGCTACCGGGGCAACGCCTCGACGGCAAATAGGTTGCTGTTTCTGGGCAGTTGCTTGGGTATAAGGGAACAATGTATCCCAATATACCCCGGTCATTGGAAAAAAAGGTACAAATTGAACTGAAGATCAGAAGGATCCATTCAGCAATTACCTTAGCCATCTTAGTAGTAGATCAATCAAAAAATATAAAATATATATTGTAAATTTTTTTATGAATGTAAAATACTACTTACATATTATTAGCAATCAACTGATTCAACAAAAAGGCAATGTCACAAAATTCAGTAACATTGTTTGTGATTCCCTAACACTTATTTGTACAATAATGAAGCAAATAAAAATGGTTCAATACGCAGATATTTAATTTGCCTGATAAATAAGTCGCTTAAAATAAACAAGTGTATATTCTATCATTAAAATGCCTTTTCATCACATAAAATGAAAAAGCTTTCTTGAATGAGTAATTTTTCCAGAATTGTTCAACACACCCACAAAACTGATAAAAATATTTCCAAGTTTTCAAATTTATATAAATATTTTAAAATTAATGACTCATATTATATATTGTGCAACAATCCCATTGTTGTACTCAATTTTATATAAGATATTATTGGAAATGACTAACCACTAATAATGAAAATTTCTAGAAAATCAATTTTATTAGAAAAATTTTAGTTTTCTAAACTTCCAAATTTTTATGTATTATTTACGATAATCACTTCCAAATATTATTTACGATAAGAGATGTAGAAATATATGAAATTAATGCATCTTCTTTATTTAAAAATATTGATGCCATAATACTTACCATGGGAACAACTGGTCCCATTTGCATGTACTGTACAAGACCAGGGAAGAAGGGCAAACTGGATAAATCGGCATAATGTTGTTCAAGCAACTGTTGAGAGGCCTAAAATAAAAAATTCGATTCTGTTATATAAAATCAGAATTTTTTTAAAAAGAAATATCAAAATCCAGTTAGGCTTAATTAAAGAAAAGCTCAATGCAAAAGTATTATACATCAATAACAGAATCGTTCTATGTTCAACTAGGAGGCAAAGTCATTTCTTCGCAAGACAAATGAATTTAGTAGTATAAAGCAACTATACAGCAATAAATTATTGACTTATTAAAGCTGGGACACGTGGCCACTTACTTGCATGAATTTCATGGCTACTAATTTAAATCCTTTTTCTTCGAACCTACTAATGATTTTTCCAACTAAATTTCGCTGAACACCATCAGGCTTGATCATAATAAAGGTTCTTTCACGAACAGCCATTATAAAACAGAAATATTATCGTTTAATTCGAATTGAAAAAGGTACTATCGCTATCAGCAAGCAAACAAGCCGGCGTTCAGAAGAAGAAAGGGATGGGAGGAAGAAAGAAAGAGAAGACGCGAAACACAGAAAGAAAGGAGAAAATAGAAAGCATAACCGAAACTTAATAAAAAGATTAGTTGTAGATTTCTTCCACTAGAGGACAGTAACGATTTCTGCTGACATAAAATTTTAAATATTTTCGATAAGTATTGCTGCATACGAATTTTGCTTACCTTCTATAAGTAAAATTCAATTCAACAAAACTTAATGAAACTAATAATTTATTTTTCACAATTTTGAGTTCTACTGGTAAGTTTTTTTCACGATCTACAAATGTAAAAGTTTCTTTTATTTTTCCTAATAATTTAATGTAAGCATGGCATTATGTTTCTCTTCTCAAGAAGTATCTAAAAATAATAAACAAAAACTAAAAAATTTCAGAGAAATGGCGGATTGTTCTAAATTGCGAAATACGTAAATTTTGAACTCTGATTATTTATTCATTATTTAATGCTTTTCTTTGACACTTTTTCTCCTTTTTCGTGTTGAAATTATCGTCTGACTTTGGCTTAGTGTTTGATTGACTAAGATTGAGTATTTTTGTTCTTTAATTTTTACTATTTAAATTTTATTAATAATTTTTTTTTTTTTTCTTCTTTTCTCATTATTATGGATTTAAAATGACTGAAGGAGAGACTGAAATGATTTACACGGATTGCGATTTGCGCATTCCAAAAATAAACACGTCAAGATTATTGACTTTCGAAGATTCTATTCCACAACTAATCCAGTTAGCTGCGGAAAAAGGTATTACTAAGTTCTTCATTTTCCTGTCTCCCACTGATGGTACTGCATCTATTCCAAAGAAACCTTACAATTTAAAGCAAGAAATAATTCAACTTGTAAAGAATCACAAGAAAATAATACAAATTCAGCACACCCTGTCAAGGTAAGCTTCTATTCGAAACTAATTGCCCAGATACTGCTGTAGAATTAAGCAAGATAAACATTATTCTTGGTGTATCTGTTAACTCCAGTTTTCAACCTGAATACATTTCTTCAAGATTTCTTATAAAAGAAATAAATGTAGATTTACCTTTATACCTTGTTGCTGAAGAAATTGCGCAAAATGGCTTAACGATATTAAGCTTACAAAGATTTACAAAAAAGAATTCAGAAGAACTGAGTGAAAATATTTTAGTGAGCGTCATTGGTCATCATCTACCTCAAACTATTAACTTATTCTATTCCATCATCCCAATTTCTCCTTTTATTGATAACGTTCGCCAATGCGGAAAATGCTATAAAATACACTCACCCTACGAAAAAATGTAAACAAGAAGTCTTCCTATGTAAAAACTGTGGAACATTCCATAAAGACTCTCCTGTGGCAATGAAACACCTAAATGTATAAACTGTCAGGAAATCATGCAGCTAATGACATTTCCTGCCCTACGAGGCTTGAAGAAAAAAATTCTTACATTTTAAAAAGCATGAACCACCTTCCATTTATTGAGGCGAGAAGACGTTATAATAAATCTTTAAAAACCAGTTACTCCAGTGTAACCAAAAGTCATCTTCCTCTCGTGCCAAACCAAAATGAAATATCTGATATTGTTAAAAAAGCAGTGACAGAGATGGATTCTATTTATGAAGCAAAATTACTTGCGATACAGGCTAGACAAGATCAAATGGTCCAACAAATGTTCTCATTCATGAAAAGAATGTATGCGAACATGTTCGAATCAACTAGATCAGTTTCTAGATCTCCTCCAAGAAAGAGTCGTGCAAGATCTATCCAGTCTAGAAAGATAAGTCCAAAAAATTCAGTGAATCAGCAAATAATATCTCCCGAGCAACCTATTATGAAGTCTAATCAACCAAATATTACATACGCAGAACCTAACATTGAAGAAAGAATTGAGCCAGGAAGAAGGCGTAAAAAACATTCATAATTTTTTTTTAATAATATTCTTTACTACTACGAGCGCACCTTTTTTGTTTGATTTTTAGTGACTGTTCAGGTTTTTCGTTTTATTTTATGTTCAATTTAATTTCTTGGAATGCAAGAAGTGTTCTATCTAAGCGTCCGTATATAAAACTTCCATACTTTCAATCTTCCGATGTCCTAGCAATTCAAGAAACGTTTCTTAAAAATTCCGACTTATTTCAAATTTATAATAAAACAATAATTAGATTAGATAGGCAAGATGGCCGTGGTGGAGGACTTCTGTTTGCTGTTGATAAATCTCTACCAGTGCAAGTTTTAAATATATCCCGCTCAGAAGATAACGATACAGAAATATTAGCTATAAAAATTACTATATCCAAATCATCTCTTACTTTAATAAATGTGTATGTCCCACACGGTAAATTTTCAAGTTCTTTGTTCCATAGCATCTTATCAAATATTCCTCCTCCTTTCATAATAATTGGAGACTTTAATATACGAAGTTCGGCGCTTGGCAGTTATTCAAACTCTCCCGAATCTTCAGAATTCCTCGATTGGATACTGGATAGCAACATTTGTCTTTTAAATACCTCTCAGCCTACTCATTTCGGACTCCACCATAGACCATCCTTATCGATTATAACTTTGTATCTCCTGATATTTTTCCTTTTTGTACTTTCTCAGTCAGTTCAGATAGTTATGGTAGTGATCATGTCCCTGTTCAAACAAGTGTCAAAATCTACAACAACGATTATTCAAAAGGTATTTCCCGCAACAGAATTTTATGGACTGGCTTCTTCAATTCAATGAACACCCAAATTGCTAATAACGGACTAGTTTCTGTAGATCATTTTCAAATTTTATGCAAAGACTATCTTGATAAATTTAGGAAAAAGCAAATCTTTCCTGTCAAAATCATATCCTCCGTGGTGGACATCGGAATGTTGTTATCTTTTGGGTCAAAAAGAAAACTTTGGGAGGAAAGCGAAAGTTCTCTTAATCAGACTCTGTGGATACAGTACAAGCGAATTTCTGCAAAACTTCATCAGCTTCTTCTAACCCTTTCCAGAAATTTCTGGGATAAAACTATAACAAACGCTGGTATATCTAAAGACATTTATTCTATTCTCAAAAGACTTAAAGATAAATCTACTGACTCACCAACTCATCATCTATTAATTTCTAGCGAAACTTCAATTATTTCGGATCCTGTTGTTCAGGCTAACTTATTTGCCAAATTTTATTCTCGTCAAACTGAAACTGAAGTACTACCTCTCGATTTAAGTTCAAATTTTGATTTAGAATATAACTCTGCTTTCTCCTTTCTGAGCTCCAAATGGCGATTTCTAAATGCAAAAATACTTCAGCTGGTCCTGATTTAATATCAGCTAAAATTTTGAAGGGTCTATCAAACATAGCTTTACGATCCCTTTTGTCACTCATAAATACCTCTTGGTTAAGCGGTATTGTTCCCCCGTCTTGGAAAAAATTCATCATAATTCCTATAATAAAACCTGGAAAAAGATACTACTTCAGTAAATTCTTATCGCCCAATTTCTCTTACAAGTGTTCTATGTAAGGTCATGGAACGCATGATTTTAAATCGTCTAATAAATCATATTTCCCTTTCCAAATATTTTCATCCAAATCATCATGGATTTATGCCTTATAGAGGTTGCGACAGTGTTCTTTCAATGCTTCATCATCATATTATTGCTTTACGTTCACAGAGAAAATATGTCATATGCGCAACTGTAGACATATCTCAAGCTTACGATTCAGTGTGGCCAGACGGCCTTATTTATAAGCTCCTCCAATTTGATATCAGAGGAAATGCTGCTCATTGGATATTGGATTCTTTAACGGATAGAAGTTATAAAGTGAAATGGCGTGGAACTTTTTCTCAACCCACTTTCTCTAATAGAGGTGTCCTCAAGGCAGTGTTCTTTCTCCTTTCTTTTTCATGATTTATATGTCAGATATTTACGAAGTTCTCTCTCCGACATTAAGTGTTTTATTTATGCTGATGACATAATCCTTTTGGCTGCTCATTCATCACAAGAATTACTACAGCAAAAATGCAGACTGCAATCATAAAACTTGAACAATGGTGTGAAGAATGGAAACTAAAATTGATTCCTCAAAATGTTCAGTCATTGATTTCTCTTCCAAAAAATCTCCTGTAAATTTTGTACTAACTATAAACCAATTACCTATCTCTTGGTCTAAGCACATAAAAATTCTGGGCCTCTATTTTACTAATAATTTAACTTTCAAGTATAACTTTCAAATGAAAAAAAATCCATCCAGAAGAAAATTAATGTTTTAAAAGCTATTTCAGGAAATAGATGGGGAGCAAAAGCTAATCATTTACTTCAAATTGTTCAATCCTTCATTACAAGTAGCCTCGATTATGGATGTCATGTATTTACATCTGCGAGCTTATCAGACCGAAAAATCTTGGATCCGATATATCACTCAGCTCTTAGAATTGCTACAGGTCTTCCTCGCTGGACACCTATTCCACTTCTTCTGAAAGAAGCAGGGGTCGTACCTCTTTTTGTAAGACAAAACTTTCTCTCTACAAGGATGTACATTAGAAACCTTGCACTTTCTACTAGATCTCCATGTGGTAAATTATGGGAATCAATGCGTTACAGCCATATCTCTGGCGCTCTTCCTCTATCTTTGCGAATGAAAAAATGGCTTGAAGAAAATGGAATTCAAGAATCACATATTTTAAGAGTTCCTGCAAAATCTACATCTGTTAATATTAATTTAAAAATAGTTCTTAGAAAATATACTTTTCAGTCTAAAAATCTTCCTACAAACACTATCAATGACCTCTTTGAACTGCATAGTACTTCTGAATGGTCTAATCACATATTATTATTTACTGATGCATCTAAAATAGAAAATAAACTTGGAATCGCTGTTTATAACAGCAGAAATAACTCCTTTGTTTCCGGGCAAATCAATAACTCTAATTCCATTTTTACAGCAGAGGCTTTGGCTTTATATCTGGCGGTGACTAAATTCTGTATTTCTCTAACTATGTCATATTATCAGACTCTTTATCCTGTCTAAGTAGTTTGAATACTCTCTCAACCTCTTCCCCAACCATCATTCAACACATCGGATCAGCTTTAGGAAATGCAACTGAGATTTGCGAATCTATTCAATTAGTTTGGATTCCAGGTCATTCTGGAATTGCTGGGAACGAAAAAGTAGATGCTCTTGCAAAATCGGCCATTAATAAAAGTTATATTCTGCACTCGATTTCACCTGAAGACCTTATCCATAATATACGAAACATTTTACCAATTATAATAACAACGAATGGAATAATAGTAAATACGCGTCTAACTTTTCGCATATGTCTTCTATCACGAAAGTTCACCGCAATTATACCAATTCTCGCCTTGAAGAAGTGTGGCTAGCTAGAGTTAGAACTAGATCTTTTCCGACAAATGCTAAATTACATAAATTCAGACTTTCTTCAACGGATAAATGTTCTTGTGGAGAAAGAGAAACCATGGATCACATAATGCTATCGTGTCCTCGTTATGATCAAGCAAGAAATTCTTTAAGAGAAAAACTTGGAATCGGAGCTCTTTCTTTCTCTTGGATCTTAGATTTGTCAACGAATCCAAAAGAGAAAATTGACGCAACTATTTCTTTTTTGAAACAAATTAATAGATTTTAATTTTTTTCTCGTCTTTGTATTTTCCAAGCGGCCTATTTTCCCCTTCTTTCGTCAAACGAACGCTGTGCTTAACTTTTCGTTTTGTTTGTCTTTTTTTTTCTTTTTTTTTTTTTCAAAATAATCAATCCATCAATATTTGTTTAGGTTTCAAATAAAAACTCAATCTTACTCAATGCGAGCTATAAGCCTACGAGCATAAAGCTCCAAAACAGTTTTTGTCGTAACCTAACCTTAACCTAACCTAAAAAATTTCAATGTTTTCATGCAATCGCTAGAAGATTAGACGGTATAGTCTTTTGTCCGAATTGTAAAATTATAATGAAATGAAACGAAAATTAAATTTATAATTTATTGTTAAAATTCTGGAAAAAATTAACTATCTTTTTAGATGATTTCTGTACCTTAATCTAGTTATTAATTTTTGAACTACAAGAAGTTTGACACTGTAAGTATGTATGAAAATTCGTAATAATGTAATTGTTATGGCTTTGTCGTTTCTTTTTATTGGTCTTATAAATTAAAATTATTTTGAATTTTTTGTGCAACCTTTTATGTAATGTGGATGCTTAATTTTTTTTTAAGAAAAAATTTTTATTGAAAAAATTTATTGATAATATTATTGATCTTTTATAAAGATGTAATGGTTGGTAAGTGTAAAGTTTGTTTTATATCATCAATATTTAGTAACACTTTGGAAATGCTAATAAAAACATTTTATTGTTTTCTTGAATCATCTCTAAAATATATTTTAGCAACTAAACTTTTGGTGAAATTTTACACTTTATGGGGGATTAACGTGATTTATAATTTTGCGTAATTTTCGGATTTGAATATGATAATTTTGAATATTTTTAACTCATATATTTCAGAAGACATGAGAAAATATATTGTACTGTGAATAGTGGCGATTTTTTTTCATGAAGCTTGTTTTCGAGCAGTTTGAAGGACCAAGATGGCTCTGAAAACATGACAGACCAACTGGAAATAAACCAACATTGCTAGCAATATAATTCCAAATAGGCAAAAAACCGAGGGACACTCTGATGTATAGGAAACCCGAAGATTTTTACAACAAGATTCTAGAAACCTAATTTAATATATTTTATAAGTTTCTATGCTAGAAAGCAATAAATGTAAAAAACTGTACAATAATTGTAAAAAGTTTTTATTAATTATGCATCATTGTATATTTTTTTGTCACTTACATATTATCGCAACCATGCCAACTTCTGGGATAACTTGCTAAATTAGCAACCCCAATGTTGCATGCATCTAAGGCACTGAATTGGCAACAATTTACTGATGGCAAGCCCGAATTCTAAAATGCAAATCTGGTATTTAACCAGACGTCAGGAAATGTACCAATATTTATTTATTATTTTCTTTCTTACTCATTAAAACTTTATTTTGCAAAATAGATTTTTTGGGAATGCAATGTTACAACCTGTAATCAGCATGCGGGAATAAGAAGTGGTAATTGGTTTGAGAGAAGCCATATCCCATTATTAACAGCAGTAAGATTCATGAATTGCGACGTTATCTTGAGTCTTACTTGGCAGAATTCAGATGGCAACAAGACCAAAAAAGCCATAAGAAAATTGTTTTGATTCCATTTTAAAAACCATTTTGCAATATTTTCCACCAAAACATAATTGATATATTGTTAAATAAAGGTATAAGAATTATACATATAAAAATTACTTAATATTTTTTTCATATATTATTTATTGTTTTCTTTCATACTGTTTCTATCACATTGTGGAATTGGCTCAGTCTTATATAATTCCACCACTATGGTTGCAATAATATGTAAGTACCAACTTTTTTAAAAGAATATTTCATTTAAATCAATTGAGCTATGGTATGCTCTTTAAGAATCAGATTATGGAATATTATTTGAGAGAGGTTACTAAGCAGGCAGTAAAGATCAGCAATGGGTATAATGTCAGTTCTTACAATACTTGTTTTTTTATGAGAAAAACAATGATCCATGCATTTAAAATTATATTATGCATTGTTACTGGAAATCAATTATCAATTCAGTTATAAAATAATAAAAATTAAAGTAGATTTTACAATATTTTGCTTTGAATTACATGTGAATAAACTATTCTGATACTTATATAATAGATGAGTAGAGTTTGCGCTAAATGATCTTAAAAACATTTTTGTCAGATTTTTCACATAAAAGAAGTTAATAAATCTTTTTAATTAGTATTTTTTGTGTTTATTTATTAAAAAAAACATTTAGACAATGATAAAACATAATTTTATGAATTCTAGAATGATATTTCCTGTTATCTTAAAAATAACAGCTTGATATGAACATGATTAATGTATACTGTAAACCTGGGTATATTGATTAAAAAATAAATGAATGTAATTAATTTTGAGCAAGCAAAGGTATAATTAATTTTGAGATCTAATGATACTCAAGATATTTATAGAGTTCAAATTACTTATTTAGTGATATTTCAGATTTAAATTATGTTTAGTAAAATGAACTTAATTAAGAATTTATTCAGGATAAGATTCATTAATTAATTTATAATATATATGCTTGTTTTATAATTTATTATTCATTTCAGTTATTACAACCAATTGTGAAAATTATATTCTAGTTGTTAATTTTTTTATATTTATTTTAGCACAATGTCGACTGATAAAGAACTGGAGATTTCAAAAATAATTGAAAAATTGGTAACATCTGGACAAAAGACATTAGATGAAAATCTGATGAAATCTTTGAAAAATATTTGCAAGTAAGATAATTACCTAATTTACATGCATACTAAGTTTATCAGAGCATTTTCACTCTTTAACTTCTTTTGTTTCTCATTTTCTATAACTAAACATTTAGACTGATACATTTAATTAAATATGTTCTAATTGCTGTAAGAAGACTTTTTGTTGTAAAATATTTTATCTATTAATAAAGTTTATCATGTTATACATTAGCATTTCATTTGGAAATTGTGTATTTAATTTTTTTTGATAAATTTCTCATTTTTCTTTTAGAATAGTGTGATACCGTGTTTATTTATTGTTTTTAATTTCTTAGTTTTTACTGTGAAATCCTATTATGTTGAATATAATGGTATCCAAAAAAAAAAAAAAAAAAAAAAAAAAATTGAGGTGTTGAAAATTTTTAATAACAAATGCTATTAATTTTATGTAGAACTTTAAAAAAATTTATTGTTTTTTGAGTTATTAAATTTTTACATAACAAGGCTCAACTATTATTAAATTACTTTAATAGTAATTCTAACAATTAGAAAAAAATCTTTTACAATATTTAGGTTTGAAGCATCAAATTTTAACATAACAAGATTTATGAAATTATTTGTAATTCCTTTCCATTTTCTTCAAAACATATCTCATTAATTATACTTAATAAATTGGCTTGAAGTAATTTCTCCTTTTTACCACTTCATATTGTAATTTGATGACCTATTCATATTTTCATGCATTTCTATTGATGTTTTTAACAGCACAAAAAATATGTTGAGATTGATTAGATTATATTTTAGATTCAAAGAAAAACGATACTGAATTTTATCAATATTTGCATATAATTTACTGAAAAGACAATTGAAGGATAAATGCTAATTGTTTCAGTGAAACATCATAGTTTATGTGAAATAATTGCTTGTGTAATCAATACCTTGCAGCAATGAAATATTAGTTTTATATTAATTCAGTTTAATGAAATGATTTATATATATATATATATATTTTTTTTTTCAGCTTGAAAAACAGAAAGGTTATATTTTATAAAATTTTGTATGAATTAATTATTTGTAAAGCTTATTTTTAACATATTTTGAATTTAAAATATTTTTTTATATTAAGTGCTAATCCTGTTTTTAAAAAAGCATAAAGATGTAATTTTATTATAATTAAACATATTTCTATTTTCAGGGCCTCAAACAAATATGTTGATTATACTTATTATGCCTTAATGACACAACTGAGGAAAGAACATTCAGAAATTAGATTTTCATGCCTTTTAATAATCAATGAACTTTTTTTAAGATCATCAGCTTTTCGAAAACTCCTTGAAGTAGATTTGGAGGAGTTTTTAGAATTAGTTGCAGAAACTGATCCTGAAAATCCTCTTCCATTACCACGGGTAGCATAAATATTTTTTATTTAATATATGTACTTGTATCTCAAATATTTTTCGTGATTACATTAGTTAAAACTTTGATTATTATCTGATTACCTAACATGCATCTATGTAAATGTTAATCAGCTGTATTCGCCAAATTATATATTTGATTTGATTTTCTTGTTTAAAATTTTTTGAATATTTATCTATTTTTGTTTTACATAATTTCTAAGGATGATTATAATTAGTGTTTCTTTTAGTTCTTATAAATAAAAAATTGCCAATTTCAAAGATTACTGATTTTTTTTCAATTTCTTTTGTTTATATTTTTCAAAACTATTGCAGCAATTTAAAATAAATCAGTTATATATTAAGTGTTGATTATTGTAGATTGATAATTGATATCCTCTAATAATGATGCACCTTAAGGTTTTGCAATTTCAGAGATACTGTTATAATTGTTTTAAAGGGATTTAGTATTTATAAATTTTATTCTGAAGAGCTAATGAAATTAATTAAATTTCTTTTAACTATAAATATTTTTAAAGAAAATTATTTACCTGATCACTTTAAATTGATAGAAATAATTTGTATTTAGGTTTGTTCTTAATATAAAATTTTCAATTAATCCATATTTTAATTTCAAAACTAACTTCTACCATTCCATAGAAATAGGCTTGCTAAATTTCTGAAATACCTGAATGTGACTGAACATATAATATGTTGGAGAGAAAAATTTATATTTTTTGATTGATTCTTAAATCTTTTTATCTAGATTTGTTTAACATAAAATGTTTTGATTACAAAATTATAAGTATTTTAATATTACATAATTTATGAATTAGATCAGAAATTAAAATCATTATGTTTTTAATTTTGCAGAAAAGCATTTTATCAAAAACAGTGTTAAAAAATTGAATTAAAATATTTTGATCATCCTTTTCTGTGATAGCATTGAATTTAGATTTTATCCTGAATATGGCCAGCCATTTCACACTCAGGATGTGATCTGAATTCATATAATTAAACAATATTTATTGTTCTTATTTTTTAAATTAATCCTTTTTATTTATATAATTTTAGAAAAATTGTCCTTAAAAATTGTTAGTTAACTCAAATTTATTACATAAAATAAAATAAATAATTATTATATTTTATGTGGTGTTTTGTTTTTAAAAATAAACTGTATGAATAAGTTAAATAAAAAATGACATGATAAATGTAACTGATATAATTTTGTTTGTTTACATAAAGTATTTTATCTAAATAAACATGAATTTGTATGATACTACAAATAAAGATGATAGTTAATTTTAAATAATTAATAACATTCTGGATATAGCCAAAAAATTCCAAACAAATGTGATTTAAATTTAATGTTATTACAATTTTTGATTGATTAGTAAATTATCTTTTCATAACATTCTATTAATATACTATCTCATTTTATAAGAGCTATCGTTCCTGTTTTTCATTTTACATAAAAAGATGTATAAAAGATTGACACATAAAACATGTTATGCTTACAAGCATTATATTGATTTGAATTTACATAAGTATTATAATGTTTAATAACCTTTGACACTATCATTTTACTGAACAAAAAATATTTTTCAAACATTTGTATTATTATCTAATGTTTAAGAAATAAAATATATTTGTTGATATATTTTGCACTTTTATACAGTGTTATATCTTTTCAAATGCAAAAATTAATTTCACTCCTAAAATTAATAGAAATAATTATAAAAATCTTTTTATTTTCTCACTATCTTCATTTATCCTTCGTAATTCATATCATTTTGATAATATTTTAGTTATTTTATGTAACATTTAGTAGTTTTTTTCCAGCCTGCAGCCAAGGATTTGAAATTGAAAGGTTTAGAATTCATGCAGGCATGGACATCAAAATTTGGTGACAAGTGCACTCGCTTAGAATTAGCTTTAACATTTCTCAAAAAATGCAGGAAGGTAATAAAAATATCTTTATTTAATTTTGAAGTATTAAGTTTCCTTTCTTTTGCTATTTATATTTTGGTCAAGTAAATTTGGGAAACTTCTGAGATTTCTGATATGTATATGGATAGATATTCATTTAACTATATTATATCTTTTATTATTTTATTATAAATATGTTTTTGAACAATATATTAACAGATCTAGGATAATTAAAATGAATTTTTTTTAATTGGCATCAAAAAGTATTTTTATATGTTTTAAGCTATTAATTATTGACAACTTATGACAAGAAAGTTCTACATATATTAATTATATAATTCTACATATATTAATTATATAATTCTACATATATTAATTATATAATTCAACATATATTAATTATATAATTCAACTTGATAATAATCTGAATTTTTTTTAATGATGTAAAAGATTGCAGGAAATATATATCTAGAAATGTTGTCATGTAGTTACTTACATATTTATGTGATTCTGAGTTTTAATGATTTATTATTGTGTAAATAAGTTCTTTATAAATTTTAGGTTGATTTTAATGATATGGAAGCTAGAAATGTTGCTCAGAGAGAGCGATTGCGACAAGAACAAGAAAGACAAGAAAGAATACTAAATGAGAAAATCAACAAAGTTCAAAAAGAAATGCTTGGTTGCTACTTTAATGTTGATTCTTTCTATTATTCTATTAGCATTTTATTCCTTATCACATTTGTAATTTATTTTATTTTTTAATTATTCAATTAATTTATTTATTGTGGTATATATATAATTCTTAATTTATAGTTTTTTCATATATTGATTAAAATTGTATTTATTTTTTTAATGGATGATTCAGTAACTTTTCATAAATAATTAATTTTGTATTGACAATAGATGAAAAAATTCATTTTCTTACAACTGATTTTTTTTATTTTATTCTTTAGAGATGTCAGTAGAAATTTCAAATACAATTATACAGATGGAGAACTGTTTCAAATTGCTGATACCTCATCCAACAGAATTTTTTTCGCCTGAGGATTTTACTGTGAATGATTCTGTTTCTCATGTTGAAAATGTTTCAAACAATGAAAGTCACCAAGATGAATTAAAATTTGATGAAAATGAGCTGTCAACTGCAGATGATTCTTTACGACATCATGGCTTACACAATATGAAAAAATCCATTACAATTGAACTGAAAGAAGGTGGTTATTTTTTACTTATCTCACATCTATTATTAGAATATAAATTATTGAAATATAATAATTTTAACTAAATAAAATATTACTTAATTACTGTAATACTATTTTTAATTAGTGTTCTTATCATTTTATTTTTATTTATTTATTTGGTTGTCTTTAAAATTTTTTCTTCTTATTAGTTTATTTTGATATATATATATTTGATTTTCTAGATACTGAATTGGCAGTAAAAATTAATGATGATACTCGTGCAATAATTGAAAATCTTGAAGATTTATATAAAGAAATGAAAACTAGATTTTATCCATCTGTTACAAGGTGGCTTAAGGTACTATTTCAATTTTATTGTTATGTATTGATCACCAAAAATACATTAAATTAAAAACTTTATTTTCATAATAAAAATTTAATTTTTTTGTGTATGATTTTTGAGGGATTATTTTCATTAAATTGTTAACAGTTTTTACACTGCATATAGCATGGTTCTTAAAATAATGATCAGCTGTTTTAAATTACTAAAATATAAATTTAAGAAATGAATGTATTTTAAATATATTTTTATAATGAACATGCTAAAGTCAACTCTGAATTTCATATTTCACTGTCAAACAGATTCAAATTTCATAATAATTTAGCAGTATATGAATAATTTTCCAAGTTTATTGATATACAATGATAGAAAATAATCACTTTAATGAAAGAAGCTGCTTAGAAATATAATTGAAAATACATTTTTCTTTCAATTTTAAGTACATTTTTCTTTCAACAAAATATTTGAATTGTAATTATTTAATCTTTTGTACTATATATAAATATATTTCTTTTGCTTTCATACTTTTCTTTTAATGTTCTTTCAATGTAAAATTCTATTACTATTTTACATAATTATTTTTGTTGATGAATTAATTAGAAAACGTATCTATTTATAAGCAATCTTCATCAAATTTAAAAAGTACATACATTCTAAAAATTGGATATTATAAATTTCATAATAAACTATAAATGATATATTGAAATTTTTTAGAACTCGGATTTATATTACTTAGTGTAATTATGCATTTCTATTTATTATTTCTTCATTTAATTGTTAAATCAATAATTTTCTTATTTTAAAGTTTATATTTTATATTTTAAAATTTTTGACAAGAATGAGTATATAATTATTTTTTATCTTAATTTAAATTATAGATTCTTACTAAAGGTAGTGGCTGTACTGACAGTTTAAAGAAAGCTATAGATTTAAAACAACTAATTGAATCAAGTTTTGAGAAATATAAGGAATTGAACATAAAACCTGGCACATCAAATCAAGGTAAGCAAGCAAAGCATTTTTGATTATTAATTTTTTTAAATTATTTTCCTTTGAAATATACAAAACTTTTACAATTACAATATTTTTGAGTTAATATGTTTCCTAATTAATGCAGATTTTTAGAAATATCTTTGTGAAGTTATATTCCAAGAAATTGATAACAATTAATAGCATTAAACTATAAATTTGTAAATTTCTAGGCAGTTTTTTTCTAATATTTTTGTGTTAATAACAAAAATGATTTATTTGTATGCTGTCGTCACTTTATATATATATATATATATATATATATATATATATATATATATATATATATATATATATATATATATATGTATGTATATATATATATAGAGAGAGAGAAATTGATAACAATTAATAGCATTATACTATACTTTTGTAAATTTCTAGGCAGTTTTTTTCTAATATTTTGTGTTAATAACGAAAATGATTTATTTGTATGCTGTCACTTCATATATATATATATGTATATGTATATACATATGTAAGTATATATGTGTATATATATATATATATATATATATATATATATATACATATACATATGTAAATATATATGTGTGTATATATATATATTGTTGTTTTATGTTAATCTTTTAAGAGCATCTAATTTACTATACATTTTTGAGGTTTTCAAAACTAGGAAAACATTTTTTGATACATTTTTAAAATTAAACATTAAACTTTTTTAATAACTTTGCATATAATACAGTTTCTTGTTTTTTTTTTTTTTTTTTTTTTTTTTTTTTTTGCAAGTTTGCAAGTTGCTTGTTAGTTACTAGTCTCAGTTAAAAAAAAAAGTGTAAAATTAATTTTAATATCAAGTTAAGAGATCTGCTACCACAGTATGCTTACCGACAAAACTTATTTAATTTTTCAATCAGATTATCAAATTTATTTTACTTAGCATATTTATTGAGATATCTAATTTCTTACAGATGATGATGACGACGACGAAGATTTTGTTGAAGTCAAAGAGAAAGAAGGTTATGAAACTGAAGTAATCAATGAAAGCCTACTTCCTGGTAAGAAACTATTTCAATTATATGTGTTTTATTAATAAAATATTTTATTTCTATAAAAATTTTCTGTATTTTAAAATGAAATACTTTTTAAGCTGAAATTGCATTTGATTTACTATCTTATCTTTTAAAACTAAGTTAAGTTGGAGTTTTTTATTTGCTTTTGAAAAGTGTTTTTTGTGCATTAATATTTTGAAAAACTGTATCGCATTAAGCTTTTTGTAAAGAATAAAATAAAATTCACAATGATGGTTACTTTATTGGTTTTAATTGTCATTTACATATTTTAATAAATTGTTTTTAATTTAATTTCTTGAACCAAACCCTTAAAATATGAATATGAAAATAAGTATAGTAATAATTTTTATCTAGAAAAAAATCATTTAATAAAATTTTTGAAAGCACAGAAATATTATCATTACTTAAATTTATTTATTTTATTTTTTTAATATTTTTTGTATATGATTTGGATATCAAAAAGTTGGTTGAAAAAGGCTGAATAATTCTGATGAAAAGATTATTTCTTACATGTTTATATATTCATTGTATTTGTGTATTGGTACGCACCTCAATTTATTTTATGTATTTCTTTGTTTCTATCAAACATATATATATATATATATATATATATATATATATATATATATATATATATATTTATTTATTTTGACTTATTTCTTTAAATGATTATTATATCTATTACCCTGCCATGCTAATGATGTTATTCTGATTATTTAAATTTGGATAAAAAAAATAATTACTGCAGTCATGTACTTTTTAATTAAGTACTTTGTAATTATTTTGTGTAAATAATGTCATACAATGAATATTAGCTTATAAGATTATAATTATCAATGGCATCAGTGAAGTCAGGAATATATTTTTTCAAATGTTTAAATAATAATTTAATTAAGCATGGGCAAAACTATTTTTTAAATAATTTTTAAATTTAATTAAGTAACTATTAATAATTCCCTCATTTCATCATTATTTATTGATTGTTTTAAAATAATTGTTTATAAATGGGTTTGAGATGTTTTAAATATTTTCATAATTAGAATATTACTAAAATGTATTGGTAAATATGAAATATTTTTTAGAAAAATAATTCTTGTAATAAAAATAAAAAAGAAAATATGAAAAGGAAGTCACAATGTTTTTCAAATTATGTAACTTTGAAACACATTTCATAAGTAATCTTTATTTTCTAAATAATTAATTCTCATTAAGATTTAATGATTTGCATGTTAACATTATTGCTGCCTTTCTCTTACTGTTGTTTTGTAAAAAATAAATAAATATTAAAAAATTTCTTTAATATTTCTTTTTACAATTTTATATTTTATCTAGTTTCCATTATTATTTTTTTAGATATTTTTTATTAATTTTAGCCATATCTTCTCAACCAAGTTGCTCTACAACTATGCCTGATGTTGAAAAAGCCTATTTGTGGAAACTGAAACATTCTGAAGATGATGTTAAAGATCCTACTTCTGCTGCTTCAACTTTGCAAAAACGAGCTTTGAAACATAAATCTCAGGAGAAAGAGTTAGGAATACTTCATATATTGTGTTTATTCTTTAATGGTAATTAAAATGTTGATTACCAAAATAGTTATCTCAAATACTTTTTATGTATAATCCGTTTCTAATTTTAGTGTCTTGGTCAATGTACCTGAAAAAAAGCAGAATAAGAAGGCAGAATTGTTAGAAAAAGCTCCTGTTTTACCTTATGATATTGATTTATACCATTGGGAAGATGAGAAACCTGTTGTTCCTGAAAGAGTAAAGTGTGTATTATTTAATAATTTCTGAAGAAAAATATTGAAGCAATATTTTATATATAATGTTAAAAGAAATAAAGAATTTGCTTAAAAAAAGACTGTATAGTTAATAATGTTTTGTAAAATTTCATTCTGTAATATCAGTATTAAAAATAAGGCACAATAAAACAATTTCAAATTCATAAAAGAAGACAATTTTAGTTGAAACTTTAGGGCATTTAAAATAAAACTATTTTATATGAATGAAGTCATTATCTTTTACCCTGAATATATTTTGATTTTTTTAATGGAATTAGATTGAGAGTAATTACATTAGGTATACTTGGAAAATATTTTTTAACTTTATTTGAAATATGTATGTAGTTTATTATTTTTACTCTTAATTTTTTTCCTTTTCATAAAAGAAATGCATATAATTGCAAGAAATTTATTGGTATTATCTGTTTTTTTCATTTTAAATCTGTTACTAAGTATCTTTGACTTAATGTGATGGTCATCGCAATTAAAAAAATTCTAATTATATGAATATTATTTTTTTAATTTAGGATTGTTTGAGTGTTACAACTTAATGAATGTTAATAATTATTTTGAGATTAAAAATATTAAACAGATAAAAAAATGTAACAGCATATTTCTATTTACATCATTTAAAAAATACATTGTACTGTTTGTTTATAGAAAGAATGTTCATTTTTAAATTTATGTCAATGTGAAAATGCTGCAATTGTGAAAATTATATTTTTCTTTATATTTGTATTAATATTTTTAACAAATATGTAAATTATTTATGTGTCACATTAAATTCTTTCTAAAATTAATATAAGAAAAACAATTTGTAAATACATAGCTTTTAATATTTTTTAAACCCAATTCGTTTAGTTCTAATGAGCAATATCATTTTATTGATGATTGCAAATAAAATTTAAGTCAAAAACTAAAGAATCCAATTAACAATTTCAGAATCATGCTAATCTGAATTTTTTGAAATTTGACTTTAGTCTCTTATTTTTCTAATTTCATTTCTTTTTTTAAAAGAATCTTACTAAAACTTTTTTATGTAAATTAGTTACATTACTCACACACACTTTGAAAATTTCTTTAATCTTTAAAAATTTTTTATATAAGATTACTGCTAATTCTGAATATAATCTTTTATTTATTTTTATGTCTCCTGGAAATATAAATAGTGATATAGTGAAATTACTAGCTTCTTTTTATATATCAAAGGCTGTATAAATATTTTTGTGTTTCCTAAATATTTTTTTCGTTACCTTTCATAATTATCACTTATATGTAAGCACAAAACTATTTTTATCAGTATGAGTTTCTAGTTTAAGCACCAGATTAGATATTTGTATAAAAATATATATCAATAAGGCAAATAATATACCTTTACATGTGTTTTTACATAAATTTATTTGTTGTTTTAACTATCTGTATGCCATTAACTTCAGGTACTTAGATTATCAATTTGTGAAATAGAATAATTTGAAAATTTATTAATTCAATTGCAAGGACAATATGAACTTCTAAAACCATAAAGTTTTGAACTATTAATTTGATGTGTAAATTGTAATTTATCTATTTCTATATTATTCATTAAATTATTCAACATTATATATAATCTGTCTTTCATTTTACAAATGATTAATAGTTCAAATTATTGTAAGAAATATTCTCACTAATTTGATTTTGTGGAACTGTTTATTATTAATATTTTAAAAAATATTCAATACTATTTTAAGGTTTCAAATGCTTATACTTTTTCTTTTACATTTCATTCATAATTATTTATTTATTAAATGTAATTAATTCATAATTATAATTTTTAATTACCCAGATTCGATTCTCTACATAAGTTTTGGGAGTCAAAGGATGATGCAGAAGAAAATGAAACTTTAAGAGCGGTAATAATTAAAATATTTTCCTTTTAATTATTTAATGTTATTTAGAATAATTTTTTTTTAATTTGAAATTTTTTCTCCAGGTACAAGTTGCTAGTTTAAGAACTCGAAAAATTGACTTCAGTGGCAAGTTTGAACCTGTTAAGTGGTCGTGTCGAGCTCCTTTACCTAGTGGTAAATTGTGTCCAAGAAAAGATCGTTATAAAGTAATTTTTGTTTGTCTGTATCACAGAATACATTTTTGTCACTTTATAAATATGTGAAAAACTGGATTCTCTTTATATCTTACAAATAACAAATAAATATTAATGTTTCTAAATAATATTTTCAATTTATTGAAAGTTAATTAACATTAAATAATTTTATCTTTTTTTTTCAATAGTTTAAGATTTATCTAAAAATCTTATTTCCCAAAAGATAAAATATTTATATTTTTCTTTAAATATTATTTCTCATAGTGTAAATAATTATAAAATTTCAATTTGATTATTACAAAAATTACATTTTCTGAAATAATTGAATGTATTATAGATATTGTAAAACAAGCATGTCTATATATATAGCTTGCAGTTTTAAAATAATGTTTTTATAAGTCAATCATTGATGTTTAATGAACTTCATTGTTAAAAATTAAGATTTTTTTTAAGTATGAAATTGATAATAATATACCCACATAAACAATAAATTATATTGAATATTATTTAATTAAATAGTTTTGATATGGGATAAATATAAGTTCACCAAAACATTTAATGTATTCTATTGTTCATAGCTAATGTATTTTGGCTACTTGTAAGACATATCATGTTAACATAAAGAATGAAAAAGGTTATACTTATTTTTAGTGTTTTTATCAAAGCAAAAAAATCAAATTTATTTTAAAATATAGTATTATACATAATATATACAAAAGGAAGTTTAATTGTATGTGTATTTTAAGCTCACCAATGATAGGAAAAAAATTGACAAAATATAAAGTAAGTCTATAATTTTTATTGATAGCTTTGTTGTTGCTTTTTATTAATTCTATAACTTTCATGTTGTACCAAATAACTTGTAAATCAGGTAATGAAAATCAATGGCGATTCAGATCTGAAAGTTTAAATTACTAAATTTATAATATCTGAATGTTATAAATTTTTTCATTTTGTCAATTTAGAAATTATGCATAATTTTACTTCTATATTTTAAGTACTTATATGCCATTAACATCATGCATACGCACTGAACTGATGTGAGACCTGCATTTTGCACGTGTTGTATCAGATTAAAAATAAAATAAAATAATAAGAACAAAATTTTCATGAGAAAAAATAAGCAAAGAAAAATAGCTGAATTTCTATGAATTGAACCTAGTTACAAAACTATAATGTTTATTAAAAAAAAACTAATTTTAATACTTAGTGCTTTATTTTTGTTTGAATATTCCAATTTTTTAAATAAATATATGTTTCTAAAAAAGATGTTGTTTACATAATTTTACATTCTTTATCTTAATAACAATACTTTTTTTTTTTTTGTTCTTAGCCTTAGTAATTTGACATGTTCATTTGTGAGACCAAAGTAAGGAAATAGCGGATAAAAACAGTTCTTAGATTTACTTAAAAATATTCTTCTTTATATGTTATTTATTCAATTATTCTTTTTTCAATTTATCAATTATTTCTTTTATTGTGACCAAGAGTATTAAAATATATTTCATTTTCAATCATTAACTTTTGTTTCCATATGTGTGTGTTGATAATGAAAAAATTTTTAATCTTAATGCTATTTAATTACTGATTGGTAATGTAATCTATTTTCTAATATGTATTACAATTTCCTATTTTTAATAAATTCATTATAAAAAATTATTATTAATTAATAATAAATTCACTAAAAAAATTAATGAAATCACACAGTTAATTCAGTAATTTTTTAATTAATTTTTAGTGTCCATTTCATGGTGTTATTATTAAAAGGGATTCTACAGGTAAAGCAGTTGATGCTCCTGAAAGTGTTGCCGGACCTAGCAATCAAACATCCTCTTCTGGTATTTATAAAAGCTTATTGCTCTTTTCTTATTAATTTAATGTGAAATAATTCATTTTTAATTTTTATAAACTGATAAAATGTTGCAAGTTATATGTTATTTTAGTACTTGCTTAACTATCATATAAGTTCATAGAAGATATTTGAGTATTATAAGATATACTGTTGATTTTAAGTTTATTATGTTTTAAGTTTTCATACATTGAATCTTAATCAATTAATCTCTGAAACAATTTTGATGAGGAAAATAGAATTTCTTGTTCCTCAATAAGCTGTAACATTTATGTATTTGATAATACTTTATTTCTAATATATGCTCAAAGATATTTTTTATTGTTTTAAAATCACTGATTGATTTAGTCTTTTAATTTTTAGGATATATTTTAAGTTACACTCATTCATATAGGTTTTAATATATTTATTTTTCTATTGTAAAATAAGAAGCAATAAAATTTTGAAATTTATGCAAATTGTTTTAAATAGGATTCTACTAACTACAAAGGATTTCTTCGAAAAACAATAATTGTAAATTATTTTATAAATATGTTCATTCAATACTGTAAAAAAAAGGCAGATATTTAATTTCTGTATGCACTTTTCTGTTTTATTTTTTATTTATTTTTTAACCAAAACCAAAATAAAAAAAATTTTTATAAACAAAGAAAAAAAAATTTTTTTTTTTTACTTTTATGTGTTGAAATTTTTTTATTAATTTGATACATGTAATTGATAGTTTTCCTCTTTTTTATGCAAACAATTTGTTATTTAAACTTTGCAAATATGTAAAATAGGTAACATAAATAATATTTTATAAGTGTTTTTGGAACAATTTAGTTTTAATTGATAGCAATTCCTTCAAAACTATATGTTTTTTAAGGATGTTTCTTTTATTCCTGTTAAAAAAGCTTAAAATATATGTAAGGAGATTTTACTGATGAATTTACAATCCCAACCAATAGTATTTTGGTGTTTTTTTCAGGAAAAAATGTAAAAAATGTTAAATTGCAAAAATTAACATATTTAAAAATATTTAGTTTCCATTATTTTTATTCATTAAAATATTTCCATGCTCTTATTAAAATATTTGAAATTATAATTTAATTTAAAGAGAAATAAATTTGTGAGTGTTTGTAAAAAAGGCAATTTTGTCACTAGTTTTAAAATTATTTTTAAATTTCTTATGTTTGCAATATCAGCTAAGTTATTTGAAATAGAGAAAAGTACCAAAGCACTCAACAAAACCCATATAACCTTAATGTTAGAGACACTATGTTAGAGAAACTTATGTTAGAGAAACTATCGATTTTCAAAATTGTAAAGTACCAGCATTAAATGGCAAAACAATGGTGCTATTTGGTTTACAAAAGAATCCTGTACTATTAATACCTTCAAGGCAAATGGATTGTATTTTCTTACAACTAGAACAGATCTCAGAAGTTCAATAATTTTGAGATTTGTCCAGTGTGGGGATTATGTAAATAATAATTCATTCTCATACTGAAAAATCTTGAGGTTTATTGTTAAAATTCTATTTACTAGTTTGCTACTTTTATACACAATACTACAATCAATTTGACTTAAAAACGTAATGTAAAAGAGCCCTGATGGGACCAAATTGACCAGGTGATTAGTATTAATGATATGCTATTACCATAAACTTTAAATGACATGATATGGAAAGATATGGTTTTCCATGGCATGGGGAATTTGTGACAGTATAGAAATATTTGGTTGATATGTACTCAGAAATGTATTTAAAGATTCTTTTCAGAGAAATACCATAAGTGTTTCTATTTTCATTATTGGGAGAAACTACTTTGTCTTCTTTTTTGGAAAGAATATAACTGAGTTTCAGTAATGTTTCACTTTTAGCATCAAATAGTTTTTTCGTTGTTTGAGAGTGTGCTTTTATATGAATTTAGTTTGAAATCAAGATACAAACTTGTCACATTGAACAAAATGGTTTTCATTCATTGTTTTTGATTTAAAATTTCATGACTTTACTGTAACTATTTATTCTCAGTCATTATTCAATTTTTTTTTAACTTTTTGCTTATTCTTTATCATGAGATCCTAGTTTATCATGGAATGCCCTAATTATAGAGCTTTCTCAGTATTATTTTTAGTTTTCATTATATTATTTATGATAAAGACATTATGTAAAGTAATCAATTTTGTAACTATATTTTCGTTTTTTGTAGTTGCTTTTCTATGCAAACTTTATTTGTATTAAAATTCAATATTCTTTTTTCCTACTCATTAGTATTTAGTTAATGTTAGTTTTTCAGTTATCTCGTTATTCATGAACTTGAGCATTATCTTATAAAATAATTTTGTTATGTGTATACTACCAAATAGATTTTCAAGATTTTCATGATTTGAACATGTTCAAATTTTGATAACTGTCATAGCTTCTTTAATTTCATATAAGCTTACCTCAAGTACTTTGCTTCAGAATATTTGTGGTTAACAGTAACACATGCTGCAGTAATATTTATAAATAATGTGTTGAAATTATTGTTTGAGTTTAATCATACATTTCATAAAATCATTTACTTTATCCATCCACCATTAGTTAGATGCAGTAAATTAACAGAAATGACTTTATACTTCAAGAATGAAATAAACTGTTCAGATCAAAACTGAAATTAATTTCAAATATGAATTCTATTCATTTAAAAAATTCTGAGTAAATGTTTTCTACTATCCTAATTTTACTCATTTAATTAATGTTTCTAATGATTTAAAGAAATGCATATTATTAAAAAAAATAATATATTAAGACAATAAAAAATGCAATTTTCAATTTGATGATTATAGTTACTCTTGAATTCTGCTAAGGAATCATTGAAGATTGAGGGTAAATTTTATAATATTTATATTAGATTTGAAATTTAGAATCAAAACATTATTTGGTGCATTTTTAAGAACCTTAGATTAATAAGTGCATGTTCATTAAACTTTCTGAAAGGAAATAATAAATCGAATATTTTCTAATGTGTCACAAAATAGAAATGATTGGGATAAATTAAAAGCATTAAAAATGAAATACTAAGAATATGATGAAAGCAGATTATTTTCATATTTTGACAGATTCTATTTGAACTTTTGTTGTTAGTTTTTTTCCATTAATAAATATCTTAATTTTAAAACTGATCTATATTTTTTGAAACTTAATTTATGTTTAATAAGAATTAGATAATTTATAGTATCTTCATAAATTAAATATTAATTTTAAAGAATGCAGTGCAGTTTGCCAGTTTCAAGATTTTATTATGTTTGATAAATATATTGTTATTACTTAAAAATAATATTAATATTTAGAGTACTGATTCATTAAAAAATTATTATAAAAACTTATTGTTATTATTGTACTCTAATGTACTCTAATATTAATTGTGTGCCTTAATGTAATATTATAGTTCCTGATTGGCAAGATCCTGAACTCCTTAGAGATATTGAAGCTGCAACTGGAATAAATTTAAAAATTCCTCAGAAGAGAGGAAAAGGGGAAAAGAAATTAAAAAGTAAAAAGAAAGAGTGTGGCTTAACAAATATTAAAAAGATACAAACTAGTGCTAAAGATAGATTATCGAAGAAGATATTAAAAAGGTAAAACAATTCCTAATTAATTTGATCATTTCTTTTAAATTTTACATAATTCTTTTTTTATTATTATTATTAGGTAACAGAGCCTTTTTTTTTTTTTTTTCATAATATTTAGCAATAGTATCGATAAAGTGTCTGAGAAATAGTACTTGAATTCTTTAGCTTACTAATAAAACTTAAGAAAGTAAAATAGTTTTTTTATTTAATTATTTATTATTGGCTAAAAAAAGTTGACAGTTTGCGTACTAGTAAATTGATTATTTCTCACTTCAGAAAAAGGCACACTTTGCTTGGGATAGTATTGAAGTTTAATTCATTTGTGTAATTTCTGTATTCAAATGTATATTGTTAATAGTACTTTAATTTCAAATGTTTATCAAATATGCATATTTTACCCATTTATCATAACCAGTTATTAATGAATATTTTAATTTATTTCTGTTATTAATTATTTTTAACCATACAAATTCCTTTCACATTTATGCTTCATGTTATAAAATAATCATTAATTTTAAGATATACAGTATTTACCTGCATTAAAAACAAAAATTACTTAATTATTTCTAAGCAATTAACAGATTTGATTTTTTGACAAAATACATATAATTGAATTGCATCAATTTTAAAAAATAAAAGTAAATCACAAAAATTTGTTTTGATTTGTTCTAGATTTAAGGATTACAGACAACTACTATTAATAAGTTTTGTTATTTTATCAGTGACATAGTATTAGCACAACTATAGTTTATTAATTTTGTTTTCACTTATAAGTAAATAACTAAAATATTCATTGAATTGAAAATATGTATTATATGTTTTGTTAATATTGTTTTCTTTTAAATAATATATATTGAAATATTGATTTGTATCTAAATTAGCTTTGCTGAAAGGCTTTTATTTAATTATGTTATTGTTTTTCACTCTTTTAACTCTCAAATATTGTTACCAAAATAATTAATTGACAAATATTTCTGTGATATTTTACTTGTTCCTTAAACCTTTTCCAAATTTGGTATTTAATTATTTTTGAGCTCTAATATATTTTTATATGATAATTATAAGAATATATATATATATGTATATATCAAATTATTTATTTTTAAGTTTTAATAGATGTATTTAGGAGTATTTTTGTGTAATTATTTGCTGTGTTCTTTTAGGTACAAACATTATGCAAAGAAACTTGATGAAATTGAACGGAAAAGATTCAATGACAAATTTGGTGATCAATGGAATTATTATTAATTTATTGAGAAATTATTTTAGTTTTTGTAAATAACTATTTAATAAAGCTTTGTAAATAAATTTGTATATATTTTTCATTAAAAAGGCTTTATTTTAATTTTTCTCATTATTCATAATTTATATATACATATACAAAAAAAATTAAAACAATACTAATTTAATAAAAAAATTTTTGCAAGTATACTTTATTGAAACTAAGTTAGTATTTTTTAACTTGTGAAAGATTCTATTTTAAATTTTGCGTGTAGCAAAAATAATATTGAGAAAAAGTATAAAATTATGTAGTACATTACTGTTATTGTATATAAATGGTTAGATTATATATTTGGATTTCATTTTTAACTGAATACTTTGTTATTTGTAAAAGAAATAACTTATCAGAAGAAAAGAGTTTTGAATTAATTTGAAATTTATTTGTATGTGGATAATATTGGCATACTTAATTTTTAAAATTCAAATCATAATCTAAAAGAAAAGAAACCCAAATAGTAATTTTATAATTTTATTTTGTCATTTGTAATCTGAATGTAAAATGCAACGTATGTTAGAATATTTAATTTCTATTTTAAAAACTATTGAATCTCACATAATAAGTTTTGAAACTTTAGTTAAAAAATGTTTATATTGCACTGATTTTGTATTGAATGTGTGAAAAAAATTGTGATACAATTGCTTATTTTACATAATATAGTATATTTTAAATTATTTACTTTTTATGGGATTTATAATTGTATTTCTATCTTTATAGCACTATACGTGAAACGTGAATGTTAAAGTTTCTTACAGAACTTATTTTTCTTAATTTATTTATTAATTTCTTTTAACTCTGAAGTTTATCCCTTAATATTACTTGCCTGTGTTATCTGTATTTGTATTTATATTGCATTACAACATAAGTTCTTAACATTATTTTAGAATAAAATAATAACATATAATTTAAGACACAATTTTAGAATAATGATAAAATTGCTTTAGAATTATAAATTCACTTTGAAATTAAAATTTAGTCTAAAATTTATTTATATAGATAAGATTTTGATTGCACTTTTCCTAAGTGATGATATGATAAATGTAACCATAACTTCCAATGTTAAATTGTTTTTCGTTTATGAAAAAAATCTTTGCTGTAAACTTTTACATTGAATTTGAACTGAACTAGAATTTCTGGTATTTTATGTTGCAAAACTAAATCATTAAAAAAAAAATGTTTTCATGAGACCAAGCTTCTATGAATTGCTAAATTGAAACATGTTTTAATATACTAATATACAAAATGTATTAGCTTTTCTAATGTGGCACATAAAGTATTCTGATTCAAAACAAATATCTTCAAAATGTAAAAAAGTAAACAAAACTTACTAAAACAAAACTTCAAAGAAAAAAAAATTATTGGAAAATATATTCAATTTTGCTCAATTCGGTTGAAGTCTAAACATTCATATAAGTAACTCATCAGCAAAGAAAATCTAAGCATCCATAAGAAATATGAACACAATAGATTCTATATAAGATTTACACTGTCTTTATATGATAAATATAAGATTGACAATGAGCAATTGAAGAAAACCCTTTCCTATTGAGCTGCGAATTATAATTCCAATCTGGTTGCTGCTGATGTGATGCCTAGAATGTCTCAAGGGTGTTTGATTGGATTGCGAATTCTTGTTGACAAATCAATTCAATAAGGCATGATATATTCAAACACTGAGGAACTTACAGCCAACAACACTTTTAAAGAGACATTTTGATCTTCGATACAATGGCGTTGCACCAATGATTGAACCACCTTGGGAAATGTGAAGGTCAACACACACACACCTATAGGCATTAAACATAATATCACATCAGCAGAGAATTGTCGCATCCATGTCTCTTTTGTTGATGTTTCATAGATTATTGCAAATTTTCCACTCTGTTTTGATGAGTAGCATTTTGAATTTGTGGCCACAATAAATCTGTTTTTGTCTGTGAATAATATTTGGGCTCATTTCTTTCTTTCTTTATTTTTGTTCTTTGCACCACAAAAAACAATGAACCTAAGAAGCAGGTGTTAGTAACTCATGCATAATAGTTCAAATAAACCATCATTGTGTAATCTTTTGGCCTCAATTTAATGCCAGTTGTAGTGTGATGTAATGATAGTAGTAGTATATGCACACAACTTGTAATTTCTTCCTTTGTTCCTTATTAATCGTTGGGGAACATGCCAATTAACCACGTTATTTAGTTGCTCGTGGACTACCACTATAGTGCAAGCCCATTGTGGCCTGGTTGTTTAAGGCATCATTCTCATTAGTGGAAGGTAGTGAATTAGAATTCTGGCTTAATCGAAGATCCATCGTTTTCGCTAATGCTGGCAGAGCCACATTAAAACTGGCAGTGGTCGCAATGTCCTCCAAGTGAAATTATAACTCTGGGATGGCAGGCCAAATATTGGGGGTCTTCTGCTTGGTCTCTGCTTCAAAATCACGAACTCCACTCGGCTGTTTCTGTCTAACTGGTAGAGCCCAACTCAAGGCTAGGTACAGGAAAGTATACTGGTGCAACAACCACTACCGTGCACTCAGATAGATGTTCCTATTATTTAAAATGCTCCCTAATCTCGAACTCTGCAGCTCTTAATTCCATATTAAAAACTCAAAAGTTATATACTCTCTATGTACTTTTACAATAGGTAATATTTAATTGAGTTTGAAGAATAAAAAAAAATAAATAAAATAAAACAATGTTTATGATATTACACAAATTATATGAGCATTTTACATTCCCATATTATGTATGATAAAAGTCTTTGACACTGAACTAGTATGTAAGTCATCAGAACAAGTTCTTATATTCAACTATTAGAAAATTTAATAGATTTCCATCTCCTGTTAGTCAAATGTTTGGACATCAAAACATAAAGAAATGATTTTAAACAATATGTAATTTTTGAAGAATGAGATGAACATAAAGATTAGAATTCATCATATTATAAAGTATTGAAAGAACATAAAGGAGTTCTTAAAAATTATTCTTTGTGTTCTATTTGTTTCGCTATATGTGTTAGATGCATTACCAATTACACAGAACTTTTATAACTATGCAATTCTAGTTTTTAATTTTCTGATTTACCAACAATCTCGTCCACTGACTTTCCTATTTAAACATGGTGTCTAGAATTTGTAATCAATCTTTGTATTTAAAAAGATTTACATCATTATAAATGGATCAGTAACCACAAATAAAGCAAGATCTATTAAAAAATGAGTTAAAGTGACATTATTTTGATGAATATTTTACTTAGTGAATTACAAAAGTCGGAATACATTTTTTACCATTTCATATAGATATTCCTATAAAATAATGTCAAATTTCAGGTTAATTTTATAAAATTTTAAGAATTATTTTGAGGTTATATTCTTTTTTATAATTTTAGGTTTGAATTCTCAGAGTATATTTAATTGGTGTTTTTAGTTCAATAGCAAAATTTAGACCTGAGATTTAGACAATAATAGAAAAGTATTTTCGTAATATACTATTCTTTTTTTTTATTTATCTTTTATGCATAAGCATACCTTATATATATATGTTCATGGGAAATAAGTTTTTTACTTAGATGTTTATTTTATATTATAAAACTGTATATAAATATGAAAAAATGGGGGCATACAACAAAGATTAAGTCACGTGCAAATGAGAAAACTATAGCTGAAAGTTAAATAAACTTATTGTGTTCTTGTTTAGGAAAATCAGAAGATTTTTAAAAATTTTATGAAATAATTTTATTTATAAATATATTGTGGAAGCTAATTGTGAAAAGATATTAACTGAAATAACTGGAAATATTAATTTCTTTCAAATCTCTATTGTATATAAATGCTACATTTTACATTTGTATTTTTCAGAAAACTATTTAAATACTTATATATAAATTTATATGTTAAAGTATAAATATGGCCAAATTATACTTTTGAGTTTCTTTTTTAAAAAATTGTTTTAAGTTTATTTTTCTGAAATGATGAATTTAAGAATTACTATAACACAAATATAACTTTCTATAATGTAAACTTTTTTATTTTATGAAGATTTATGATTTTATTTATGAAGAACTTTTATTTATGAGACATTTCTTAAGATAAAAACTGTCGATATTATTGAAGAAATTTTGAATTAAAAGAAAAATCAAAGTTTCTATGAATAATATTCGGTAGTAAATGTTACATTTGTTGAAGTTTTCTAATTATCTTTTCTTTAATTATTTTTCAAATGAGTTATTTGCTGAGTATAATTTCAAAATATATTAAATCTTATTCATATATGATTATTATTTAAAATTTATTAAAAATTTTTTTGTCAACAAAATGAAAATGACAAAAAAGTTCTTTGGTAAAACAATTAAAGGATGATATTGCTTCTTTGTAAAAAAGATTAATTAGATGTAATAAATTATTTAATTAATGAAATAATTTTTATAAATTGCTTAATTCTATCTTGACCTTAAGAGACATTGCAATATAAATAGATTTCTTAGAGAAAGTGGGCCAAGCTGGCAGCCGAATGGTTAGCGCTCTTGCCTTTGATTAAACAGTTTGAGGGTTCGAATCCCTCCATGGGCATGGATGTTTGTAGTGGTTCGGAATCCACTTTAAACTGTACGTCCCGGTCTAATTAGCCCTCGTGTGCAAAAAAATGACCGTTGAGCGACAAACAAACCTAACCAAACTTAGAGAAAGTGGAAGTTATTACTTAGATGACATTTCTTTTAAGTTTATTTCTAATTATTGCGTTCAGAAAAAAAATTCTAATAAGGTGAAATTGTTTTTAAATAAATGAGGTTATACAGCTAATTTGAATTGAAACAATAAAAATAAATGTGTTTGTTAGGTAATTATCGATGCATTTCAAAAGTATTTTTCAATTCTTATTTTAATAATATATTTTAATTCTTTAATTTGTATTATCTTGGTTTAAAATCAGCATCAAGTTAAGTTTCTTTAATACATTTTGAATAATGAATATTGCTTTGAGTTTGTAAATAAATTATCTTTTCCAAAATATAAAGTGAAAGATTTACATTATATTGAAATTCGAATTATGAAACAATATATTTTCAATTAAATTTTATTATTTTTTTTTTCAAAATACACATATATTGCTTTTATTTACATAGTAGACAACAAAATATCAATCTGTTTACAATCTACAAAACTAAAATACATAACATACCATGTTGTTGAATTGAAATCTCAATATAATTTAGCATTTTAATTATGAATATTTTTCCTTCCATAATAATATAGGAATTTGTTACAGTTTGTAGATTTGTAATATCCTCTAATTTTTAAATCTAAGTAATTTGTTAATCATAAGAAAATAATGATTTATCAGTTCTCTACACAATACTAGATTAAAATTTTATCTTTTTTATGTTATATAATAGGAATTATTTTAACGAAGAATATTTAATCCTCCCAACTATAAAATTTCTGCTTGTTGTTTAAACATTTCTTCTCCTTTTCACAGAGTCTACCAAATATAAAGCTTGTAAATAACTTATAATATGATCTTGGTTAATGATTTTTCAGTCCTAGAAGTTTTTAAATATATGTATAAAAATAAGGACTTTTCTAAATTCTCCCACATAAAAGATAAAATGCGCGTAGCAAAGTCTTCGGCAATTATTTTGAACCACGTACTATACTTTCCTAAAATGTTGACTTTAAAACAAGTCCAACATACTCGATGAATACTTCTTTGCTTTAAATGCAACTACACTGACGATTCCATTCTTTTACCGATTTACAACCAATTTTTCTTGGCATTGAACATATCAATGATTTCAGTTCCACCGAACTTTTCTTGGATGCGCTGATCCATTCGGCGATTTTGTTCTGGGGACAAATGGTTCTTCCAGTCACCGACGATTCCTTTTCTGAAGTATCGCAAGTATTTCACTTCATATCTCGGTCCAGGAACATTGAAAGGAGAATCAATTTCTTTGGATTCCAGTTCGTATTCTTTTTTACCTGGAGCCTCTTTCATCAACGACTTTTTCATGTTTTCGAAACTTATCAGGTGCAGCACTCGTTCGATTAAATCTTTATCTGAAGCCAACTCTTGGTAGTATTCTTCACCAATAAATTTTGCGATTTGCAGCACCCTTCCTTTGGTGTCCGCCTGCAGTTGCTCGTAAGATAGAAACAGAATGTTAGGGTCATTCCTGTGCTCGTACCAGGACAAAACGTGGTCGAAGTAATCGCCATATGCAACTAGACCTCTCATGAATGATTCAAAGTATTCGTCGAAAGAGACATGAAGCTCGTCCGTTTGCATCGTGAAGTGATAAAAAGAAACCACAGTGTCTTTTGGGTTACGGAAAATGTAAATGTATTTTGCCTTTGGGTTTTTGGGTATGAGGTCATAGGGCAAGTGGTAATGTATGGGTCGAGGATCTGGTAGAGCTTCAACTGCTGCCAACCCACTGATGTCGACGAATGGCACGGCTTCATACGTTAGTTGATGGGAAGATTCCAAAGGCTTCTGACCCCGAGTAATGATAGTGTGGACAATGTACTTCATCCAGTTAGTGCCACATTTCGGGAAAGTGCTGATCAGAATGTCAGTATCACGTGGCTTAAAGTCAAGAGCTTCTTCAATGATTTCCTTGTAGAACCATCGACTGCCTGGAAATGGACGACCCCTCACAAAAAGAAGCATCACACACGATTCCTTCTTCATCTCTTCCTCAGTAAGTTTCTTTTCTACTTCTAGCTGAGGCATTTTGATCTAAAAGCAAAAAATAATACGACATTGAAAAAATTTGATGTTTTTAATGAAATGAAACTTTTTGCACAGGAAATGGATTTATTGATAATAATAGAAAGAGGTTTAAGACATGCGAATGACATTTTACATTATCGTTAGCTTAAAATAACCAATAACTAAATTTCTAATTTAAATTATCAATCAAAATTTATTATGAAATAAATCAGTTTTGCAAAATTTTTTTTCATTAAAATCAGTTGCTATTTTCATATTTTGAAGACATTTAATTAACTGACCGTGTATTTCATTTGCTGAGGCCCATAAAGCTAAAGTAAAGTGATGTATTCTTATAAAATTTATCTTTTATTGTAAAATTTCGATGAATATTTTTTAATTTTTGTAATTAGAATATATATATATGTATATATATATATATATATATATATATATATATATATATATATATATATATATATGGCATTCAATTTTCAACCTGAATTTCAAAAAATATTATCACAATTTGGTGTTATTATTTTTGGATTAAAATTTCAAACATAATTTTTGTAATTATGTTATTAAAACTTTAATCTATCATTATTTTTTAAACATGATGTGTATTTAATTGTTTTAACTATTAAACATAAATATTTCAGTCAATCTGCAGTAAATTCAGATTAACTCACAATTAAAATTATTTTAATATTTACTTAAACCTTAATTTTTTAAATATTATGTAACCAAACTATCAACTATCAATAATTTCTTTCCTAATCATTTGTTAAAAGACTCAATAAAATTTAAGATGTTCAAAATTCTATTTTGGTTGCATTAGATGGAATTATTGTAATGAAATAATTAACCAACATAAAATATCAGGATTTTTTTATATTAGTTTAATCGACAGTATGATATAGTTAAAAAAAATAACATTTTGTTTCAAATTTAAAGTCAAGAGTTTTAAAAAAAAATCATTTATAAAAATTAAAATAAGTTATTTTAGTTTTAATGCTATATAACATGATTAAAAATGAGTAATGCTATTAATACTGAAATTAAGATGAGAATTAATTCCTTTATTTTGAAATGTATTCCTCAATGATTCTCATTTCTCCCCGCGTACAAATAATTTTATCAATATATAACACACTGCTCTTTTACCAATACTGATAATACGAATTTAGTTATGCATCTGGTTTTACATTAATTATAATATCATGAGTTTCCTAATTATCCACTGATGATAATAATAATACCGTCAATCTTAGTTTAATTAATTTTATTGTCATGAAAATTTTGCTTAATAAAAACTGAGAGATAAAAAAAATAACATAAATATAAAATTATCTAATTCTTATGCTCAGATTAAATTTCTGAACGCAAATACACATCATAATTTAAGTCGAGATTTCAAAAATATGGAAACATTTTTATTTAATATTGAAAAATAAAAACAACAATTATGTTAATTAGAATTATCTAAATAATAATCTAACACTTTTTATATTTTGATAAATTTTTATTTCTTAAAATCCCTCTTTATCATACACTGAATTTAAAAATATTAACAAATAAGTTTTTACGGTCTAAACTAAATAAGATGTGAATAAAGTGCAACAACATATTTATTTAAAATTTTTTTTATTCTTTTATTCATTTCACTATATATATATATATATATATATATATATATATATATATATATATATATATATATATATATATATATATTGTTATTTATTCATAATAATTAAATACTTTTATAAATATAAAGCTTTTATTTATGAAATATCAATCATTTTGTCCAAAATTTGTGTTTTAAAAATAATAAATGTTGAATATAAGAACATTCATATACATTTTTAAAAATATTTAAGGTCCCATAAATTTTCGCATAAATGTTTCCCTAATTTAGTTAAAATAGATAAGTTTTGGTTAACATTAAAATTCAAATATATTCAAGTTCTATAAATACTTTCCAATTAATGCTAGTAGTATTTAACATCAAAATTAATTTTAAATTACATATTAATATATTAATTTTAAACTATCAGAAAATAAAATTTCTTTTGTTCAAATTGGAGAATTTTCATCTTTTATTGGTGGCGTTCCGCATTTTTTTTTTTTTTTTTGCATGAATTAATTAAAATGAAATTTAAAGTTTATAATTATCTCTAAATCAGAAACATCCACACTTGAAGTGAGAATCAATCTTACTAGCCACTGAACACAAAGCGCATCGAAAAATCGGATTTAAAAAAAGCAATAATTTTAAATATACACTTTATAAATATAAAGGAATAATTATCCCCTTGTATCAAAAGATTTCCGTTTAAGAAATTTTTTCATATGCTTTGAGTGATGACCATGAATTATAACAACATAAAATAATAATAAATGTTGAAAATGATGTAATTTTATAGCTATATATAGTTTTAAAATATTCATTCATTAATGAAGAAATTTATATTTGAAATTTTTGCCTATAAGACTACTAAATCTGTGGTGCAAATGTAAAAATTGATCATCAAATAATTGAAATCTTTAGGATTAATTGTTTGTATATTTTTAATCCTAATAAATTAGAAAAATTTTAATTTTTCAACTTTATTAGGATTGTTTAAAATATACATAAATCTGTAGTAATATCACATATATAGTATAAATGGGACTATATATATTATATCATATAAAAAGAGAATTCAAAACAATCGAAATGATTAAACATATTAAAATATACAAATAGGATTCCTAAATATAGTTTAGGTTATGGCAAAAAAATGTTTTAGAGCCTTATGCTCACAGGCTTATAGGCATTGAATAAGATTGATTTTTTACTCATTTAAAGGAAAAAATTACCTTTCTTCACTAATATGTCATATTGACTACTCCCTAAATAAAGTTTTCAGAATCCGATACAATTTATATTAATGCTGATTGCCAATTTCATTTAAATAATTCGTAAGCTAATGTGAAAAATAATTTAAAATCTAATCTAAAAATAGATATATAAAATTAAGAAAAAAAAATTATTAAATGCTTCAGGAAGTGCTATGAATGAAAACAAATTGCTATTGATTAAAAAACGAAACTACGAAGCGATTAAAAAAATAAAAAGGCAATGAAAGTATTCTTCGTAGGCAATGAATATCTGCTTGCCTTCATGTGACGTAGTCAGATTAGGTGGCCAAACTCTACCAATTGAGATATTATCAATTCACCCATCCAACGCGATAACAGCGCAGTTTTTACTGAGGTGGCCAAACTCTTTCAATAACGCGATAACGATTCACGATATCTTACGAAGCGGTTCAAACTTGACTCCGCTCTCTAAATATGGACAGTATACTACAGTTTTAGTTTCGAATCGTTGACTGTTTGAAAAACGTTAAATTATGAATTCTAGAGCGTGTAATTAATATATTCTTTTAGAGGATACTATAACTGAAGTATTAAAGTAATTAATATTGGAAAAAACATGAAATATTTATTCGAAAAATAAATTTAAAGGATAAAGAAAAAATACTTACAAAAATATGGCAACTCGAAGAATTCTTCTGGTAAGATTCGCTATAAGTGAAAACGATTTTTCGAATATGATTTTTCTGTTCGACAGACAACCCTATTTATTTAATAAGAATCACGTGCAAAAAAAACGTCAATCATATTTTTGTTAAGGAGGTGCAGATAAAAAATTCCACGACTAATCGAACTTAGACTTCTAGATCTTTCTCAATTGAATGTTGAGAATATGGTACCCTCATTGATAACACCCTTGTTTACAGATCCATTATGAAACGCGGCATCATATCCATGAATTTTGAACTTCAGTTCGTGAAATCCACTCTTGTTTACTGCATTTATGAAATATTATCAATCACCTCATATTTTATTTTAAAAACATATTTTTTTTAATTTTCTGACTTTTTTTTGATGAGATCCTAATTTATTTTTAAGTAAACGAATATTATAAAAATATTTATTCTGTGTAATAGATTTTAATTAATGTTAAGTATAATTTTGTGGGCAGATATATAATATTGAAATTATCTGAAATGTTTAGACTATAAGCTAAATTAAGCTTCACGAAGAATATTTTAAAATTCTTAGAATTTATTTATTATTTTTTTTAATTGAAATTTTGCTTTTAAACGAAAATTAAAAGCAAAATTTTTTATATCGAAGTTTTTAATTTAAAAGCATTATGCAACAATTTTAATCTTTTGGAATTAGCTAATATAAATTATACAGAACTATTGTAATTATGTAAAAGAATATATAGAAATTTCGGTGTACCTATCAACATATATCAAGAAATGCTAACTTTTAAAAATAGATAAAATTAAATTACAAATGAGCTCTAAATGCAAATATTTTATACAAAAACTATTTATAAAATATATGAAAATTTTATAAAAGTGTATAAAATTTGGTTTTCAACTATTGTTAAATTTTGAAAAATTTAGTATTTCTAAGTTTAGGATACATGGATTCTACAGAGTAAAATAACAATTTTTTATTAATCGTTAGCTCTTGTCAATACACTAGTACTTGTAATTTTTAACCATTATAAAAATTTATCTGAATTAAAGGAAAAAATAAACGGATTTAAAAACCCAAATACTTTTATCCATCAGAGTGTTACAGACAATAAAACACAGTTGCAATACAAAAATATTCAACAGGCAAATTCATCAAATATGAAATCTACTACACTTTCGATATCTTAAGAAGAAATAATTCTTCATATTAACTTATAAGACCAATAGTAACATCGTTTTTATATTCTGGATATTCTGATCTAAAAGAATATTTTCCTTTAGAACAGAATATAGGTTTTAAAAATATTTAGACCTTTTATACAAGTTTTGTAAAACATTCCATAAAAGGATAATTTTCCTTCATTTTATGCATATTTCTAAATACTACGAATTATCTCGAAATCTTGCAATCTAGAATTTCCGATATCTGGTTCCTTTATTCAAAGCGTTGATTGATTGATTCACCGTTTGTGCAGCCGTTAATTTCGCAACAAGTAAATTTCAAGGAGATGGCCAGATGTTTGGGAATAGATAAACTTTCTGGTATCTTTGTTTATCGTCATCATGATGTCGCAATAGGACATTGTGCGATACAGTTCAGTTTCACAATGTTTGCCATAACAGTTTTTTGTTTTTTTTTTTTTTTGTTTATTCTTTTATTTAACCATTAGAATGCACTGGAACTTTCAAAATGGCCTCAATTATAGTCTTAAGTAGAAGATAAGACGAATAATCGAAATTTACTAGATTAATCGAAGTGTCCTCGATATCTTAATTCCTGAACTTAAAATTTATTTTCATAATTCGTATCGCATTTAGAATGTTTTTTTCTTTATTATTATTATTATTAAATAACAAAAACATGGAGAAATAATATTTTTACTGCAGCAACTTGGCACATATGTTCCACTGAATAAAAGCATTACATAGAAAAATATTTACGCGTAGGTAATTTGCAAAGCTTTGCTTTTACCATCTTTTCTATCGCCTTTTTCTTCATTTTGTCATTATTTTTTTAATACATTTTAATTGGTTCCCTTGTTTTTTATTCTATTCGCTAAATCATGTTGTCTGAGCAACCCAAGTTGCGGAATCAAATAAGAGAAAGAGATGGTTTTGTGGTTCGCTCTATATAGGATACTACATATTAATTTTTTATTTTTCAGTTATTTTCCTCAACCGTAGAAACATTTTTCTGATATCAAGAATGCTTCATATGAGGTAAATATAACATTATGGTATGTTTTAAATGTGAATGAATTAAATTATAAAATCTAATAATTTCTCTGCTCATTCTAGTTACTTGATAAAAATTTTACAAATACTTTACCCAATATTCAGTTCTATCTGGAATTTAAGGCTACTTAATCTAAACAGCATTGTTTCTAGAATTTCTGATTTAATTGCTCGGGTACTACTTTAATTTAAATTAATTTGCTAAACTGTCTTAGGGCATATAAAGTGATTTAGCACCATTTGGTTTTGAGCAATTATTCAGAAAATAGCTAGTGAAATAAAAAGAACGTAAAAGATGCGAAATTATTGATAACAGTATATCAATATTTATTAATTTCCTTGAAACAAAAAAATTAAGAATCTAAAGAAAACGTTTTTTTATATAAGAAATTATCCATGAAATGAAAATATTTCTAAAAATTAACAACATTAACGATTTTTACTGTTTACTTAGCTTTGTTCAAACACTATTTTGTATGACAAAATAGTGCTAAGATAAACAAATTAAAAACAAATCGCGTGATTTACGGAACTATTGAAAATTTTCTTTAAATTATTAATTATGAAATTATTAAATTTTGATACCAGGATTCTTTTCATCCTTGCCTTAATGTAATAGGACACTGGCATTGAATCATCAGCAGGTACATTGCAATAACCCAAAATAATGGTTTCAAAAATTTAAAAACAATTGTACGACCGTATTATGATTTCAAATTACATTGTGTAGGCTCCAATGCTGCACCATACCTAATGTATATTTTGTCTTTACTCGTCATCATTACAACACTTGCCAATTTTAAGAGAGGAAAAAACCCATGCCTTGATTTTTTAAACGTGAAGAATTTCGTAAGTATGGGTAGTTCAATGGTGCCATGAGCAACTCTATGGTAAATTAAAAACAGCATTAATTAAGATTCAACTTAGTTATGAACGTTTTTATCAAAATTTCAAATGGACACATAGCGTATGTTTTTAAATTAGCTAGCGAGAAACATTCTAATGCCTGTTTCATTTCATTCTTTGCTACCCTAATCAATTCAATCGTTGATAAAATTTCAATGGACGTATAATTTTATTCTCGCAAATCATTATAATTGTTATCATAAAGCTATTTTACAAAATCTTCATTGTTGATGGAAAGGTTTCCAGAATTTAACTCAACTATAAGGGAAAGTATGAATGTGATATATAGCTGAATAATTATTTTCAATATGACAGTACGATTTAATTTATATATAAATCTTTTTTTTAAAGTGTGGTAAATTGTTATTGTTGTTGCTTATTTCCAAGGGTCTGATGGAGTCAGACCAAATCTAGGAATCCGTTGACTGTGAGGAAATCGATGACAAGGAGGGGAGAAGTATAGATTTCGTCCCACAGTATATTTATACAATTCAGGATATGCTCAGGAGAAGCTTGGTGTCCCTGGCATTTAGGACTGAGGGGGAAGGTCTTGTTACCCGCTGCAAAAGTGAGGCATTTCAGGTGGTGAGACGTGCAAGTCAAGTGCTGGATTTCCTATCACAGGAAAGAGCCAGAGAAAGTCCCGGCTTTCTACTCTTGTAGAAGTGGTGAGTCGAAGATACCTGCCAATCGGTTTTAAACTGGGCTTTTCTCAGGGAAGAGAGTTGTAGGTAGGTAAGTGCGAAAGAAGAAGGAGCAGGATGACCTGAGCCCTCCTTTGCTAAGGTGTCTGCTACTTCATTGCCTCCAATATCCACGTGAGACGGGATCCATTAAAAACAAAAAAGATCAAAAAAGTGGTAAATTAATAGGTATAAACACACAAACTCATATATTATTTATTAAGTTTGATGTTAAGAAGGCGCTTATATAGTTATTCTGTATTCTTTAAATGATCTCAAGAATTTATTAAAATTTCTTCCATTTGTAAAAATGAAAATTTTGAAGATTTCTAAAATTAAGTTTATAACTATGGCTAACCAGCACTTTCTCGTATGCAACCAGTAATTTCAATTCATACTACAATAGTGTGTATATATACCGCAAATAATTATATATTTTGTAACGTTTTTATTAATTATATATATATATATATATATATATATATATATATATATATATAGCTTTCCTAAATTTTTAAACTAATTAATTGATTTTTTGGTCAGGAAAACTCCATTAAAATTTATTCATAAAGCCCTTAAAAGAATGATTAAGTTATTAAGTTTAGATATTAGTCTTTTTTCATTAACCTAAATAATTACGGAAGTAATATTAAGATTTTTTAAGAATAATTTTCTTGACTTTTTTTTTTAAGTTTAGCTATTGTTATTATTTTCATTGCTCTTAATGGTATTCTAGAATTTTACATAAAATTTTACATAAATTAAACAATTTCATATTTATATTAAAATTCCAATAAATTATGTTGATTAATTTGAATTAGTTTTTTTATGTTTCCTTACATTTTTAATATTATATAATGTCACAACTTATTCTTTTTTAATTGTAACTCCAGCATAAAATAATACACTACTGGCCATTAAAATTGCTACACCAAGAAGGCGACATGCTACAGACGTGAAATTTATACGAAAGGAAGAAGGTGCTGTAATATGCAAATGATTAGCTTTTCAGCGCATTCAGACAAAGCAGGCGCCAGTAGCGACACCTACATTGTGCTTAAATGAAGAAATTGTTTAGCCGGTTCCTCATACATCACTTGCATTTGAACGTTGTTGCCTAGTGAAAAGTTGTTGTGATGCCTCGTGTAAGAAGGAGAAATGCGTACCAACACGTTTCTGACTTTAATAAAGGTCGAATTGTAGCGTACCGGGATTGTGGTTTATCTTATCGCAGTATTGCTGCTCGCGTCGGTCGAGATGCAATGACTGTTAGCAGAATATGGAATCGATGGGTTCAGAACGGTAATACGGAACGCCATGCGGGATCTCAACGGCCACCTATCACTAGCAGCCGAGAAGACAGGCATATTATCCGCATGGCTGTAATGGATCGTGCAACCACGTCTCGAGCCGTGAGACAAGAAACGGGGTCGTTTGGAAGACAACAAGTGTCTGCACGAACAGTTCGATGACGTTTGCAGCAGCATGGACTCTCAGCTCGGAGACCATGGCTGCGGCTTCCCTTGACGCTGCGTCATAGACAAGAGCGCCTTCAATGGTGTGATCAACGACGAACCTGGGCGCACGAATGGCGAGACGTCATCTTTTCAGATGAATCCAGGTTCTGTGTACAGCATCATGATGGTCGCATCCGTGTTTGGCGGCATCGTGGTGAACGCACACTGGCAGCGTGCATTCTTCATCGTCATACTGGCCCATCACCTGGCGTGATGGTATGGGGTGCCATTGGATACACGTCTCGGTCACCACTTGTTCGCTTTGACGATGCTTTGAACAGTACACGTTACATTTCTGGTGTGTTACGACCCATGGCTCTACCCTTTATTCGAGCCCTGCGAAACCCTACGTTTCAGCAGGATAATGCCCGACCGCATGTTGCCGGTAATGTATGGGCCTTCCTTGATACGGAACATGTTCGGCTGTTGTCCTGGCCAGCACGTTCTCCAGATCTTTCACCAATAGAAAACGTCTGGTTAATGGTTGTCGAGCGACTGGCTCATCGCCAAACGCCAGTCACTACGGTTGATGAACTGTGGCATCGGGTTGAAGCTGCATGGGCATCTGTACCTGTACACGTAATCCAATCTCTGTTTGACTCAATGCCCAGGCGTATAACTGCTGTTATTACTGCCAGAGGTGGTTGTTCTGGATACTGATTTCTCAGGATCTATCCTGCCAAATTTTTTGAAAATTTATTCACTTGTTATTTCTAGTATAATATATTTGTCCAATAAATATCATTTTGTTATCTACATTTCTTCCTGGTGTAGCAATTTTAATGGCCAGTAGTGTATTTACCTCAATATTTTGGCAACATCTTTCTAATTTATCATCTTTTTGTTCTGTTTCTCTCTGCTTTTATTTTAGCTATTAATTACTTTATTTTGTTAAATATTTTTTTTAACTTTTTTCATTGCAAATTACATTTTGTAGCTTTCTGTTCAAATACACGTTCATGCTCATTTTTTTTTTTCATTTTTTTCCTTTACACGTTTATGTTAATTTTTATTAGATTTTTAACTTTTCATTAGTTCGAAAATGTCGGGGACAATTTATTTGCGTTTTGATTAGAAATGCCATTTTCCTAATTCCCTCATAATAAAGAGAAGACAGTTTTCAATTTATTTTTTGTTACTTATTCGTTTTATATTTTCCTTCGTCTTCTAAGTAATTCGCCTGGATGGCTTGAATACTTTATATATATGTGTGTATGTTTGTGTGTGTTTATATATATATATATATATATATATATATATATATATATATATATATATATATATATATACTGTTATTATTTAATTTTTACTTCTATGAAAATTAATACTTCTATAAAAGGGGTGATAGTGCTCATCTACACAAGCAATAACTACATAGGGACATAGGGTGGCACTCCACTCTGAGAGGCAGAAAAGAGTAAAGAAGAAAGGCATTAAGAATCTATCATGAATTTACCGTATGCAAATTTCCACAGAGAAGAAGCGGCATTTTGCTCTTATTGGTTACCTGAGAGAGCCAATCATAGTAAACATTGTCCTTTAAAAAAGCAATCAACACGTTTGTTCTGACAACAATGCACACTGTACAAACCCTCGTAGACAGCAGGAGAAATTTTCCGTGAACTTCTTGGCAGGTATCCTTGGTGATTACTTTGTAGGACCTTAGATCAAACCAGATTATTTGACCGGAGCAAAACATATCGTGTCTTCTTGGAATAAGTGCTTCCTAGTTTATTGCAGGCTGTTTCACTCCCCATCGTGGGAGAAATTTTGGTTAATGAATGATGGAGATCCACCACATTTTTCCATCGGTCTGTAACTTTTTGAATACCACATATCCCGCACGAGGAATTGGACGTAGCTGATCCGTGGCTTGGCCTCCTTGCTCACCGGATCTCAACCCAATGGATTTTTCTTCTGGGGGTACATGAAATTTTTATTGAACGAGCGCCTGAGGATTTAGCTGAAGTGACTAAAGTTTTTATTGTCGGGGACAAAATTAATACGGCACCAGGAATCGTCGAGAAGGTGCGCTAGTCGTTCCTTCACCGGTGTCAACAGTGCAACGACATACATGGACCAGGGCTAGGGAAAAGAGAAGAGCTGGCTCATCGCTTTGAGGTGTTGAATGCCGCCTTGACCCCAGAGAGGGGAAGAGTGTGACGTGGCTGGGCATCGACTGACTGGCATTATCTATGCCAGTTTGTGTTTGATCTCTACATTCTCATTCATTTTGCCTTGTTCTATGTTAATATTTCAGTTCTCAAGAACTGTGTTGTTTTAAACGGAAAACATGGCATCGTGTGCTGTTGCTAAGTGATCAAATACGTATCAAAGTACTAAATTAAAATACATAATATGTCACCAATTTCCAAAAGAAAATCAAATATTTCAGAATTGATGATGGAAAAGATGTCTTAATAAATTCTAGAATCTTGTGATTGAGATATTGAATAAGGAATATCCGTGAAATAAAAATTTATCATAAACTGAAGCCTCACTTTGTAACTATTAAAAAAAAAACGAAGAACGAAAGGTTGCACCTGCAAAAGCTCTATTTTCAGAAACTACTTTGCTAAAGCTGTAACGCATTTCTCTGGAAACACTAAAGAAGCTGCATTCTTTTCATTCATAGATAATTTATTTGATATTATGAACAGTTCCGTACCAATATCCCCTAGTAACAATACTTTAAAAGCCGCTTTTAAAATGCAAGAATACTTTGATGATCAAAAAAAATTTTTGTTAATTCCCTACTTAATTGCGTTTAATGTACGTGTATTTGGAAAAAAAAAATCGGTTTTACCTTTTCAGAAAAGAAATATTATCGCAATACATTCTCTGTATGGATTACATGAAGACTTGAAATACATAAATGTAACTTATATTTTAACAAATAGACTTAACTTTAGATGCGAGATGCATCGTTTTCTTTCTGAAGTAATTATTTCTTTCAAAAACACATTGCTCGCAAATAAATTACCTAATTCGTCACTGAAAATAAACTCGTCAGAAAGTGAACAAGACGTTTATTTAACGAGTGAAATGTTAGATTCTGAATTTAATGTAAAAGAAAAATGAGAAATTACCTTTTTTTTTTTATTCTCATGGTGATGAATTAAATCTTGAACTCTTAATCAATCTTGTTTCGTTATCTAGAGAAAATGAACTTGTCTCTTTCAATACAAATTGTGATATATCTCCATTTGAAGAAGTTATGGTTTATGTGGCACGTTATATTGCTTATAAAATTAAAAATAATTCACTGGGAAATATATCAAGAAATGCAGTCAAGATGTTTAATCATTCCAAGTGGATTATTTTAGTGCCTGCTGGGGCACTTTCTATTTCACGAAAACCGTAAATGGAAACAGTGAAACAAATGGATATAATTTTTATCAAATTTTATGACGACACATTTTTTAAAAAAAATGTCACTGTAATATTAATAAATGAACTAGAATATTCTTTTCCTACTGCAAAATCGATAAGTAATTAAACTTTTTTTTTTCTCTTGAAAACATTTATTCGAACTAGGCATTTGAATATAATTACAGCTATGGTATCTCATAATAAAGCTTTAAAAAATGGTTCAATAGTAAACAAATTAAAACAAATTGAAGCTTATAGATAATTGTGTATTGGTTACATAATTCTAAATTAATTTGAACATAAATAATAATCTTTGAGGATTTATTAAAAATAATAATTGCAAATTAACTCAAAATTTGAGAGTATGTATTTTTTTTCACTCTGATTAAAAAATTTTAATTTAGAAAAAATAAATATTTTGCCTAGAAACTCCTGGCAGCTTATTTATCTCCGATGCCTGACTACACTATTAATTTAATGCACTGGAATATGATTAAAAAGAAATTTCGATTTAAATTCAATATTTTTGTATCTAAATGGAATTTTCAAACGTTTACCATCTCATTTAATTTGTTTTTGCTGATCAGTACATGTAATTTCATTTGATCCTGAAAAATAGCTTTTTGAATTGAAGTAATTAAATAGTAAATATCGATATTTTTCCGGATCGCAAAATCTCACCCAAACGATAAGTATGTATTTCTTAGCCACGACCCGTAAACACTCAGAAGAATATATTAGAAATTACATAAGATGTTGATATATATTGCAATTTAAAGAAACAATTTGTGTATAAGTTTCTGCTTAAGTGCTATTGAATAAGTTTTTGCTATAATAAAAAGCACTCTGAGAATATTTTATTGATGAATATTAGTTGTTATCTACATCTACAGTTTTATTGCCATTAATGGAATTGTCACAGTAAAATATATATATATTTCAGATTTATTAAAAGATTTCTTATTGATTGAAAATATTTCTGAAGCGGAAATTCAGAGACAAGGAATAATATCAAATTTTTATTTTTAAAATAGACAATTTCATTCGGGCAAGAAAATTGCATGGCGATATATAATACAGTTTGTAAATGTTATCGAAGTAACGAATATTTTTCTCAGTCGCTGCGATTTCTGAATCATGTCACAAATTCTTGGACAAATGTATTGAAATAGCCGCCATTGCTCACTTCCTTAATGTGAGAAATCTTTTTTCCCCTTTTAGCGCATGGTATATGGTTTATCACATATCAGCGCTACAAGTGGCGAAAGTGATAGCACCTGTATAATGAGGCACCCAGTGGGCGTGGCTTCGTGACCTATCGTAGAGGATAGATCTTCATTGTTTTAGAAGCAGGTAACAAACAGGCCTCCCACCCCTACAGGTATCTTCCATATGGTAGACATTGCAGCCACGACATATTTTACGTGCCCAAGCCACTATTAGCGAACACGACGGATCTTCAGTTCGGTCGGGGATCGAACTTCCTATCTTTCGATCATGACACCCTCACCAACCACCTCGACATCACGTTAAGACATCTGTTAACGACCCAAAAGAGTACCTCTCTTCTCACTGAAATTAGTCTAATCAAAAATTTTATTACATTTGGAATGTTTATCACCAACTCTACACTTAAACTTTTCTTATAAATAACTTAATTTCATTTTCATTTCCGTGACATAAAGTTTAATTAAAATTGCTATAAGAAATAAACTTAATTTAAGATTTTATTTTTAAAATGTACTTTTAATTTGTAGTTCACAATAGGATTTAAAAAACGATACAGTAGCTCAGAATCTATATAAGTTTAGACACCACTCTTACAACCGAAGATGAATTTTATATTGAAATGATGTGAAAATCTGTTCAATTTATTACTAAACTTGATACTTCTGTTCATTAGAAGAAAAAAAAAAAAAGAAAAAAGAAAAAAAAAAGAATATAGGGTATGTAAACTCAATATCGCTGCTGCTAAAAATCTTAAGGTCACCAAACAACCAACTCAGTTTCAATGTAACTGATATAAACATTTAGTTACCAAAAAAAAACATTAAAAATATAAGCAACACACATTAAAAAAATTTTAAACAGGAAGAAACAATTTCAAACTATAAGAGAGTCATTTTTGTTCACTTTAAATAATTTCTGAACATTGTTGTATTAATTTGTTTCTAATTAATATTTAAAAAAAATTGCTCAGCATATAAAAAAAATACTGGCTTTGGTTTTTCCCCGCTCAAAGGGTCTATTTTTGTTAATATAACATTAAAACAAGCAAACACAAAGTTTTTGAGTTCCTAATATAGTTTAATTTTCCGTATAAAATGTATTCCTAAATATTTTTTGTCTCTCACATTTTACATATTAATCTTTCAAGTAGATTTCTGAATCTGGATGAAGGATTCCTACAAAATAATAATGTATGTTAATAAAAAGTTGTTTTTTATTTATTTATTATTTAGCAGATTATTTTTTTTTCATTCAGTTTCAAGTGCAAATCAATTAATAATTACGAGATTTATGGAAAAGAAAACATTACGTTAAGATTTATAAGAGAAATGAATCACAGTAGAGAATAACTTGAAAAGTTTGCCTAGGATAAGAATTCTGCAGATCCTTAGGCAAACTTTTCAAGTCATCTATAATTAGGATAATATTAGACAACTATATATACTGAAAATAATAAGTGATTAAATAGAATATCAACTGAAAAATCAGTAATGAGAGCCAAGTCTTCTGGCAACAATAGCAGCACTATAAATCTTGGAACAGAGTCAAACAGATTAGATAACATGAAGTTAGTGCTGCCCTCTGCATCTTCAACACAACGGTGAAGTTCATCGGCTGTAGTAATAGATATATGTATTGAAGAGTCAGTCAATAGGCAGTCACTGGCCAGATGTCTTTTACTAATGAGAGCTCTGGAGAATATACTGGCCAGGATAGTAACTGAACACGTTGTCTCAAGGGAAGCCCATATTTAATAGTTATTAATACGTAAATTATAAGTACTTATGCAACTATTTGTTACTTATAAATAGTAATAAAATAGTGCTTTTTTTTCAATTTATATGAATTGGATAGCTAAAATATGATTAATAGAGAAACTATTTTTACAATATAAGCACGTCGACATCTACAACAAATGGTTATATTAAAGCGTAGAAGATTTAAGAAAGAAATGGGCAAAATTTTCAAAATTTTAAGTTCGCTTGAAATATAAGTTTTAGGAAATTCATAAAAATAAGAAATCTGCGAAATTTCAGCCCATCGGTTGGGAGACTAAAAACACAAAGACAACACACATTTCTTTCAATTACAAAAGATCACTAGAGACCTACCCCAGATTTTCCCAAGAGAATGGAATCCTGTTGTGGATCTAGCCCTTTAACCGTCTGGGGTGCTGTGAAGAAACTGCATCAGTTTTGCTTCACGGTGGCAACATAGTTTTGGCTTTCACTTCAGTGCAAGTTTTCCCCCCTTTCGCACCTGCCAAGAAAACAAAAGTCTCTAATTCTTGATGGGACGTATTTCCGTTATACCCTGGATCACTTCACAATAATCGCATGCTAATGACTTACATCGGGGAAGCCCATCAATCGCTGTCAGCTGTAGAAACCCACATGTGATCACAGTTTGCTTTGTGTGAATGTTCTGCTCAAATATTTCTTCAAGTTCTTATTATAATTTTTTATTACACTAAATATGAATTTTTATTTAATTATTTTGTAAATTATTATCAGGAAATTTAATTTATTTCCAAGCAGTTTTTATATTTAAAAAAAAAATCTTATAAACAATTAAAAATATATAAGTTAGCCATCACAATGAATATCGTATTATAATTTTTAAAAATGTCATTATATATATATAATTATTCCAATAATTACTTTTTACTAAAAAATCAGAAAAATGTTTTTAATTTCTCAGCTAGTTAAAAGTGTATTGATTTTAAGTAGCTGTAATAATTAGTTAATTTGCTGTTTATTTGTAATTGATAATCCTTGCAGATGCTTTTCAAAGTCAATATTATATTTTTAAAATCATCAAATAGTTTTCAAAATCATTAAAAGAAACATTTCTGTTACTTTAAGTCATACAGATTGACGGATTTAGCTATTGTATATTTTTAATAATTTAAAAAATAGAAAGCTAACTTAATTACCTAACAATAGATTTTATAGTATATAATAAGCTACTGACAACAGAAAATTTTAGTGAAAATTTTGAAAGCAATTTTTTTATATTAAATTCCTCGTACTGAAAGATTTCCGTTTCTAATATATAAAAAATATCACTCCATACAAGAACCCGTAGTGTTACTATATATCTTTTAATATTTCTTAAATTGTTTTACACAAATACTGTGTAAAACAATTTAAGACGCAATGTTAATGCGTCTCTCATATGAATATTTGGTTTTCAAAAGGAGAAAAATATCAAAAATATAAAAACAGGGACACCTTAACATTATTGTTTACAAAAGTATTCTAATAATTGAATATTTAATATGGAACTTGTCAATATCACATTTTTCACATATTCCTATTAGCCCTACATAAAATATTTTTTGCTTTCACAGAATTGTAACTTCTTTGACATGCAAATCATTATAATCTATAAATTTAGAGAAATATTTTTTTAAAGTACTTTTTATAGTACAATAATGATTTAACTTCATTCTTCTTTTCATGGTTATAAATGAAAATATTTAGCTTATTTTTATTTGGTTAATCAAATATTTTTAAATACTTTTGATTAAAGAAGTAAATATTCACAAAATTAATTTTTGTAAACATAAATTCACTAACCAGATATGAATACTTTATCTAGTTTGAAAGTATTAATTTTGCATGAAGTTTAATCTGTTAAAAATACATATCATAATTTATTAATTTATCACAAAAATAAAATTTAATTCTTATGTTAGAAACATCTTATTGAAGATCAAATTATTTAGCTTTAATATTAGAATTAAATCACTGAACTTTATTTCGAAAATATACTAAAAGAATAAAAAAGCCATAACGTAGTGCTTATTTGAAATATTCTGTTTCAAGTTGAAAGTATAATCTTTAGTGCAAAGCTTTTAGATATTGAAGTATATGAGAAAAAAGCTTAATACTTCAGATGTAATCACTAAATTAGTAAATGAAAATATTTCTTTTCCCTGATAAAGGAGATTTCATATTTTCTGAAAGTAACTTTAACTTTAATTTAATGATTTTAAATTATACTTACAAAATATCCTTACTTTTACAAAAAAATATTGAAATAATTTGCAAACACACAATAAAGACATTAACTAATTTAACATGTTCTCGGCTGTTTTCGTTTTACGGAAAAAGTTTTGCGCATACTAAAGTCAAACATTTTTTAAATATTTAAATTTGATCATTTGTTTATGGTGAAATCATATTATACTACCTCTAAGACAAAAATGCTTTTTTTAAATATTTAAAGGAAAAATTTTAGCAATTTTTCTGAAATTAGCTATTTTTGATGTATTTTAATATCATTTGCCAATCATATATCAAAATGTAAATTTAGTAAAAGTTTTAATCAAAATTAAAATTTTCTTGTAAAAATAATAGCTTTCTTGTAAAGTTTTCGATTTTAATCGTAACAAAATAATATAATTTTATGTGGTATAAAGAGTAATATATGTCCCATTTTCAAATTCGAAAATAGTTATGAAAGAGGATTTATTCTTTCATATTTTGCAATTACCTTGATCTTGGTATTTTAGCCAATGCTTGAAATATGTGTACTGAAAATTTGAGTAGTGTGAAACTAACAATATGAAAAATTTCAAAACATGTTTAGTCAAATTCTCGAGTAAACAGAAAATTAATGCACATGTAGTTAAATTTTAAATTGTTTACAAGTAGAATAAAGATAGCGGAATGATAGATTGGTGTTACTGATTATATCAATTTGACTACAGGATTGACAAATGCCTAACTAGTGGAACTTGGGAATTTTTTCAAATTCCGTGGGAAACGATAAATGTAAATTTAAATCAAATGTAGAACTGGTGTAGTGGATGCACATTTCTAATCGAATTATCTTGGAAACATCTATTTCATGATGTATTCCAGGTGAGCGTGTCAATAAATCGCTTTCATTTGGCCAGAACAAATTATTGAAATGCCATTTTGTCACTTCCCTATTCTTGTTTGTGTGTGTGTGTATATATATATATAATATATATATATATATATATATATATATATATATATATATATATATATATATATATATATATATATATATATATCGTGCTTTTTCACTCTCAGAAGATATTCTAGTTGCTAATTATAAAATCTAGTTGCTAATAATAATTATAATAATGTGAAAATATTACCGGCTTACAAACATTATGTCTGATTCAAGCAGTGAAGAAAAATTTTATTTTTATTATGAAGATAACTCTTCGAACACGAACTGTAAATTCGATGATTTTTCTGGGGCTAAAAATTGGTACCCAATCGACCGTTATAAATTTTGTAAGCATTTAAAATGAGGTAATTAGTAGCAAGTTAATCAATTTATAAACTAAAATTAGGTACATTGTGAAATTAAATAATACTTGAGATATTACAAAGATTAATTATTCGTAGAACAAAGTATATAATCTAATTTTAATAAAATGTATTTCTAAAAAGTAAAAGAACTTCTTATAGTTGCATTTTGTTAAGATTAGATTATATATTTTGTACAAAAATCATTGCAGAATTGTTTAAAGTACTAAATTCATTCAAAAGTTTAAAAAAAATTAGCATCTAATTTATTGTTTATTTTAACTCTTCTAATTAAAAAAAAATTTTTTAACATTTTAAAATTTCATATTTTTGAACAAATTAAGTAAAAAAATTTCTAATATTTTAACCTTGTCGCCAAGTCACATATTTTGATACAAAATTTAAAAATATTAATTATTTAGAAACTTGATAAAAAAGTGAAAATTAGTATTGCATACGTTAATTATAAATTTCAAATGTTAGATAGCCTTTAATTACTAAAACTAAATGAGAATAAATATAGAAGAGTAAAACGTAAATAGTTGTTCCTTCCTTGAAACACTTTCGGTTTTCGCTCGCTTTAGTTATATCAACCGTGACCGTTCAGTAAATAAATTCCCCAAATACGGTAATCCGTCAATTCTGGGGGATGAATTTGAAGCATTGCAGTGATGCCAGTTGCCCCTACCAAGGGGCTCGGGATAGCCGGAAAACGCACAGAATTGTTTGCCCGAGTTACCTCGGGATAGCGGCTTAAGGGGCTAGATAGGTTGGAGGTACATTTAGATCTTATATGGGGAGTTAAACAACAGTACACACTACAGAGTGAATTACAAAGTAATGCTCTGGTTATAATTCATAGCACATACCCTTCTGAGAATTTGCACCATATTTTCACAGATTGTTCTGCAGAGAATGCTATTAAAAACACACGAACTGGAGTGTATTCAAAAGATATTAGTATAAACTGCCCTGTAGGGAAATACTGCAATAATTTCGATGGCTAGTTTGCTGCTGTAACTCATGCAATGAAGATTTAATGAAGAAGCATCCATGATCAAAACATTGTTTTCCTTGTTGATTCTCAGGTTATTAATTCTTTCGCTTACTAATCTAAATTCTAATAATAATGCACTAGGGTCCACTCTTACAGAATGAAGCTGCCCGAACTCATTGGAATCAAGGACCACGTTGCTCTTCAGTGGATCCCGAGCCACTGCGATGTTTTTGGAAACGAGCAGGCAGACAGACTCGCGAAAGCTGGTTCCCTTATGATCCAGCCAAATCCCCCTTGGCCTCTGCGCAACACTATCGTCTCGGGCCCGGAACGTCAGCTCACAATGGGAATTCTAACCCACGTGCACTTGAAGAAAGTAATTGCAATAATTTGGCGGTATAAAATGTGACTATAGTTCAGACTGAATTTTAGCAGCCCTATGGTTTCTTGTTCCCCGGTCTAATTTGAAACGTGATTCACGTCAGTCGATTTGCTTATTTATATTTGCAAATATCTGATGCCGCTTGAGACTAGAAGAAATGCTGCTCTTGTAAAATACCTCAACAAACTATCTAGTTGTGGTAATGGCAATGAAACTTCAGTTTACCTAAATAGTTGGATAAGCCTAGAAAGGCTGAAGAAAAACAGTCCTTTAATCAGGTTACAACCCTGAATTTACCTAATAATAATGATGAGCCTCATTCATTGCAGTGTTGCCTGGATCCCTCGGAGGGACTCTCTGGGGTACATTTTCATCACAACTTCTCTTCCCCAGGGTCTAAAAAAGAACTTTTGACAGTTCATCTCAAACAGCTGGCTTTGGAAGTTAATTCTAATGTTCCCGAAAATGCTATTAAGATTTTTACTGACGGTAGCAAAATGGCTGAACGTGCAGGTAGTAGTATATATATAGTGACACCTTATGACAAAATAACAATCAGCCGACGCAACCCGGATTTTAGTTCAGTTTTTAGAAGTGAGCTAATTGCAATTAATGAGGGGTTTGAGGCTGTCCTATCAATGAAGGATTATGGAGAACTTTGCATTTTATCAGATACTCGTAGCACCTCTTTCTTGAATAGTTTATAACAGATATCGCAGCATCACGAGATTCATTTACAGTAGATCCCTTCACACGTAGATATCCTTGGGAACGAGCTTGCAAGGGAGGGATGCAATCAACCAATTCCAACTCCATCTGCCCTTACCTTTCAGTTGTTAAAAACAAATTATGGCGGATTGGAGGGTTCCTCCAACTTACCACTGGTACATGGGTAGGAATCCGGGAAATGCCTTTGCATTCGACTGTGATAGAGGTTCCTCAACTGCATTAACAAAACTCGCTAGTGGGCACATTAAGGGCCTCTCGTTTTTTGAGGGAAGAAAGAAGTACTACTCCTACACAAAGTGCGGTGTTCACGAGGCTTCGCCACGGAACATTTTGGATTGTTTGGACCTCTCTAGGGAGGACATCTATGCAACTTCTCTTCATGTGCTGGATTTTTTAAGAGTCAATGGAATTCTAGATCTTGTCTGACTCCGTCAGACTATGGAAAATAAGAAAGAAAAAGATGTTTGCAAATTTTAATATTTTTTCGAAATATGAATGAAAAAACGGAATAGAGTATATATCTTAGCATTATATTTAAAATTGAAATAGATAAAAAAACTTTACTTGCATTTTCACGTTTCCTTCTGATTTCTGCATTGCTACGATAAAATTAATTTGACTAAATTGTTTTTGACACTTTATTATGATTTAATTATAAATTGGCGTTTTTTTTTTTTCCAAAGCCAAAATTAAAATGTCTGTCAATTCAAAATAAAAATTGGTAAATCTGTGGTTTGGGTACCCCAAACTCACTTTCTCGCCAAGTGGGCGATAGACGCGCAAAGCGTGGTAACCCTATTTCATCCTAAATGCACTCCTGTCTTTTTTGCTATACATTTATATGTGTACTTTTTGTCATACAATTCGTAAAAAAAAATATTGTTTTTGTTACCATACTAACGGTGAAATTCGTTAAAAACACGGATTTCGGTTTCGTCACTATAGAAACATTGTTTTTGCGTAGTGTCTCGGAGCATTCAACTCCGCGAGACAACACGCAAAAAACGCGCCAGTTGACGACTTTTTGAAAATGCGCCAAGCAGGGGACCCAAAGCACATTTTCACCTAAAGAATTTTTTTGCACACACACGATTTGTTTTAATAAACTTTGTATGTAATATAAATTTCAATAAAAAAAAAAACCGCAGAATAAAAATATTTTGTTATTTAATGTGTACAATGTCTATTTCTTAAAGTGACAACTGGATATAACTACCCACAAAGGCATCTGGATCGAATAGCTGTAATGGACTCCTCAAAAACTGACCTGAAAATTTAAAGTTTATGACTGACAACTCTTTTGAGGCTACTAAATGACTTAATTCTTGTTTTCATACTTGTTCATCTTTTTACTGGGCTGCCAGTCGATTAATGGCAGAGATGCCGAGGACGGGCGTAAAAAGTTTTACAAAATTAAATAGTAAAAAAGATTTTTGTCACAACTACCCTAATAATCATCCTGAATTTTTACTCATCAAATGATTAAAGATTATTTTAGATAATATCATAGCATATAGCAAACAAAATTGAGATATGAAACTTTGAGTTCTTTATATGAGGCGTTATGACAATGTTATTACATTTCTTGTCTTATATGTATGCATATATGTGTAGTGCTTTGGAATGGGTAGTCCTGGGATAACGCTCGTTTTTCATGAATGGTGTGTATTCTTTCTATAAAAGTGTACATAAGGAAAATGTAATAAAAAAATTGTAGACAGAACTTAAATTTTAAAAAAAAGATACATGATTAACGTTTTTTACTTCAGATAAATAAAATCCTTTGAAAAAAAAAAAAAAAAGTAAAACAAAAAAAAATTATATAAAATATTTATTCACAGATTTATGCATAACAAAAACACTATAAAATTTAAACTTTTAATTTTTCAACTTTGAGCAAATGTGCAAGTACGAGTTCTAAAATGCATTAGTTCTGATAAAGGACAATACAAACCAACAGATCATTTAATAATTACAAGAATAAATAAATTGAATTAAATTTTAAGGAATAATTTGAACAGTGAGTGAAAGAATAGAAAGAAAGTGATTTTATAAACAATATTGTATGTGCTTAATTGCACAAGATTTGATAAAAACATTCTTTAATTCTGTTCTCGATATAATTAAGTAACATCAATGAATGATTATTCCTCTAAAATCTAATGCACTGAAATATCACATGCCACTTTATTTAAAAAGCACATGAAAGCATAATATTTAATTTTAAAATGTGCCAATTATATTACAAGCAACAAATAAACTACTTCTAAATATTTTTAATGCAAATAGGAATTGAACTTCAGTTTTATTTGTATGAAAATAATAGGTAGCATATGAATAATTTCTATGAAAACAAATACAGGATGAATGTGATAAAACATTTACTTAATGAAATCAAAATACAACAGAGTATTCATTATATTTTAAATAACAAATGAAACGATGACTTAAAACCTAGACAACAAAGATTTCATGATACTGAAAACAGTATCATAAAAAAAAGAAAAATCTTTCCGATTTTCGAGGTATTTATCCTTTATATTGTTTTTTATTATGACAGTTTTCTCTTACATAAAAAGATGACAAGCAAGATAAAGTATTGTAGAAAATTTACAAATAGTCTAAAATAGAAAATGGTTTAGTAAAGAATCAACAAAACTATCAACGAATACAATAGTTAATTCCTCAACATTTGAAAAATTAAATGAATGTAAATTTTATAATTTCTCAATTCTATAAGTTCTCCTATTTTAATGAGTATTTATTTGCATTTGCTTTTGATTAAAAATATCACACACACAAATTTGACCAAAGAATCATAAAATGAAACACTGAATTCTTCAATTTAAAGTATTTTTACAGCTATATAAACATAATAGCATTAGATGAGTTCTATAAAGTGCTCTACTAAAATTTAAATGAAATCCTTAACTTCCAAACATTTTTTCCTTTCTATTTTCCTTGTAAGTTTTAAATGATTTTATGGAACATAAATAATTATCATATGTTTAATGTAATATTTTTTTTTCAATGGCAGATTGTAGACAGTTACAACTGCAACAGAGTATATTAATCTATTGTTCCCTGATACCCAAGGAACCGGCGAGAAACAGCGACCTCTTAGCCGCCGAGGCGTTGCCCCGGGTGCACCACCATCGCACCCTCACACATGCCATAGGGACCCGTTTATAGGGTAGGCTTCATGGCTTCATTCACACACACAAGGAAAGGACAAAGACAGGATAGAGAGAGAAAGTACATCCATGCCTGAACCGGGATTCGAACCCAGGAACTTCCTATCCTTAGCCAGGCACGCTGACCACTAGACAAGTTGGCCGGCTTTTTAACGTAATATACATTGTTATAATCCATTTATTATTCAAACTAATTTCCACTCATATCTAACATTCAAGTTAAATGTGTGTGTGGGAGTGCTCCAATTCTAAAACAGTTATAATTCAGTATTCAGATAACGCAATAATGAATACATAAAAAAACAACTGAATCTTCCCTTTTTGCTTTATAATGAATGGAAGATTTTTTTATTAAACATAAAACTTTAGGACTAGAGATGAATAAAAATATACATTTCATAATTTTTACATAGAAACACTTATTCAACTTTCAATAAAATATATATTTTGAAATCTCTGTAACATATCTGCAAACCTTGGAGGAAAAAAAAAAGAAAAAAAAAAAATCAGTAGATTCTACTGATTTTGAGGGAAAAAATTAGGAGACACTTACTCGCGAAAATTTTGCTTGAATGTTTATAAAACGGTTGTATCGCACAAAGACAATTTTACTCTTTAGATTATACATTTTGAAAATGGTGTATGCTAAACATATTTTGTGTTGATGTTAATATTTGAATAAAATATTCATTAACCTCACAAAGAAACTATTAAAAAGTAAAAGAATAAACTACATGTAAAAAAATAAACATCAATTGTTTATGCCCCAATGTTTATTTTATAGAGCAACTTTTACTACTTTATTGCAATTTATAAATATTAAACTTATAAAAGTACATAAAAACATAAAATACATTACTAAATAAATTTAGTTCAGTAATAAATAATTTTCTAATTAAATTAAAAATAACTAGTAATATTCATCTTAATTTAACTGTTTATGTAAACAGGCACCTGGTATCTGCTCTGAATGTTAATTATATGGCTGGCAATCCATGGGAGTTTTTGCCATCCAAATGGTTAAAGCATCCTACCACGGCGGACAGATGGGGTTCGAAGCTCAGAGGAACACATTTTAATATTATAATATCATAACATTATAAAAATTATATTAGTATGCCACCTGTTGACTATTTAAGTTACTAAAACAACTCAATAGACATTTTTCCGTCAAATTTTGACTATTTTTAAATTTTTCACTAAAATTGCCAAAAATCAGTAGATTTTCATACATCATCGGGAAATCGAGAGAAATGATGAAAAATTAGGAGTTTACCGATAAAATCAGTAGAGTTTGGCAGCTATACTGTAATGTAAAACATACCCTTATATGTAAAAATTAAAGGATCAACTAATTATTTTATACTTATTGACCTTAAAATGACTACAGACACCATTAAAATATGAACCAAATATAAACAATTAACACCATTTAGGCTTCAACGTATCCGATAATGAACAATTTGAAATTTATGTAACCATAATGCAACATGTGGATATCTGAATGAATCTCTCTCTCTCTCACACACACACGTTATATTTCAATTAACATATTGGGAAATTGTTATCAATGAAATATAATTATTTATGTAATTTTGCAATATATATTATACAATTTTTTTTAAATATATATAACAGTCAATTTTTCACAAGAAATACTTCAAATTGCTTGGGTTATAATGATGTCTAATATTGCCATGGTTAAAAAAACAAATTAAGAAAAAATTCCTCTGGTCACAATTTGTAAAAAGTAGAATTACTTTCTTAACAGTATTTGGATTTCTGAAGTTCAGTATGTTTTATGAAATATTTGTCTAATTTTCTAAAATGCATTCCATTTTAAAATAAATGTAGTTTATTTTACTTGATGCAATTTCCTCAGTAAATTTAGTTTTTCTTTATGCTTGCATAAAATAAATAAAATTGAGAAATAAATTTTGCTTTTATTCATTTTATAGTCATATTGAATAGAAAATACCTTCAACTGAAAAGTCTTGGTTTCATTTTAAGATACAGAATTTTTTAACACAAATCCTTCAGAAAATATTTATAAAAAATTACTTTTTATTCGTATAAATTTAGTGCTGTTTTATATATATCAATGGATTACCTAAATTAACAAAAAATGATACAATATAAAAATATTCATTAACAATGTCAAAGGTTAAAGTTGTAAACTGAGTTTCGAAGAATTTATATTTATTGATTTTACTACTAGCTAAGTCATAGTGAATGCGATGATGAGATTTTCCAGGAAAATCTATTGTTTCCTCAGCTGTAAATGGGATTCTATCATATAAAAACCTCTGATTCACTGAGTTAAGACCTTTTTCTTCTAGCTCTTCTCGAACATTAAAATGCTTATCTGTTAAAACCAGATCACCTTCCTCTAAATAATCAAGTATGCCTGATTTTATAAATAAATCTTTATCTGAAATAGAACCAGGCCACACATCTGAAATATAGGAAATTGCACCAGAAGGGGATTTTCCAATTAATGCTCTAACAGTGTAAGTATTTTTTCTTGGACTGAAAGTAATCTGCTGAGTACGCTGACTGACAGGGCGCTGTATTTGAAATTCCACACATTCAATGATGACTCTGCAGTTAGGGTAATTTCTAAAAAATACTGGATTTGTTTTTCTTTTAATACACTCTCGAGAGGGCCAAATATTAATTGATTTAAGCTTAGCATAAATCAAGTGTGATATATTATTGCAGATTCTGGACACACTCGCTTGACTAACTTTGAAAAGAAGCGAAAGGAAAAGTTGCGAAACACCGGTTCGAAGGTATATTAAGAAAAGAAATAATTGATTGACAGGTGGCAACTGATAAGTCACTTTTAACTGAGTCTCCAATTGTAGCAAATTATAAACAGCTTTTAGTAGCTCTCTTGAGAAACCAGTTAGTATTTTCAACATGTGTTCCTCGATTAATTCAACACTGAATGTAAGTTTTTGAACCTTGGCTTTTAATTCAGCTAGCTCATTTTGGAGGACTGTATTTTCAATAAGTAAAGCAGAAATTCCATCCATCTTTGTCTGCACTTCAACACTTTTCTTAGTTGTAGCTATTGGTGCAAGCGAATTTTCTGGGGGCACAGAAACGAGCTCATAAGAACATTCCTCGTTTTCGATTGGAATATCATGATCTTGATTTTCAGACTTAGGTGATGAAGAAGCTTCAGGTGATAATCTGAAAAGGTATGTTATTAATATTTTGTCATAAAACAAACTTCCAAAGATTCCAGTTTGCTCTTTAAATACAAACTAAATTTTAAAAATAATACGAAATGTATTCGTTTAAAAATAAATCTTATATTATACATAATAAATAAAAATAAATTTTAAAAATTTCGAATAACAAGAAATAGTATCTTTAATGATAGAAGAGAATTGATTTCTACACATAATTAAATAAAAATTGCTTTATCTAAGACTTATATTATCCTCCAAAACAAATCTGCAGTCATTTAGACTGCAATGACATTAAGTAACATTATTTTCCTTATCACGATAAATTAACAGCCCATTACTAGTTGTAATTAGTCAGTATATAAGAAAATACCACCCAAGCGGTTGATAACAAAAATTTATTTGAATAATGGAGACTTTACAACTAATCACAATATGTTGTAGAGAAATTTCTCAAGCAGATTGTTCACAGAAAAGCAGTAACATCAAAGGGTATATTTTTAACAGTCTAGATATAACTTCCATCCCATGATATACAATTAAAAATATATTATTTACCTAGTAATGAAGTGTATGTATTGTCCTTAAGTTTTTTCTGAGTGTAACAAAAAATGTGATTTGTGGGAAATAAAACATTTCTTCTTGAGCATGTTTAATAATAAATAAATAAAATTCATTTCAGCAATTTTTCAGTTAAAAATAAGTTAATCAAAAAATAATTATTCTTAATTATTCTTGTAATTAGACTCCCTTCCCTTGGAATCAGCTTTACAAGTTTAAAGATCAGCTTTACAAGTTTAAAGCTTTACAAGTTTCCTTGGAATCAGCTTTACAAGTTTAAAGCTGATTCCAAGGGAAGGGAGTCTAATAACAAAAAATATATTGGAAGACAAAAAATATGCATATAATGATTTAAATTTTTATACAATTTTGCTTAGTCAAATATTGTGTGAATCCCAAAAATTTTACATTCTTCTAATTCTAAATTACACAATTTGGTATCAGAAAAAGGAATTCTAATATCCTTCAAATGACTAGACAACACCTTTAAAAATGTACTCTTATGCCCTTAAAATAAAATTTTTAATTAACTAAAATTTTAAAATGGAACTTAATTACAAGTATTTAGCACACCACTTATTTTAACACTATTTTATAGAGAACAATAGGCAGAACTGTCTTATTTCTCGTTTTTTTTATGGTGTTATATTTCATGCAATATATCACACATAATAGGTACTAACAAATTTATATAACTGAAATGAAAAAGATACTTTTTTGATGGGGTTAAAACTTTATGCAATTAAAAAGATTTTAGATGTATGCACAATTTCATTTTATTATTATTATTCTATTTTTTTGCAACATCTCAGAAATCATTTGTTTGAAATTAATTGCATCTAAGCTGAATTATATATCTATATTAATTAATCCATTAAAATTTTGTAATTTTAACTGACAAAAAATTTTTAACAAAAAATATAAAAGAGATTGCTTTGAACATTCTTACAGATAAAATAAATAAGAACAGTGACATTCAATTTTATAGCAAAAATTCCATTTTTATATACAGTAAATATCCTCTGGTTAAAAACATCCTCCTTAACCAAAAGCTCGTTTTACCAATTAGATTAAAAATATCCTTTGTTAAAAAGGATATTTTATACTATTTATATATTGAAATATACTTCAATTCTGTTTTAGACTGATACATTTAAAAAATTATGAAACAAGGTCTCATTGTATCTCAAGATCTGAATATAATATACAATGAAAAATTTTCCAGAATCTATGAAGAATAAGAGAATATTCAAGATGAAATATAGTAAATATACAGAAACACACACACACACAACTTCTAAGTTAAATTTTTAGTACATTTAAATATAATTATTCTGAAACGATTATACGGATAAAAAAAAATTATCACAACTGATTTTTATCTTTCAGACATTTTACTTTTCTTGTTAAAAAATCAGGGCATGAAAATTGATAAAAATTTAAGAATTCTTTGGACTTAAATTCCAAATGAATTCTTCAAAATAACAAGTAGCAGTATATGCAAATTTTTTGCACAATTTATTAGAGTTTAAACTATTTCTTTAATTAAACAGAACATTATACTAAGAATTATTCTATATAAAACATTAAATATAATCATATAAACTAATATTTGTCCTTTCATATTTTTAAATAATACTTTATATAAGTATTTTTATTCATTAAGAATGTGTTCATATTTTTATTTTCAAGCACTATTACCATTTTAAAGATGCATATTTGTATTTACAAATTTATAAAACAGCCAAATCTGTGAGTCAATTAGTTTCTAGGAAAACACATTATTTTTGAATTCTAAATAAAATTTCTGAAGTTTATTCAACATTTTTCTTTGATTTAACTGTTTTATTTTATATACAATGTATTCATTGTCAACCTTCTAAAATAATAAGAATATTTAACAGCAATAATACTTTTATATTTTCCATGTGTTCATAACTAATGATAAGGCTGACAAGTTTTGAGTTAAAAAAGTAATAAATGAAAAAATAAAGTGGGAAATATTTCATTAAATAAAAAAAATATATGTTTACAGGAATGACTATTTTACAATAACATAATTAGTCAAGGAGAATTTCAAGAATTTATCATTGTTGAATAAGGTATTAAACTGCAGAATTATTTTCTTATATACTGATAATCCAGAAGAATTTGAACTCCTATCTCAGCAGTAATTATAGACACTTGATTAACAGTTAAGATGCATGTATTCAAGATTACTTGTAATTGCATACATTAAAGCATTAAATGATTTTAAAGTTAAAAATATTCAAGAACAAAAATTTAAAGCACACTGTCGAAAAATATATTTTTAATTTTTACAGATATATACAAATATGTTATGATTTACAATAATAAAATTACTAAAAAACATTCCTTTAGTGTAAATTATAAATGTATTTGTATTATGCAATGACAACTGTAAGTAATGAGAAACTTAATTAAAATAAAACAACAGAAATATATGCAAAAGAAAAATATGAGCAACTACATGTGATTCTGTAAAGTAATTTTAAATGAATTAAAAAATAAATAAAATAACAAATTAATTATAAACATGCTGTAAATCATAGTCTTCAAAATACAATGAATTCTTAATTATTCATGAGCAAATTACCATTTTGCTAGTTCTCTCCGACATCTATATTTACAAAAACTTTAAGACCAAATAAAAGAAAAGTATTTCAATGTAAAAAAAATTTTTTTTACAATTTTCTAAAGAAAAAAATTGTAAACAAACTTTTACATAGGGAATAATTATTTATCAAATAATAAGTGTGTTTATGTTAGCTAATGAGTGTTTTAATTCATCTAATGTATTGATTTGTTACTGTTTTTCATAATTTTGTAGATTATCCACAAATGCTACGGAGATTAATTTCATGAACAGTCAGAATTTATCCAATAAATGAATTAGTTTTTGGAGGAAAATAACTTATAAAACCACCAAAATACTGCTTTCATGAAAAAATTTGAAACATATATTAGTAAGATAATAAGAAACATTAAAAATTATGAAATAGAATATTATGGCATTAAGTCCATTTCATTTTATTTTAAAAAACATTATTTCCGTACCTATGATACCTATCTTGGCTATATATATTTTAAAGGTGAGAACTAAAAATTTAAAGCTACTTTATAAACATACTTACTCTGAATCCTCCAATTTTCTCTTTTTACTGTCTCTTAAATGCATAACAATGGGAGAAGTAGATGTACTACTTTCCCCTTCTGAATCCTCATCCAATATATTGTAGGTTTCCCTGAACATAAATTTAGTAGGAACAGCATTATCATGCAAAATTCTTTTACCTAAAAAAAATATTACTTAACTGATTAAAATCTGTATAAAAAATACACTTCTTATATCAAAATATATTTCCAATCATAAAAGGCTAAAATACAGGTATGTAATGTCCTGAAAATGAATGTAAGTTAAAAAGATAAAAATAAATAAAAATTAAGAATTTAAACAGAAAATCCTAGTTAAATAATATGAGATTGGGCCAGTTGCAAGACAAAACCAGTCCACAAAAAAGGAGCATATCATAAAAATTAAATAATGTCATGTTCAGAACATATACAGAATTACTAAAATTAAGAATTTGGACTAAATGTTTTACAGAGGTAAAAAGGTTGAAGTCTCTCGCAAGAATAAAGGAAATAATTTTAGCATTAAATATTAATGTTAACTGAAGTTGTTTATCTACATGTCCCAACCAAGCATGTTCCGTGGAAATAAAATAAAACAATTTTTTGAAATCATTAAAAAGTATTTGATTCATACGAAATAATTGTGATTTGTTTGAGAAAACTGTTCCACTGCCTCTGATATGACATTGAGGTTATAATTGCAAGCAACAAATCTTTATGGCTAAACAAAACTCTTATGGCTACCCTACATAATCTCTAAAACTAAAAATCTTTACTGAAAATCACATCTATCCTTTCCATCTGTTGAATAATCTATACATAACTTCACATTTATACCAACAGGCCAGAACTTTTGAATTCAGTAGCAAATACCTTAATAGTTCTTACACCTGAATAAAGATAAGTCACCTCCAAACCTCTTTGATGATATTGTATTTCAGATAATCTTTAAAAACTGTGAATTACAATATTTTTATTACCGTATTTTCTTGTATATAATCAGTGGATTATGAGTTAAAAAAGTTCCGAATTTCATTGTGCGCGTTATACATCGCCGCAGATAATTTGACCAAAAAATATTTTTCAACAGAGAAGTTTACAATAAAGTTTAGAAAAATGTCTTTATGTTTCATAGAATAAGTAACAGATGGTGCCAATACTCAGTTAATTTATTTTAATTATAATCAGCATTGTCTAAATTACGTTCAAAATTCAGTTTTGAACGATTATTAAAGTGGCAATTCGTTAACATGATTTCACTTTCTTGGCCTTTTTCATTCTGAAAACATTCAAATTCATATATGGGGGAGTGAAAATCAATAAGTTACAGAGTAAATTTTAAATTGAAAGCTATAGGAAAGGCGAATAAATAAAATGTCGACAAATGTGTAATGTAAGGTGGAAAACAAAGCAGGTGCAGTACAAAAGAAAAAAAAAGTATTCCATGCGTAGTTAGAAAGTAATCTATTTCTTTCATTTAACTATTAACGAAACAAATATAGTTTATTTTTAAAACATGCATAACCTCTCTTTAAAAATTAAAATTTAAAATTCGATAAGTTTTGCTAGAATCTTCTTGGACATTGATCAATATAGTGTCTTCATATCGTTATAATCAAGTTAATGGCACTTTGTGTTGAGGTGGATTTAAACAGATCTTTATCATTATAAATGGTTTTTTTTTCCGTGGAATTTATTATATTTTTGATTAAGATGAATACATTTTTTATTTTATTTGGCACTAATTTATCAGCAATATATCCTTGGGCCACAAACTGCTTCCACCTTTTGAAGCTAAGCAAACCATAAGCAATTACAATCACTTTCCCTCATTCAATGTTGCAATAAATTAAAATTCCAATTCCAATCTGAATAATAATTTCAAATATACTTCTTTTTAATTAAATCTGACAAAAAAAAAAAAAAAAAAAAAAAAAAAAAACGGTGAAAATTGGAGTTAGTTAACTACCAACAAATATTTCAATGAAGAGGAATTTTTCTAAAAATTTTCAGTTGTTTGACATTATCACAGCTTACAATAGGATATATGTGAATTTGAAAACCCTAATACAAATGAAAATAACGAATCAAGAATTATTGATTATTAGAGCTGAAATATGCTGCATTTATACAAACATAATTGCCTTTTTAAATTTTCATACTGTAAATTAATACTTCTGGATGCAAATATTTTTATGATACAGCTTAGTACAAATTATTTAATTCACAAATTCATTTAGCAAGTACAATGCATTTATAAAAATAAAATTAAAGATATTTAAAGATAGTTATACTTTCTTTAAAAACAATAACATTTGATAAATTAAGTATCAAATATGGCAAGGAGAAGAAATTAATACATTGAGCAGATAATGCTATGCTAAATTTAATCATAGCATGGAGCTCCAAAAGTGTCAACCATAACCTACTTAAATTTTATCAAGAATCTTCTCATAAAAGTATTTATTGTCAATAGTAAACACACATATTTTATATAACAATAATATAACACATCAATAACTAAATAATCATAATAAATCTAACTTAAGAATGAATTTTTTAGTAATTATTTATTAAACAAACTTTTGATATTTCTAGAAATTTTAATTTTATGTTATTTTATTAATACTTAGAAAAATAAATTTTTAAAAAAAATTTCTAACAAAATTTTTCATAATAACAAAAAATTAGTTTGAACATAGCTACATAATTTTATTCACTTAAAACTTATTTAAAATGATTATAACAGATTATGATTTTGTGCTGAATATCTTACTAATTTCGTACAGAAATTATAAGTAATATAGATTTGATTCCTTACAACCTAAAAAATTTAATTTGAGTATGCATCATTAAATATTATACAACTGTCACTTATAAATTTTAGGCAACAAAACTTAAATCTTACCAGTTGATTTGTTAAGAGTAAAACAGCTTTCATCAAAATGTTCTGAACAGAGTCTGCTTGCTACACTAGGTTTAAAATATTTCCGACCTATCTGAATCAACCAAAACGATAAGAGAAGCTCATTTTTAAGTGGAAAAGGATGGAAAGTAATATTCTTTGCTTTGCATTCTGCTTTAGTTGAAACATTTGGACAAAGATAAGCCGAACAACAGAAAGGCATACTGAAAAAAAATTAAAATAAATATATTTTATAAAATAAAAATATTTACAGTTCAAATCCACATATTTAAATTAAATTTCTATTAGTTATAAACTATACACATTCAATAAAATATATATCCCATTTATCTTCTTATATTTTATGTAACATTTGTGAAATTGCTTTACAAAATCTGCAGCTTAAGAGTGATTAAATATAATTTTGTTTGAAGAATCAAATAATATTTTGTATGGTAAAATGCAGCATTAGCATTTCTTTTAAATAATGTAACATAACTGATATAAATTTAAAAAATAAAATAAATAAAAAAGCTAAAATTTGGAAAAATTAATCCTGAATAAAATTAATTTAATAAGTATTAATCTAGATCTAAAATCATAAGGTTGCTCAATTTGAAATTTGTTCATATTTTTCTAGCAATTTCTAAACATGCAAATATTAAAAATGTAAAAAATATATATATCACTCTTCTCATGAATGAATAAGTAAAATAATTATTTTTTAACCATTCACCAGAATAGGCATGTAATTATTTAATTTAGTTAACACAATGTAATTCTGGGTAAACAGAATGGACAGAAAAAAATTGTTTCTTCCAATGATATCCTGACATGGGTAGTGCTACTTACTTCCTTGACAGTTCACAGGTGTGCCCACTAGGTAACAACAAATGAGTAGCAGTTTCTGGTCTTGTTGTGGTGAAGGGTTAGTAACCAAAAGCAAGTAACAGCAGTTATAAAAAAATTATATCCTGACAAGCATGCACACATTATACCGTTAATTACAAGATTTTCTTTTTCATTTTTGTCAGCAGGGAAACAAACATTTTTGCTAAGAAAATTATAACTTGAGATCTGTTCTAAGAATTCTGAAGAAAATTGGATGGTAAGCATATCCTTTAGTATATTTTATATTAAAATTTTAATTCCAAAAATTTATAAATAACTTGTTCATTACCACATATTTGTCTTGTGCATCTAAAGAAACCAGTTTCCACTCCGTATCTATATAAAATTTTATTTGACCAAAATAACATCAAATCAATGATGAATTTTGAATGCTTCTTTTTTCATATAAGTGGATAGAAAAAGCAGATGCTTGTTACACAATAAAATAATAATGCAAAAGGAAATGTGTGAAATAGCAACTAAGGAACAATTTTTCACATTTCTTAAAAATATTTTATCAATAAATTATTCAGTAATGATTTTGCAATATAACACATTTCGTTATAGCTCTTTCACTTTGCAATATAACATTTTGTATATCTGAGCAACTTTAAACAAAAAATATTAATAACCCTTTCCTTTAAAATATTGGAACATGTAAAATCTTGTCAACCAGGAAAAAAATAAAGACACTAAGAAACACGATAGTTTGCCAGTATGTAAAAATATACCAAATACTTTGATAAAAGATTCTTATTTCTTTAAACAAACAAATCAGCTTTAATACACAAATATCTCTTTGCATCTTCGCCTGTCCTCTGATTTATTCATTTTTGATGCAAAGAGTTAGCACGTAAGGTCACATGCGGTATAATGTTATATTCTATGTATAAAGTTTATTTGTATATTTTTCATTTGAATAATTTTTTGTTGTTGTTAAAGCTATGAATTTAAAGTACTTTCATATTCACTTATTTTTGTAAATAAATTATACCACTTTTTTTAAATTGTAAATTTTACATTCTATTTTAATTCTAATTAAATGTGCATGGATGAATAATATGAAACAATTTTATGGCATTTATGCTAACCTTCATAGTTGATGAGATTTTATGCAAATATTATAATAAGTGTTCAATAACTATCTCACAGTTAGGCTCCATCATATAACATTATCTCTCGAAGTAATAAAAAATAGATTGTTCTCAGCTAAAGGTTCTCCAAACTATAAAAAAAGGAGAAAAAGAAGAGGAAATATCTTCTTGCAGGAAATTGCCCAAACCACTGATAAATAAAAGAAAATCTATCAATACAATACTCGATTGTGACAGTTATGTAATGTGATATATATATGAAACATGTATAAAAAATGCGTGAATGGAAACCAATAATAATGGTGACCTTTGTCCATTCAAATTATTATTTATTTTAAAACATTAAATAAAATTTTAACACTCCCACATTTATAGATAAGTATATTAATTCATTCTCCATTCATAATTCTTAATGAAATTTAATAAAATTTTAACAATGTTATGGGTGGCAGCAAGCTTAAAAAAGGAGTATTAAAATTGGTAATTTTTTCAATTTATCAATTGAAAAATGTCACACAATTGAATGAAACCATCAATTGAACCATACATCAATTGAAAAATATTGATTGAAAAATATCAGTAAGGTGTTTTTCAATTGTGACAGTGGACATTTGTTTTTGCGAACTCATAGGGCACAACAAAATAATACTTAAAATTGGAAATTTGAAAAATATAAAAATAAGTGTTAATTTTTTAAACTAACATATTTTTTTTTTCAAACTGCTCTCTCATTATTGTTAATATTATATAAAATATACATGCAAAATAAAACTCATATTTAAAAACAAGTTTGAGTTATTTATATATGAATTTTATTTATAACTTGTTTTTAAATTCTAAATATGAAGTAAAGTTAGAATAGCAGTTTTATTTTCATTTTATTGAGTAAAAAGCAAAGTGATGTGATCACTTATTTTTTTTAAAAAACTACATTTTTTTTTATTCATCATTTTCTTAATCATCTGATACTTTTCACATACAAATTACATCTGACACCACATGTAATACAGCCTGAAATAAGTCTTGAAATACAGTTGTTTCTTTAAAAAAGCTTGCTTATCAAAATGACAATAAACAAGTCAACAGGGTTTAAAATGTTTATTTCTTAAGATGATATCAAGCCATGATCACTTCTTGCTAAAGCACCTTAAAATTTTCCTTTCAGCAAACTATTCTTTTTTTTTTTTTTTTTTTTGTTTGTTGCTAGTTTTTTCAAATTGTAGTTTATAAACAGAAATTAAATGCATCTATAGTATAGAACCACGTTAAGGACCAGGCACTAATTCTTAAAAATGAGCATTTACTGTATTATGAAACTTTATTTATATATGGAACTCCCTAATCAAAAATATATCATGGCCACATTCCTCTTATGAGCATTAAATTAGAAAAGTAAAGTTTAACTTACATAAACCTTAGGGATTTGGTTGAATTCTATTTAAAACACCAATCTCCACATTCACAGTTTTAAAATTATATATTTATTTTGAATATACTCTTTACTAACATAAATTGATTGTGTAATAGTAATTGTTGATAGAATTAAATTAAAATGAGAAACAGATAAAAATGGATTATAGAATGAAATAAAAATATACTTTCATACAACATCAAAATCATGAAATTTTTATCATTTATATGTTTAAAAATAAATATAAAATAAATTCTTTAATTTTGCTTAAAGTTCTTATGTTCATAATGCAATAAAATTTAAAAAATGGAGATAGTTTTTATATATAAAACTTATGTTATGCATAAAACAAAATTTGTATACAATAAAAATTGCACATTCAAACTATACCATTAATAGATTTGAAAAATAATATATAATTAGACTTGTACAGGATATTTTAACATAAAAATTTAGAAATTTGAACCTTAATTTTGAAAAATAAGAACATTTCATGCACACACATTCTTATATTTCAAAATAATAATAAATTCCAAAAATATCAAGGTTGATATGATTTTGTTACTCCATAATCATTTTCTGTAAAGGAGTCAGAAGTGTCATGACAAACCCAACTCCAGTATACCTCTAAAATACCAAAAACAAATAAAATAGTGTCTTTCACCATCATAAAATTGTTTTAAATGGATTACAGGAAGTATCAAGTGTGTTAACAGAACAAGATTCTTAGTGAATAGATTTCATAAATTTGCAATAGAGTATATTTTTAATTTTACATACATTATTACAAAATTACATTCAATAATATTTTTTAAAATGTTCATCCTATAATAAATGTAAAGTAAATGCAAATTAGCTTTCAGGGTTCTCAGGTTCAGGTCTTCTATATAATTTTTATTCATAAATAATAAATTATTCAAAAACTTATGACATTCAAAATGAATTATAAAATTTCAACTCTTATTTAAAAAAAACTGTCTGTAAAATTCTACAATTCAAATAGTCAAAGTTTCCCCTGAATAATAGGACGCTAAATTTAATGCCAAATCAGCGATAGAAATCTTGTTATGGTACATAAATTGCAGATTGATTAAATGATGATATAAACAAAGAGGCGGAGTTTATGACATATTGGGTGGAGTCGAGTAACTATTCCATATTCATAAAAAATTTTTTTTAACAGTAGTTAGAGTATAATACGCAAAGTCAAGATTTCCCTTTTATTGCCTAAAGTTTTTTAATAAATCTTCAAAGTAAAACAAAAATATTCATTAAAAGACCATTAATTTTTTTTTTCTTTTAAACTCACCTTCCTGAAACAGAAGTATGGTTTACTGATTTTTTCATAAAATTGAATATGGTGGGAATAGACCCTTCTTTTAACAATCTTCGATTTGTCCATTTTTGATAAATAAAACAACTTTCTTCGAAATGATCAGAGCAGATCTTGGTATACAAAGTTGGCTTGAAATTTTCCCGTCTCATCGCCATAACCCATGTTTTCAGTAAGTCTTTGTTATTCAAAGGAAATTTGTGATAAGAAACATATCGACTAATGCAATCACGTTTAGAAGAATAGTTCGTACAGCCGACAGCACAGCAAGAAGTAGGCATATTTGAATGTCTAAGGCTAAAATTAAAAAGTTTTCCTGTAACACATAAAATAAATATAAAACTGCCATGTATTTCCGTTCTCAGCTGAATTTAAAGATCTTGAAGTAAAAATGTTTTGTTACACATGAAAATCCAAAAACAATTTTATGTTTTTTTGCAATCAATAATTTTTAAATTTTTTCAATAAATTTTTTATCAGATTTTCTGAAATAAGTATATTTTATTTTATCTTTTCATGAAGTTTCGGTTAGCTTTGTATTAAATTTTACCTTACAATTTGAAGTCCACTTTTGAAACAGAATTAATCACGCCTTTTTATTAGAGTTTACTACATCAAGTATTAACTTCGCCAACATAGTTCATTTTTACAAAAAAATGACGAATGAAGACCTGTTTAAAAAAAACTTCTGAAAACTGCTAGTTAAAACGAAATTTAATTTGAAAATAATCGTCCCTCCTCACAAATACTAGTCAGTTTGGTTTGGTTGGTTTGTTTGTCGCTCAACGGTCATTTTTTGCACACGATTGCTAATTAGACCGGGACCTACGGTTTAAAGTGGATTCCGAACCACTACAAACATCCATGCCCAAGGTGGAATTCGAACCCACGAACAGTTGAACCGAAGGCAAGAGCGCTAACCATTCGGCTGCCAGCTCAGCCACAAATACTAGTCAATGGATATGTCTGAAATATTAATGGAATTTTAAAATGCATATAACTTAAAAGTGTTGAAATTAATGTTAGTTTAGTATTTTTAAGAAAAAATATAATTCTCTTCACTTCTAAAATTTTTCTCTTTTAGTATCTTTAGCAATAAAACTTCAGACATTTTAACCAAGGAAATCACTTTTGATGAGCCAACTTCTAATCACTTTTTGACTTTCTCTGAGATCTATCCCCCTCCCCCTGACATAATAGTAGGCAGGCTTCATGTGCACCAACACTGATAGCCATTTTGTCCAATATTAGAATGCTTGTAGCTACATAAGATACTGATCAAGAGCAAAAAATTATCTGATGTACACCAACTACAATTCTGTGAAGACCTCTTCTGATCACATTGATCTGTGTAAGTTTTGATAGGATTAAACTTTTAATAGAGCACTTGTTTATGATTTTTTGAAGATTCAAGCACTTGGTCAGGCCAGCTGATGGATCACGAGGAATCAGACAACAAAATATCTTTTAACATTTTCTGCTAATAAAGGTTGTTTTTATTAGATTTACTTATAAATTCAATTTGAAAAATTTGAATGTTTACACCATATTGAAAAAATTATATTTATCAAAAACTAATATCTTTCATTCCAAGAATATTAAATTTTATAGAAATATAATGTATAGTTATTTTATACTTTAAAAATCATCACATAATACTATAAATACATATGTTTAGAAATATACATAGCTTGCTAATCAAAATAAGACATTACATTTTTATTTAAAAAATTTTTTTATTAAGCTTATTATTACCTTGTTAACTTTAAGTAATCCAAGGAAAATGCTAATATTATTTAATTCAAAAGTAAACATATCAAAGTAATTTTTAAAATAACAGATATTTCTTAAAAATGACTTTCAATCCTTATCTATAATTAATTCTGTAATAAGGTCTACTGAAATTGTTTTTGTTTAGCTTAAAAATATTCAGGAATTAAGAAGTTATTCAGGAATTTAAATTTTATAATAATTTTTATGTAATAATTTTGCAATTATGGTTTATTTCAAACATTTAGAAGCTACATTTTAAGAATAAAATTAATGTTTTTAACATTTACAACTTATGATAATTTGCTATCAACTCAGACGAGATTTCCCTAACTGTGAACATATTTTAATAATCTATAAATACCAATCTATCTAATCTATAAACACCTAAAATATTTTACAATAAATCATATTTAGCAAAATAAAAAAGCAGAATAACATTTTGGAACATTTAACAAGTATGTCAAAATAATAATTAGATTTGTTTTTGGTTTGGACTCAATAGTCATTTTTTTCAAACAGCGTTTAACTAGACCATGACCTGTTGGCAGTAGTGGATTACAAACCACTGCAAACATCGTAGCACAAGGAGGGATTCATATCCATGACCTATTAAACAGAAGGCAAGAACTGTAATCATTCAGTTTCCAGAGAATATTATTTAGGAAATTATTTATAATTTCCTTATATTTTTTAAATGGATATATAAATATTTATTATACTGCTAATAAAGATGTAATTATATATATATAATTATAAACCAAGATTAATTAATTCATAAAAAATATAATATTGTCAGTTGACTTCAAAATGTTTTCAATAAAGTGATATTTCAAAAAAGATAATTTAGCAATTCCATGAATATACTTAAAATGTAATGTCATGGTGAAACATTATGTCAAACAAATTGGAGCATAATGATTATTAAAAGGAATAATTTTTGAAAAAAAAAAAAACACTTATTAAATAAAATATGAACCATATCTTATTCTATATAAAAGTATTATCTCCTATATAAAAGTAGTTACACATAATACATGTCTTAAAAATCTAAATTCTAATAAATGTTCAAGTAATTATATAAAAAATATAAATGCATTGTTATAAAGCACGTTTCTTCTACAATACTCCTTTCTTGCACTAAGAGAAAAATTGACATTATTTTATGAATGATAATGCCACATTCTAAACATCTTATGCAGAATTAATAGCCTGATTAAAAATTGCAATGCTAAAACCCACAAATATTTTTCAGTATCAATAGACCATATAAATAAATTTAAATAGGTTTATTTAATGTTATTTAAATTCCTTTTTTAACAACTTATTACACTGTTTTGTGCATCTCTTCCTTACAATTTCCTACTAAATATACATAAAAATGTAATTTTTAAAATATAAAAAGTTCAAATTACTACAACCAATAGTAATATGAGTTCAGATTACCACAATTTTTAAGAATGTTAAGGTCTTCAATAAATCTATTTGCTTTAAAAATCTTTTATTTTTCTATCACAATATGGTAAATTACTTCAATGTGTTTAGTGTATAATTTTTATTTACTTAGTTTTTTGGAGAAATCTTTTCCCATTTTTTATATAGTTTAAATAAGTTTTCACTTCCTATTGGTATAAAGCTAATATTATCTTGTTTACATCATTACAATCGCTGTTATTAAATATTTTCAGCAGAATTCATAATATTTTGATGGTGAAAATGTGCTTTGGGTCCCCTCCTTGGCGCATTTTCAAAAAGTCGACAACTGGCGCATTTTTTAGTGTTGTCTCGCTGAGTTGAAAGCTTCGAATGACACTACGCAAAAACGGCGATTCTATGGCGAGGAAACCCAAAACCGTATTTTTAATGAATTTCACCATTTGTATGGTTTTTTTACAAATTGTATAACAAAAAATACACACATAATTGTATAATAAAAAAGACGGGATTGCCACAAGGAAGCAATTTTAAATTTTTAACTTCAATCTTTGAATTTTGGATACAATGCTTTTACTAGTATATAGCATGTGAAGTATTAGAAGAATTTTCCATCTTTTATAATTCGGTAAAATCTTTAATAGCTTTTTCTTTTGTTTTTCTCTAGTTAAATCATAATGAAATATATTCTTGAATTATTTGTCATGAATTATAAATTGTATTAGTTATATATATAATTTAGCAATGCGTGATTTAACAGTGAAGATTAAATGAAAAAAATCTTTAAAAAAATAAACTTTCTACAATTTAATAACTGAATATAGGATAAATTAAAATCGAGTAACGGAAAAAAGCATTTTAAATTCAGGAACATTTAAAGAGAATTTGTTGCCAAATATTATATTACCTTGCGACTTGTACACAATAATGGAGTTGCTTCAAATAGCGTCACTCGATCACGTGATACTTTCAGAAAATATACCAATGCCAACTAGAGAAATATATCTCTAAATTCAAATATGACGTCGTTAATAGTAGGCACAATTTTTTATTTCATGAATTACATTAATAATCGTAAATATATCATACCTATAAACAAATAGAACATATGAAACTGCAAACTCTTCTTGATAAGGAAAACCAGTATATTTTTCATGATTTTACTTACACTACTTAAATACTTTTCGAATCTTAACTTGATAATATCGTTGATTATAGTAATATGATTAAAATTCGGAAATTCATTAAGATCGTTTAATTTTTCGTAATTGTGATAAAAATAACTTAAATTAATAAAACGTTATCACTTGTGAATATTTTCAATTTTTTTCGTATTTATAATATGTAAAATTTTTATTCTTAAATAAAAAAAAAAAATTAGATTACATTACTTAATAATTAATAGATAATATAAACCTGGTTTCTATTCATCTTGAAAAGTTATTGGATTGCTCTCGTGACTGTCGATTGTGTTTTTGTTGTGTATATGTATGGAAGGAAAAGTTTCTTTTTTATGGCAACGCTCATCTCAGTAGACGTAATTAAGACCTCAGCAGATTTAATTAAAAAAATTTAAGAAAGTCTAACAATGAAGTGAAATATGAGACTGAAGTCTTGCAAAAAGCTTTGAAATAATAACTCCACATTATTTATTTATCAGTAATTTTAATTATTGTTTTGTAGTAAATACCTTTCATTCATTCAAAACAATATAAATGTTAAATATTATTTCTAAGTCAATGAATTTGATTTCTTATTTTCACATATTTATTGTCAAATATATCTAGCTTGCAAACAGAAGTTTTTATATGATTCAAGATAAATTTTCTGGTAATAAATGTTTATTCAAAAATTATTTGGGAAGTTGCATACAAAAAAAGACCATTTCTAGGTACCAGTGTGGTGAAAAACGGCACCAAGCTGGTTTACTGCGTCGGAATGTTTTATTGCGTCTTATGACGTAACGTGATAGTGCATATGTGCAAAAAAAAATTTTTGTGTGCTAATAACCTTTGAAATATTTGATTAGTAATTCATCTTTATTTGATAATAATTTGAGTTAAGTGCGAAGGGACGCAATTTAGGTTGGGGAGATAACTGTTCAGTGCTTGTTGTGGAAATTGCATCAAACCTGTGCAGGATCTAGGATTTTACCAAAAATTTTCATTAAGGCAAATAAAAAAGTAAATTATATATCAGGGTAATACTTTAATATTTCACTATATCTATTTAAAGCAATTAATTTAATTTTTAAAAATGCTAAAACAATTAATATGTAGTTGTAACAGGTATATTTAATTTAATAAAGCAAAATACATTTAATTACCTAATAAATTATATTTCCTTTTTTAATATTTTAATTTGCTTAATTTAATATTTGTAAATTTTCTTTATTTAATTTTTAAAAGATTATTTAATGGAAGTAAAATAAGTACTAATATTTTTAAATAATATTTCATTTAATAAAATCTAATACTTATATTCATTGTCCTTTACTTTAATTCTAATTCTCATAATGTAAAATATGGATAAAAAAAATTATTTTAACGCAATATATTAGTTTTTCTCAGATTTACTGAATATAAATTTAATAACGAATAGAATTTCATGGACAACAGCCAAATGTTACGTGTTATGTGAAAAAATTAACAAATATTTATTCATATCCCGTAGCATTTTAAATGATAGCTATATTTTTATTACTCGATGAATTTCAATATATGAACTTTCGGTATTCATGTATTAGCTTCTCCACAGACAGTTTTGTGCCAAGGGAATCACTCATGGATAGTTGACATAACAATGAGAGAAGGTAATAAAAATAAAATGTTCTTACTCGCTTGTTTTATTTGAAAAATAATTATTAAGAGCACCACGATTAATAGTAAAATTGACTGTTGACGCTCTCTCTCTCTCTCTCTCTAATATGTAAATACCATAATTTCTTTTATTCCTAAATTCAAGTAGACAAGAACTTACTCTGAGTTTTCTGGAGAAAAAACTTATTATTAACTTTACTTACTTATTCTAAGAAATCAACTTTTATATTCAATGTCGTGCTAAAAGTTTATTCTTAAAATGAGCGTAATTCATGAAAATCAAAATATAGCATACATACTAACATTGTTTACACAAGCATTATAATACATACATTTAAGTATATAGTGCTTAAATTGTTTGACTAGACCAATTTAAACTTGCTTAAAATTTCTAAGAACAATTTTATTCAAATTTTGTATAATAACACGATAATTAAATTTATTAGTAAATATTTAAATTATGATATCATACAAGACCAATTTCAATTTCATTGTTAATTTTCCAGAAAATATCATTCTTATAAATTCTCATAGTTAAGACATTTGACTGAAGTCCCTATTGTGTTTCCATAAACAGTGTCATCATATACACTTAAGATCCCAATCCTACAGATGTAGAAAGCAAAAACATACTGTCCGTTTCCCGTTATTCTAAAATTTTTAAGATCGAACCCAAGATCTTCCACTTCGAAGTGAAGTATACTTCATAATTTGTAAACATAATATCTGCAGCAACTCATAAAACAATTACAGAATTCTTCACTTGCGTTCGTACATTTCAGTTTCAAAAATGCGGGTTTCGCGATTTCTTGTTATGATAGTCTCTTTGTCTCTCTTTCACCAAAGTAAATTTGTGCTAGCTTTAGAATCCATTTTATAAAATGTATATTTTACATAATGCTGTATTTTCTCCCTAATATTATTAAGTTTAATTGTTATATAACAATATGTATTCTTTATAGCATCAAAAATTCAACTTTATAGTTTTCTTGATAAGAGGTTATGGAGAATAGATCTTGGTAAAGCATTTATTTTTCTGAAAAAATAATTTAGAATATCCTTATGATAGCCTTTAAAATAATTGATAATCAATTTTATTTGAAATTCTAAAGGAATAACTAGAAAATATTTTATCACAAGATTTTATTAAAATGAATTAAAATTGAAAAAAAAAAAAAAACGTTTTAGATCAAAATGTAAATGATTGAAATTTTTTCTGTTATCAAATTCAAAGCTGTATAATATGTAAATATATTAAAGAAATGAAAAATATTTATATTCTTTTTCGGGACATGGAATTTTTTTCTCTTATTGTCAATTATCTTTGACTTCGCTTCATTCTAAAATCTAATGAGCACGTAAAATCAAGTTATTTAAGTTTTATTTCTTGGATGCAATTTTTAACTTTAAATATTTTCTTTAAATGCCTTTTTTTTAATGCATAAAAATGTAAATTATGTCTTTAGCAGAAATTATTTATCTTTATCATTTACGTCCATACATTTATAATTTTGTAAAAGTTAACGTAACATTGATGAAATCACATTCTGTGTGATTATTCCATGAAAAATGAAAGCATATCTGGAAATTATAGCTATTACTAGGAAAAGATACATTATGGGAAATCACGTAAAATGACATTGGTAATGTCTCCTACAGGTAAAAAAAAAGAAATCATTGACTGAGTAAAGTTCTCGAATTTCAGTACCATTTCAGCTTTAGTAAAATGTTCTCATATTTAATGAAAAGTAATTATAGAGTTTAATAGTTAATTATTGTGTTTAATAGAATACTATAAGCAAATTTAAAATTATGGAGTATATGAAGGTGCGGAAAATAATGCAGAAAATCATGGAAAGAGAACTGAATTAATGAAACTTTCGTATTTTAGAAAGTAACTATAGTTATACTAATATTGAAATATGAAGTCGATAACACCGAACCCCACATTGCATTTTTTAAGTTGAATTTATCAAACCTTATTTAAAAGGCTTTACAGGTTTGCATGCTAGTTTGTATGTGATTGGTTTAGCTTATTTATGAAGAATATTGACACTCAGTTTTCCAAGTTATAGAATCCAATAAACAAGAAACAGCATCACATCTGAAGGGCATAGTAGAATCAAAGCTGCCAACAGATGCTGTTACGAATTAAGGAAATATTAAAAATAAAATTTTTCATTAAAAGAAAAACCAAGCTGTTTATTTATAAATGTTTAATTAAACCAATACTTACTTATGCATCAGAAACCTGGACAATGACTCCAAAAATGAATATGCTGTATGTATCTTTGAGCGGTGGATACCAAGAGCCATATTTAAGGTAAAGAAGTCAATGGCCTGTGGCACAGATGCTCAAATTTAGAACTTCATGTGAGGTGTTTACGTTAATAAAATACAAAAGAATTGTAAATATAGCATTTATATTGCTGCGTGTTTTCACTGCGTGGTTTTGCGTAAGAGTACAACATTGAGACTTACAAGAAAAAAGGTTGCCGAAAATGGCATAATTACAAAGTGCGCCAAGGAAGGTGATTCGTAGCCAAGGGTATACATAACAAATACAGAACACTTTGTCTTGCCTTTAGAGAAGCAGACGTCATAAAATTTATTAAACATCAAAGAATTAAATAAGCTGACTATGTTATCGGGATAAACATTGAATTTACAACGCGGAAAAAATTTCCTGCCATGCCTACAGGAAAAAGAGTTAGGGGTCGACCCAATCTCAGATAGGTTGACAGCCTTAAATAGAACTTTTCTACTCTAAGAGTAACAAATGACCATGACCAAATAAAAAGAGCGGCCTGGAGGAATCTCATTGAGAAGGCCAGGGGCTGTAGTGCCATCGAAGAAGAAGAATTCAATGAATCTTGAAAATGATTCCAGATAAAAGAAATTAAATCTTTACTCATTTTTCTCAATTTGATTCCACAATTTTAACTAAGAACAGAAGCTTTTTAAACTAAGAAGCCACAATTTTAACTAAAACAGAAGTTTTTCCTTAAAATTTAATTGAAAATTGTTTTGTTAATGGGAAAATTTAACAAAACTGTTCAGCTAAAAGATGTTTTAAATGTAATTAAAATTAAAAAGTTCAATTTAAATTTCTTTAAATTAATTTTCAAAGTCGTGTGTAGTTTTGAAGTTGTATCCTTATTTAGTATGATTATAAGAATAATTTAACTAAGATTGAGAGTTATCAAATTTCAAGACAGTTCTTAAGGTATAAGAGCTTAAGAACTGTCTTGAAATTTGATAACTCTCAATCTTAGTATTATTACGATATATATATGATATCAAGGTGACATATTTATTAAAAGCATTAGTCAGCCGATAAAAATGAATTTTGTATATTTACTACTGCTACTGTATAACTAGGAAGAGAGCTACTATTTGGTGCGCGCAAACTAATGCTTCACTGCATAGTGTCCTGACATATAGACTTTGTGTACTTTAGAGTAAGTTATGAATATTTTTATACAAGTATCATTTACAATGCTTTAAAATATATTCTGACACAAAATCTATACTTGACTTGTGCTCCCAATTTCTGAAAATAGTTCCAGGACAGAATTGTAGTAAACACTCATGTATATAAATTAAAGATAATTCAGAATCACACAGAAATTGAACTCTAAAATAAAAATTTAAGATCTATAATTATCACACACATCTTGAAGAATAATATACAAATTACAAAAAACCACCAGATGTAGCCGATAGTACGTCACAAAGACAAGGGTGTAAGAGAGGTGTTTGTAAGGAATGGTTGCAAAGAAGTAAAATTGTTCAGAAGCGCTTTAAAAGCCTTTCAGTGATATAACCGCAGAGTTATGGCACAAAGGAAGTACTTAGATGACGATTTAAGCGGTAAAATTATCGGCCGTCTGGAATGTGGACGTACCCAGCTGGAAGTATTCGAAGAACTTGGAATCGCAAAGAGTGTCATCTCAAGGCTTTGGAAAAGGTTCCAAGATGATGATAATGTAAGTAAACGTTACAGCACATGCCACGGAATTACAACGCCGAATGAGGACCGGTATTTGGCAGTTACAGCCAAAAGAAACAGACGGAGCACAGCATCAGACTTGTCTCGTCGGCTCCCTTCATATACCGGTACGGCAGTTTCAAGGCAGATCGTGTACAGACGCTTATGGCACATTGGTCTATATGCTCGTAGACACGTCAGATTTGTTCCACGTACTGTAATTCACTGTTGCATGCGGTTAGCCTTGAATAGGCAGCATGCATTATGGACAGCGCAACAATGGTTTTGTATGATGTTTTCCGATGAGACCAGGTTTAGATTTCAATGTGATTCTAACCAGACTTTAATATGGAAAGGGCCAAGTAACCTTTACCATAGAGAACACTATTGAACGACATCGATACGGTGATCCAGGATTGCTCGTTTGAGAAGGAATTATTCTGGGTTCCAGAACTTACAAACATATTTAAAATGTAACCATGACAGGTCACATCTATCGGGACGTAATTTTGGAAAAACATGTACGTTTGTTTCGAGGCACCATAGGTGCAGAATTTCTGTTTATCAATGACAACGTCTGTCCTAATCGTGCAAACATTATAGACGAAGGCCTTCAATCGGAGAATACCACCCGTATGGACTGGCCATCGTACTCACCGGACTTGAATCCAATACAACGTGTGTGAGACCTGCTTGGCCGATGAATTGCAGCCAGTCAACCCCCCTCCCACATGTCTACCAGAGCTTCGGAGAGCATTACTTGTCGAGTGATGCAATATTCCCCAAGATCAGATCGATAATTTGATACTCAGTATGCCTAATCGTTGTACTGCCTGTATTGCATCGTCTGGGGGCATACTGTATATTAACCATCATACCATTCATGTTATATTGGTTTTTGTAAATAGGTTCTTTTTTGAAATTTGCTCCAGGAAGTAAAAATCGCAATTGTTATTAATGATGTCAAACATTTAGCATCTTTTTAGTTATTTACCTTTTGTTTAATAAATAGATTTTACAAATAAGCCACATTTGTTTTGTTTCTGTCTCTTTCTTTACCTGAACTCCATTATCCTTAATTTATGGACACGAGTGTATTTATCAAAGTGTATAATGTAAATAAAAAATGTTCTTGTAATTTAATGCATGAAAAATGATTTAAAAATTTTTGTAAATCTTACTCATAAAAGCATTCATGTAATATTCTTAAAAATATTCACTTCCTATTAGTTACTCAACAAAAGTTTGTAATGTTTATTCCTATTATTAAATTTAAAAAACGAAATATTGAATTTCATGACATACCAGCGCAACCTTTGGGTGATTCCTTTCTTGCAGTGCACGATTGTACCAGGTCGCAAAGAGCATATCTGCGAAGGAGAGGGGAACATACTTAAACATGCAATTATGCAACGTATTGAATAAGCAACAAACATGCTTTCATAACCTATATCAGATTGAGAATATTTGAGACACTTTGGATGGTGCATTGTTGTGAGATCTCTTTGCTGTAAAGAACTTGAAAATTTGACTCCTTTTAGAGGAGTGCAGCATTCTCTCAAAATTAGCAAATACTTTATTGAACACAGAAATAGATATGTAACAACCTTAACTGCTTAGTAGAGCTACATATTGTACCGAGCTTCGGGATTTGTGTTGATTGAAAATCAATGAAATAAACTCTGAACAATAACAGGAATTGTATTTGTAGAATTTTCTACAAGATGCTGGAGAAACACAGCAGTTACGAATCCCAATTTTACAGTATCAATTCAACGGTAAATAACTCCCAAAAACAGAGGTCTTCAAATACCTCAGACAGACAGCTCGTATGCACCAGCTTATCACTGCCGCTGGAAACTCAGAAACTGACTCGGTCCATTGAACGGTTGTATTTATAGCTTACTTGGCGTGAAAGCCTAGGTCTTTCTCCAAGGTTTTGGAAGCCTCTAGGCCGTATCGCTCAATAATGACCCCAGAGTTTAGGTAGTAGAAGTTTCCAAAACTACCCATTTCTCGCCAAACCTCGCCAATAATTTTGCCAAGTAATCGCCAATATCGCTATGTAATCACTAAGAATTTCGCCAAGACACCAAATAACCTCCAAAAATCTTGTCAAGTGATTGTCAAGCCGCCAAATCACTGGATAAGTCGTTCTTAACATAAGCCTATGTCTCTCGATTTTTGTCGCAGAATTTGAGCTCGGGTCTGTCTGCGATATCTGAAGACGAATACAAAGCATTTACAAACTTTGTAATAATATCTTATTGATATATTCTCACACCATTTCTTAACAATGCATGGATGTTGTCTAATCTATATATGACTTTTACATCCATACATGGATGTTGACCAACGTTTTCCTTTTTGTTTCTATTTTTCCCTCTTCCCCTCTTTAGAGATAATAGCTGAATAATTACAGCTTTCAAAAGGACATTCAGTTATTACGTAAATACATGTTTTGTGGTACTTTACCATTTACCTCTCTAAACAAGCAATGTCTTACTCTCCCTATCAAAATAATATAAAATTTTCATTTATTCTCCCTCATTTTTTACTGTCTGCATCAATGATATATCAAAAATGTGCATTAGTTATTAGTGGATTTTTGAAAGTTAAAGATATCAACTATGACGCATTCGTCTCGACTCGTGCTCTGTACTTGTGTTTTTAAACTCTAGAGTTCAGAAATATTGGAAGGCTAGAGAAATAATGGCGTAATAGCCAAATTTCTGGGCATTTGTAATAAATAAATAAATAAATTATGATTCATTCATTTTTATATTGTTAAGAGTTACATTTCTTAAAATTTTTTCCGAAATATGGGCGAATTTGAGAAATAGTTATCACTGTAACTTTATAGTTAAAGATTATCAGTACTACATTGTAACCCCATTGATTCAGATCGATCCAAAGGAAAATTGTCGAATAATCCTAAAGTAATGAAAAATACTTATTTTATCGGACATAAAATAAAATCGCCCTTTAATGCTCACTTCTTATTTATATTTTTAACCATGAGAAAGAATTTATAGAAAAATACGTCTTTGTGTGAAAAATTAAAGATCCAATTAAGAATTTTACTACTAGAAAAAATATGCATTCAAACAGTTAATGAAGATTTGGATTTATTTTTTAATAAAATATTTCAATTAAACATGTTCCCACATTAAAAAATGTTTATACTGCATTTAAGTTAAAAATTTACGAATTTGAAAAAAATATCAGCAATATTAAATGATTTATTAGATTAAACATTTTCTTTTCTAGAAATTTTTTTTGTCGAAATAGTAATGAGGCAAACACTTAATATAAAAAAGATAACATCAGAGATTTAAATAAGTAAAGTGGTTAGATTACTTAAGATATTCGGTAATAATAAAAATGAATATCAATTTAATCAATAGTTTAAAATACTTATAAGTAAAGAAGATGAACCAGCTTTACTCTAATATTTCAGAAATCACACAAAAGAGTAATTAAATATTACCGCTGCAATTTTAATAAAATACTGTAGAAGTCTCGATTCAAGAGTTTTATATTCGTGCTCTGCACAGAAGTGTTTTCTACTGTTGGAACACTTATTTATAAGGTATCAGTTAATGAACAATGCGTCAGCATCCTACTATGTGCACATGTAAGAACTTGACAAACAACTTTAAAATAAAAAAGTAAATAAATGAAATAATAATGCAACAAACGGGAATCATCGCATGAAATAATGTGAAAGTAATATAAATAGTATTCAAATTTACAATTTTATTTAATTTCAGTGGGTAGAAAAGCTATTTATGTGATAAATCTTTTATAATAACTTTTTTAAATCCCCACGATTTAAAGTGATTTTCATTAAACGAATTCTTTTGTTCTTTTCCGCGATACAGCCCTGTAAATCAACTCAAAATTTAAGTATTTGAAAATAAACAATTCCTGTATTAATGCCCTTTGATCTATCATCAAATGTTTTTTTTTTTTTTTGGACCGTCTATTTTGATCTTGCCCATAATGTTCTTAGGAATTCAGTTTTTCATTTTTACTAAGTTTATTACAATTTTCTTTCATTGATTACTGCCACTGACTTAAATGATTATCATTTACATTTACATTGCCAAGAGGAATTTAGATACAGATTTTATTGGTCTTCCTATTAAGAAAAGATCAGGAGTTAAAACATCGAGTTCATCAGAATTACCTCTCAGAGGACATAAGCGCTGATTTTTCAAAAGTGATCATTTCACTAATGTGATTGTTTCCAGACCTTTCATTTCCAGGATCGTTCAGTAATGCCAACATACCTTCTATTTTACGACAGATTTATTATATATTAACAAACATAACATTAATTATAGACACAAACATAAATTTAGATGGTTTATTTTACATTAATCGAAACGCATGTATTTTCCATTGCCTGGAAGAGGTACTTCCGCTACCACTCGTCTTTTCACACACCCATACCGTTCTTCTCGCTCCGACACACTCTCCCTATGCCTCTTGAATCTCTTACAACCGTACTTAACGAAATCGAAAGTTCTCGTCTATTAAGTGTTTGATCTTCACACCTTCCCCCCCCCCCCAGTTTCCATTGCTCAACCTTGTCCCGCAAATGGAAACTACGAAGAATCCTAGAAAGTTTCTTTTATCTTTCATCACCATTCCATCAAGAGCCAAATAATACCAAAATTCTAAATATAAGTTAATGCTTAACCTGTTTGCTGACATGCTTCAGCTTACACTTTTCTTTCACATTCTCTTAAAAAGAAAATATTCTATATTACTGATATATCCATTATATTGATTACAACACAATATTATAAAGTAAGAAAATAAGAATCAATATTAACATAAAAAAACAATTATGCAAATATTATTCATACAAACCTTATGAAAATTAACAACCAATAACAAATAGAAATAACTACATTATATTATATAAAGTTAAATATATGAATATATTATGATATATTAGAAATTATTTTCTATTTCTTATAAGATTCATTATAAAAGAAAAATAATTAATCATCCTCATAAATTCTTGATAAAGCATCTGCGATAACATTACTTTTACCGGGCTTATGAGCTATTGTGACCTGATAGCGAGAAAGAGCCAATGACCATCTCTGTAATCTGGCATTCTTCGGGATGCTTTTCGTAAAATATTTCAGAGGATTGTGATCTGTGAATAAATTTATAGAAGTTCCGTAAGTCCATGCTTCAAACTTACCAAGAGCCCATGTCACAGCATATGCTTCTCTCTCAATGGTACTCCATTTGGTCTGCGCTGGAGTTAATTTCTGACCGGCGAAGGTTATAGGCTTAGGATTTCCATCTGTGTCTCTCTGCATTACACATGCTCTAATGCCAGTAACCGAAGCATCTGTGTGCAGTTCAAATTGCTTATTTAAATCAGGGGTTGACAATGAAGTAACAGCATATAAACTATCTTTCAATGAGATGAAAGCCTTTTCTGTCTTTGCAGACCAAGGGATATCGTTTGGTACAGATTTTCTGGTTAGGTTTGTTAATGGCTTAGCAATGTTCGCATAATGAGGCACATATTCCCTATAATAGTTAAACAGTCCTAATATCGATCTTAAGGCTTTCTTTGTTCTTGGTAATTTTAAGTTTTTGATAGCTGCAACTTTATCCGGATCGGGCCCATGCTCTCCTGATCCAACTACATGACCTAAGTATTTTACCTTCGATCTAGCAAAGGTACATTTTGCGAAATTTGCGGTAAAATTGTACTGTTTTAATGTTTCCAAAACCATTCTTAGATGGTTCAAATGTTCTTCCCAACTAGATGAATAAATTATATCATCCAAGGAACTTTCAACAAAATCATAATGAGATCTTAGGATCTGATTCATAATTTTCTGAAAAGTAGTTGAGGCACCTGCAAGTCCAAAAGGAATTACTTTCCATTGATACTGTCCCTTAGGTGAAACAAAACTTGTTAGTTCTCGGCTATCTTGATCCAATGGAATTTCCCAATAACTTTTAAGGATGTCTAGAATGGATAGATACTTTGCCGCACCAGCTTTGAATCGTAATTCTTCTGAATTTTGCATTGAAAATGGAGCTATTTTAGACTCGGAATTGACTATTATAGACTCAGTTCTTCTTCCTCCTTGCTAAGTTTTTCTTCTAATTCTAACCTTAACTTTTCAGCTTCCTCTTTAGCTTTTCTTTCTTGTTCAGCCTTCAAACGCAGCCCTTCATCTCGTTTTACTGTCTCCTCTTCCTCTCTTTGCTCGTGATCTTCAATAGCTTTTCTCAAATTTTCTTCGTTTTGACGACAATTTTCCCTTCAAACTGTTAAATGCTCTTCCATTTTTATTTGTTCTTCCTCTTCCTGACGTAGACGCTCTTCTTCTAGTGTCCTCAATTCTTCTTGTCTCTGTCTTTCCAATACAGCTTCAAGTTCTGCTTGCTCTCTAGCAAATCTACGTTTTTCTGCTAATGCTGCTTTAGCTTCTTCTTCGGAGATTATTCGTTTGTTATTCTTTTCATTTTCCGCAGCAGCATCAATCTCAGAAGTAGAACTGGATCTAATTTCTTCAACATTAGATTTATATTTCACTTCATTGGTTGTTGCTGAGGATGCTAAAGAATCTACTTTTCTCTTAATAGCGATTATTTCTTCATTTAACAAGTTACTTTCCACTGGAGTAGTTGAAACCTCTACTTCAGAATTTTCTAAATCAAGTGTTCCTTGATTTGCTTCTATTTCCTTATAAGCTTTTATTTTCATTCCCTCCACATTGAAAGTATTCGAAATTATTTCTTTCCCGTGGATATGTTCTATTTCTTCTCCAAGATATTTTCTGATATTTATGACCAAAGCTTACTGATGCAATCCTTCCACAACCGCAGCATGCACCATGATATACGGCCTGATATCATCATCTGCTGACCAAAGGCTACGTGGAACAGAAACAAGCTTTCCTTCAACTGGAGATCCAATTGCAGGCCTCAAGTAAATTTTCCCACTTGACTGCAACATTTCTTCTGGCACCACTGACTTCCGCAGTATTGTAATGATTCCTTGAAACTTATTATCTCCTATATTTAAATCAACTCGTAAAAGCTCATCATCTTTTCCACTGATTGGAATTTCCCAATCGAAACTTGCATTACCCATTTTAATGCAAAGTTCATTTAACTCGTTATTGCTTTCTTCTTCAGTTTCATTTCTATTAGAAACCTGAGATACTATATTCACTTGCGAACAAAATTTCTTTAAATGACCCTCTTCTTGTCATTTGTAGCACTTTAATATCTTTTTACCTGGAGCGCAACTAGCGGTATTATTTCCCAAACGATTCTGTGGTCGTGGATCTGGGTTCTTTTGATAATTATAATATTCTTTCTTTTCAACAAAACTTTTATTTCTGACTTCAGCTGGAAAAGGTTTCCTTACAATTTCATTCTGCTTAGTTCCATGTGGACTGGGAATAAATTTGGTGTAGTTGTGGCAATTATTTGTAAAACTTTTTGGTATCGCAACTAAGAAATTATCAATTTCCCTTACCAATTCAGGGACTAGAAGCCAATTTTCGGTCTCTTTCAAAAATATTTGAGATCTTATAAGAGTTGGCAAAGTCTCTTTTATTTTGTCAGCTACAATAAGTTCTTTAGGTTTAGCAAATGTTTCTATATCTCTTGATTTTAAATACAGTTCTAATGCAGCTTCCACCCGGGACACATACTGAGCATAACTTTCATTGTGTAGTTTACAACAAGAATCAAAATTCTTCTTGTGTTGTTACGGAGTTATTCTATACTCCCTTAAAATGAAATTTTTGATTTTGTTATACTGATCTAAATCTTCTTCCGACAACATAGCATTTATTCCTTTAGCACGAGCCTTTAAACATTGTAAAATAATTTTCCCTTCAAACTGTTCGGGTACTTCATAAAGCTTGAACATCTTTTCGGCATGATGGAAAAAGAAAGGCCATTCTTCAGCTCGTTCCGGGGGATCTAAAATTACACCTTTCATTATATTTAAATAATCTAGAAAAGGGTTTCGTAATTTATCTCGCCCATATTCTACAGTGCTTTCCGAGTTGCACTCATTTTCCTTTTCTTATATTTCTAATTCACGCATTTTAATTTCATGCTCACGTTCTTTTTGTTTCTCTTCTGATTCACGTTGCCTTTCTTCTCCTTTAGCTTTCTCTCTCTCTATCCGATCGAAAATTATTGTTTTTATTACTTCTCGAACAAATGACTAATCAAAATGTTTAGATTGTGTAACCACATTTTTTAAATCGATTATTTTTGCGTCCGGAGGAATATGTTCTCCTGACTCACTAGCCAATATTAAGAGATCCTCCTTTTGGGTAAACCAAGAATGCAAAGGCCATTTTAACAACTAATGTTATCGCAAATTACCGAACCTTAAATTATCAATTATTCAAAATAAAACACATTTAAATCAAACAAATCACCTTTTATTAGTTTAATCAATAAAACACTTTTGTTTACTTAATGCACCAAAAAAAAAAAGATTTAAATAATTTATTCTAATATTAATTTAAAAATTTATAGTTTCGATTTTTTCATTTTAACACACCGTAATATACTTAATACAAACTATAATATACTATAATATATATAAAACTTCAATTACATAATACACATATTAATGAATGAAAACAATTAAAAACAAACTAAAAAATATATAAATATACGAATCATACTTCCAGTTTAAGCATTTTAAATTAAATAAATCCTTATCACAGAAGATCATTGAACATATAACCACTTAAATCAATAAAATGATAAAATAATTTTTAGTAATATGCATTTATATGTTTCTCACAATTTATTTATATAATTTTACCTTAAAATAATACCGAAACAACCAAAAACTATTATTTACCATTGCAAGCACTTGTTCTTAAAAAAGAACACAAATATTATGCTCAAATCCAGTGCCAATTAGCATGCTCTAATCTACATAAATGTCTTTTTGTTGTATATTTAAAAAAAGATGGAAAAGACTGTTTTCACGAAGAAATGATTTATTTCGATCAAATGCAATGGGCAGATTGGAATATAAAATTAAAACAATTTTTTTCACATTATTATTTTCCTTATCTTTACACAGTAGCTCAATAAATATTTTCATGTTTTCTTATGTTATTCATCTAGTGTATTTATGACAATCATTAACTTATTTGTAAATAGTATTCTATTTTATTTTTCAATTTTATGAATTCAAGATAAGTAATAATAAATATTTAGTCGCCTATAAATCTTATTTCGCATTTATTTCAGATGTTTTTCATTAATGCCCAATGAATTTATTTTCAATTAATGTTAATCTGTTTACAAACTTATTAGCTATAAATACTTACATCTAAAAATGAAAGATTGTTTTTTGTATTTTTACCAATACATGATTCTAAAATGTGTTTCCTTAAAAAATGCCAAATGTATATTTTTGATTTGTATAAATTATTTTGCATTTTTCTCAAATGAAATATTAATATTCAAATAATAGTTTCTTCAGTAACAAAAAGTTTGATTCCCTTAAAATCAAACCTTACAGAATTTTAATATGAAATATATTAAAACTAAAAATATCTTCAACTATTTTAAATATAGGTATATACACATATAATTTCATTTTATTCGTAAATAAAACAATTTGCATGTTATAAAATATGAAAAACTTATAAAGCAAGAAAGCATAAACCTTAAAATAAAACTTTTATTAGAATCACAGTTATAGAAAACCTTTACAGGGGTAGTAGTACAGAAATTTATTTTTCAGGACACTATTTTCAAGAAATATCAGGACATATTTCAATAATTAAATAAAACCAATGTTATTTTTACGTATTAATTTACATTTATATTTAAAACCGCATTCCAATATTTACAAATATTTTGAAATAATAGAAATTATATTATTAACATATATTTAAATAGTTTTATTGTCAATGAATCATGGAACAAAATACATCTCAATTTTCACTAATATCTGTTTTGATGATTGTAACTTAGTCCTTTCTCATTAATTTTTGTTAGATATCTAAGTAATGTAAATGAATAAAACAAAAGTAACATTTTTATATAATTTATTGATTTTAAAAATTAATGTGACAAAGGATAACTTCTGAAAAAAGAGTTATTTATCTCTATTAATACAAAAATTTCAATATAATACAGTATACATATAAGTATTATATGTATAATTAAAAAATTTAAAACTAATCACAAGTTTTTCCTTTTCAATTTTAGAATAAAAAAATACTCAGATTAAATAATTCATTTCATTTTTAATAATAATGAAAAAATTTGATTTGTTTTTTCATACTTTGCACTTGACTAATTTCTTACATTTAAAGTACAATCTGAACTATTATCAATATTTGTGCCTGAAAAAGCTTAACAAATATTTTTATTCATTTAGATGCAAGTACAAGATTAAGTTTCTGATGCTTAGAGTTACTTAAAGTCAAATTAAATGTTATTTAGAATCAAGACACATATTAGAAAATAATTAAATTGAAAATTAATAGTTTGTGTAAGTTTGAAGATAATACAGCAGGAATTTGTCAGATATCAAGCTTACAGAAATAAATTAACTTTATTGTATTCAAATAAAAGACACATTAATAGTTGTATAATTATATAAAATTTAATTCAATTATCATTCTCAATCAGTAATTATGAAGCACATACTTTAAAACTGATTTCAAAATAATGCAAATCCACATAATGTGATACAAATAAACCGTTAAGTTCAAGACTGAAAATTAACAATTCAATTTTTTCTTCGGAAAAAGATTTTGTAATTTTAGCAAATAAAAACTATATTACTTATTCATTTAAAGCCAAAATAACCACCAAAGAGAACCTTAAGTAATATTTTTATATTGTTATTATTTCCTAAATTTTTTCCTTGTGAGGATTCATTTATCTTTAACATGATTTATATTTTGAATAATAATTTATAAGTAGAACATGTGCATTCATTATATAAATTGTGTGAGTATTGTATTATATTACAGTAAACAATTTTATTAAAAATTCATTTCAGTAATTTATAATGCATTTATCAATTTTTAATATAAATTTTAATTTTAATGGTGATTTTTCATTTACATTTAAAGTAGTATGCATAAAATATGTTAAACCAATCAATCATATTTAAATTTCTTAAAAATATTTGATAATAAACTCAAATTACATTAGATTCATATCAAGTTTCAAAATATAATATTTAATTTAATATAGCAAATTTTTATAACATTTAATTTCATAGAGAGAATAAATTGGCAAAACAAAATTACTTACTCTATTGTACAGGCATCCTCATTTTCATCATTCAGCTTGTTCTGGAAGCAGGCGCCGAAGTACACGCCGTTCACTTATTGGCTTCGAGAAAACAAATTTGCTTGGGACAGCATTTTGTTTCAATAAACGCCGATTCGTGAAATTTTCATACCAAAAATCTGTCTCTTCAAAATGATCTGAACACAAAACTGACCAGGGTGAAGGGGAAAATTCTTCTCGTCGTAGCTTAATCAGCCATTCTTTTAGTAGTTTTTGATTTTTAAGGAAATCTAAAAAAACGATTTTCTCGGCATTCAACTTTATACTTAGCATTTTTACACCCATACGCTGCACAATACCTAGATTTAGATAAAATTTTCCATCCATGCTTAAACTCACGTTCGAAATCTATCGTGTTATTAGGCTTGGAAAAAAGTAAACAAATCGTGGAGCGTACTTGCCATGTGACTTTGACGTCACAGGAAGTGAGTCAATAACTTTCAAAATATAAAATAATTCAAAATTTCCCCTCTCATAAATGTTTCACACTCTCGGTTTTGAATCAAAATTTAAAATCTAAACTTAGTTACTTTACATAAATATTAAATACAATCATAGTAAATGATTAATATACCTCATAACATTGAATAATTCTGTACTCGTAATTTAATAATGCAAAACAGTAAACAATTAAAATGCATTTAAACTTTCTTGAAATAGTTTCTTATTCCATAAACTTATATCATTTACATAATAAACAACAGAATGATCACGAAAATTCTAATCAAAACATTTATATCACATTAAACTAAAAGTAAGTTTCAACAATTTACTATTTAATAATACAGAAGCTTTTAAATATTGATGCACATAACTCAAGAAATTGATAATTAGCAACAACATTATTATTCGACATAAATTTGTTTTAATAAACAGATTATTCCAAAAATATTTTTTTCCTTAATAAATCAAAATTATATATATATATATATTTTTAGTAATATCACCAGTTAGAGAAAGAAAAACTTTTCTGAATATTAATGAACAAATATCAATAACCAATAACATTTCGAAACCAGTATCGAAACACAAATATTTTCTCAATTAAATTGAAAATTATACATATTTATTTTTATTTTGATACTTCAAATATTTAAATAATTTTTATTAATTTATTACATTTCTTTCTTAAACAAAACCCTACAAAGAAATTTAAGAAACTTCTAAAACAAAGTTCCCTTAAATCATACATAATTAAAACAGATATTGGCTCCTAATGGAATGAAAAGCAATCAAAATATACACTCACGACTTTGTAGACACTTTTCCATCATTAGCATCCCATCATTTTGTATTAATCCGGAACACATCCTGTCGACTGTGCCAATGTGATTGTTTCACGAACCTGTTGTTTCCAGGATCGTTCAGTAATATATCTAACATATCTTTTTTTTTTTTACCACAGATTTATTATATATTAACAAACATAACATTAATTATAGACACAAACATAAATTTAGATGGTTCATTTTACATTAATCGAAACACATATATTTTCCATTGCCTGGAAGCGGTACCTGCGCTATCATTCGTCTTTTCACACACCCATACCGTTCCTCTCGCTCCGACACAGTCCCCCTATGCCTCTTGAATCTCTTACATCCGCACTTAACGAAATCGAAAGTTCTCGTCTGTTAAGTGTTTGACCTTCACATTTAACATGATTTGCAAATAATTGTTTCCATTTACATATTTTACATTTGATTTAGAATAAAACAGTAAGTTTAAAATTATTCCTTTGTAATCTAACAACAGACCTTTTGAAATTTATAATCCTTTTTCATTTTCGATATTAAGTGAGTTTAAGTTAACCATTCAAAGATACCACATGCCTTTTCATGGCTAAAAATTTTACATATATCATTTTTTGTTTTTTAATGTTTAGATAAATAAATGACGACTCCTTGTGCATTAAAAATTGCAAGTGTTTGCAAGTATTACAAAAACTATACAAACAAATCTGGAAACAAAATCAAGAGCCTATCTGGATACTCCAGAATTTTCGTATATGATTAGTTTTTTATTCCATTTTTTTTTTTCAAAATTTTACACAACGAATCGTTCCAGAAATGTTTTTTCATTCTACAATTCTTGTATAAATCCTTTTACTCTTATGCTAAAACTTGAAATCAATCCAAGGGTTCCCCCTTGAAATATTTCCTCAAAAACTTCAAAGAGGAAACACTTAACATTTGTGTTCAAGAAGAAGAATAACAAAAAACTTTTGACATCTATTATAAAGTAATCTTTACAAAAGTTCTCGACGACAGCTAAAACTTTTATTTAAAATGAAACTGATCTTTTCTCGTCTTCATTATAGGTATTCAATTTTCTTTATTTCACTATTTCATGAAATCAGCATCATCACTGATCTATTTCCTGAGAACAATTCTAGAAAATTCCGTAATTTCATTTATACTTAGCGACATTTTAAGTGTTTTTTTAATAAAGTCATTGTCATCAAATATCAGATTATCTACAACGAAATTTTTATATAAATTGAATGATATCATAATGAGCATTTTTGTATTTTTCTATGTGATGTCTGATCATAGCAGACAGAAGAAACGAGCTTGATCTTACTTGGAAATTGACTCTATTAATTTCAGGCACACTACCCTTTAAAGTTGAAATATTAACAAAAAAAAATTGTAGGTTGTCTATTTAGGCCTATATGAGTATACAGTGAAAATTTTGTAAAGATTGTATGTACCATTTCGATTTTGTGGCTGTTCCATCATATGGAACACTGCGCCGCAAAGGTCGTAAAAAGCAAGCATTGCAGTAAAGCCCATTTACGCATAAATGTTTTTGCCTATGAATGAAAAACCAATGCATTACACTTGAATAGCAGATTTAGCGTGGTCCACTGTGAATCAAAATAAGGTGTGTTACTGTACACCATAAAAAATAAATAAAATAAAGATTTCTGAACAATTTTTTTAGTTATCCAAGTAAGGTTTTAAGGCTGTAAGAGGAGTTTGGTTGAGATAAATCATCGCCATCATTTTCACTGGCATCCAACACAACATTATCACACTGAAACTGATCAAGTTGTTTACGAACATATTTCTCTGTATCACTATCCATGTGTTCTGATTCACTAATAGAGGGCAATTTTTGAAGCATTTTTACTGCTTCAGAAGGACAAAGACCTCTACGTGCCATTTATTTACAATTAACAAATTAAAAAATTTAACTAGATATTAAAATTATATTTACAAAAAAGTAAACTAAAAATACATAAATTCAAAAAATATATATACACAATATTATATAACGAATAGCAGCAAAAAGGAAAATTAAGAGCTTAAAAAGAATGCTTCTCTAACTAGAGAGGATTCGAACTAAATTGATATAATCATACGCCACTCTGAAACTTCCCAATTTAAGAGGCCAGGAAGGGTGTAGAAACATTATCCATATAAACAATCCTTCCTTGTACATTCCTCAATATTAGTTTATTACACCCCAAAAGAGAGAAAAACAGCAAAAAAGAAACACAGCTGTTCCCCTCAGCATTGGGTTCAAGGCTAATTGTGCTCTAACTCGCATAAAGTATAAGTGCCGTTAAGGCGCTGTTATATTTGTTTTATCAAATAATTCTGCGCATACTTTATGCGCAAAAAATTTAAAGTAATACAAAATCAATAGTTCAAGGTACAGGCAACAAAATAACATAGAAATTTCTTTTCAAACAATTATTTTTGTATGAGAAAAAAAAATTCGGAAGTATCCCTTCAAAACAAAGGGATTTAAATAATGTGCTACAATGGACTCAATTCATCGCTAGACGGCGCTGCAATAACTTGTCACGTGTCGAGTACCAAGCACAGATTGTTTACATATGTATTGCTATGCAATAGCATTTAAATTTATAGCTACTAACGTTTAAAATTTTCTTCATTTATTTTTTCAACTCCTAAACTGATTATATAAACAAATATATAGGTCTTTAACAACTCTTTAAATTTATACAATGTCAAATTCAATATTAAATAGACCTTTGAATATATATTATTTTACTAACTGCTCAATATTTGAATATGCTGAAAAGTTTTCCCAAATGAGTGGGAATAATAGCATTTTAACGAAAATGAAAAAAGGTAATATGTTATGGCAAGAGAAGTTTGTCAGCAAAATAGTTTTTGATGATATAATAGAAGATAATGAAGCAGCTTATTCTGTCTCGGCGACGGTGAAAGCCGAGATGAAAAAATCAGTGACCTATAAACTGTTAGGATATTAAAGTATCACTGTCTCCGCTTTTACCCTCTCTACATAATAGATCCTCCTGACTAGAGTAAATGTGCGCCCTCTTTTGATCAAATGGTGCATATTCTAGTCAGACGTCTTTCTACCTCGCTTGAGAGCAGATGTGTTGACTCTCTTGCGTATCTTTGGAAATGTTCTTCACTGTTATTATTTTATTGTAATTGTCTGCCATCATTAAAACATGTCTGTTTGTGTACCACTGCCTTCTGTCTACTTCATTTTATACCTAAAAGGTTATGGGCCCAGGACTTAACTTACGCAAACAGACCACACCCAGATTGGAGGAGAAGAATTGGTAAAGATGGCGTCGCTTAGTGGAATGCGAATCGAACTTTTAAACAAAGACAATTACGAAACTTGGAAAATTCAGATGAAAGCGCTGCTGATCAAAAATGATGCCTGGGGATTTGTAAATGGAAAAAATCCAAAACCTGTCATTGTTGAAAGTGATCCAAAGTCAAAGGATGCTTTTAATGAATGGAGTGAAATGGATGAAAAGGCGAAAGCAGACATAATTTTGTGCATTTCTCCATCTGAATTGAAGCAAATAAAAAAACTGTGATAGTTCACAAGACGTCTGGATTAAACTAGAGAGTATTTACCAATCAAAAGGGCCAGCTAGAAAAGCGAATTTATTGAAGTCCCTCATTCAACTAAAAATGATTGACTCCTCCTGTGGCCTTAATGACGTACGAGATCATTTATCGAAGTTTTTCGATATCGTCGATAAACTTTCTGAAATGGATATTAAAATCGATGAAGATCTCCTAGCAATAATGCTGCTGTACAGTCTTCCTACAAGTTTTGAAAACTTTCGATGCGCCATAGAATCTAGAGATGAACTCCCAAAGCCTGAGACACTCCGCATCAAAATCATCGAAGAGAGCGATGCAAGACGACATGATGAAAAGATGTCGGGCGATTCAAGAGCGTTCGCAGCCAGCCACCCCGGCGAAAACCCCGTGGAAGAGCAAAGCAAACAAGTACACCAGTGATCAACCGAAAGAGAGCGATCCTCCCCAGTTCCGGTGCTTCAAATGCAAGCGATTTGGACACAGGGCTTCTCAGTGTGGCCAACACCGAAAACCTAGCCTGAAGCAAGAGAGTGTCGGTTTCTTAACGAGCACTTCCTGTAACAGCCAAGCAGCTTCATTTCGAGTAGCCGATAATGATTTGAAGGAACTGTGGATTTTGGATTCAGGGTGTACGAGTCATCTTTGCAATGATAGCCATAAATTTGTAAGTATAAATGATACTGATGTATCAAAAGTTAATCTAGCAAATAATGCTACAACCGATGTAAAAGGTTACGGTAAGGTAATTATTAAAACTAAAGTGAACAATAATGTACAAAATATTGAAATTAATGATACCTTATTAGTTCCAGATTTAAGAACAAATTTACTGTCTATTGCTAAATTATGTGATCGCGGTTGTATTGTGACATTTAAAAATAATTTTGCAAGTATTGTAAATCCTGTATCTAAAGTAAAAATAATTGCTGAAAGAAAAAATAATTTGTACTATTTAAATGTAAGAGACAGTGATACATATTTAAAACAAAATGTTAAACATGTTAGTGAATCATTTGATTCTTCCAAAACAAGTCAGCAGATATTGTCAGATGGCATTTTTAGATTGGGCCATCTTAATGTAAAAGATATAGTAAATTCATGCAAAATTGGGAATATTAGGGATTAAACTTAAATAAATTACCTAAAGAATTTAATTATGAGGTATGTGCGATTAATAAATTAACGCGTTCCCCTTTTCCAAAACAATCGGAGAGAGTGACCAATATTTTAGATATAGTGCACTCAGATTTATGCGGTCCAATGAGGATACCGTCAATAGGTAAGTCAATATATTTTATGACATTTATTGATGATTGTTCGCGATATTGTGCGGTTAAATTTCTGAAATATAAGAGTGATGCCCTTAATGCATTTAAAGAAATAAAAGCTCTATGGGAAAATCAAAAATCTACTAAAATTAAAGCTTTTATGAGCGATAATGGTGGAGAGTTTATAAGCGATGAATTTGATAATTTTCTTAAATCAAATGGTATTGAACATCGATTAACAACTCCTTATTGTCCCGAACAATGCGGGTAGCTGAACGTAAAAATAGAACACTAGTTGAAATGGCGCGTTGCCTTTATCGCAGTCAAATCAAGCTTTGGATTTATGGGCAGAAGCAATAAATACGGCGAATTATGTGCGTAATAGGTGTCCAACAAAATCACTTAATGGAAAAACACCATATGAGTTGTGGTTTAATATAAAACCAAACGTTAGCTATTTTAAAACTTTTGGTTGCACTGCATATTGTTTAGAAAACAAGCCGAGTCATAAATTTTCTGCGAGATCAAAGAAAGGCATATTTGTAGGTTATTCTGAAAATTCGAAAGCTTTTCGCATATATTTTCCAAATGAGAAAAAATTTGTTATTTCCAGAAGCGTTAAATTTTTTGAAGAATATGATAATAAATCGTATGTAGAAGTAGAATTTCTTGAGAGAAATAACCGCGCCCCATCTCCGATTGCTGAAAAATTCTTTGAGCAGGAAATAGTATCTTTTGACGAGAAAGGCAGAGCGCAGAATAGTGCGAAAACAAAAATAAAAAATTCTGAAACTAAAGGAGAGGCGCGAAACGAAAGCGTTAAGTCCCTAAGAGAGCGGACGATTTATGCGATTCTCCGAGCTCACCTTTGAACTCTAGGAGGGATACTCTTTCTTTGCGTAATAGGGAGATAATACGCGGGACAGAACCAATGGACCCCCCGTCGGCGAATGTTACTTACAGTTGCAATGCTGAGATCCCCATCAAGATAGCGCTCAAGGGTCCGAATGCTCCTCTGTGGTACGAGGCATTGGTCAATGAAATGAAGAGTGTTTTGAAAAACGATACGTTTAAGTTAGTGGATAGACCGACATCGGAAAAATGTTTGGGGAGTCGTTTTTTTTTAACTAACAAATTTAAAACAGATGGTTCTGATGTGAAAAATAAAGCTCGATTTATTGCAAAAGGTTTTAGTCAAATAAAAGGGATAGATTATAATGAGACGTTTTCCCCAGTTGCGCGTAGCAGTTCACTTCGCCTCATGGCGTCTTTATCTGCAGAATTAAATCTAGAAATTCATCAATTTGATGTAGCAACGGCATATTTAAATGGCGAGCTGAAAGAAAAGATTTATATGGAATGCCCAGATTATTTTGAAGAAATACTTGAACATTTAGTTATAAATGAAAAGTCTAATGATATTTCTAAAATGGCCAGTAAAATGTTAAAATCTTTAAGAAAAAGAGATAAAGTACTACTTTTAAAGAAATCTCTTTATGGTTTAAAACAGGCCGGCAGATGCTGGAATTTTAAGTTAAATGAAATTTTACTTAATTTCGGAGCGAAGCAAACCGATGCTGATCCTTGTATATATTATATTAAAGATGAAAAAGGATTAACCATAATTTTAGTATATGTTGATGATATATTATTTATGTCCCAAGATCCGAATAAAATTGAAAATTGAAAGCTCATCTTAATAAAGAATTAGAAGTAAAATATGTAGGATTAGTTAATTATTGCTTAGGAATAAACTTTCAGCAAAGAAATGGATTCGTTACTATGAGCCAACAGGGTTATATTCGAGAACTTTTAAATCGATTTGATATGTTAGAAGCTAAACCTGTGGCATGTCCTATGGATGTTAGTATTCGATTAAAAAGGGCTGAAAATGTAACGAGGAAAAGTTACCTTATCGCGAATTAATCGGTGGTCTAATGTATTTATCTGTTTCAACTAGACCTGACATTTCAAATGCTGTCAGCCAGTTGAGTCAATTTTTGAATTGTTATGATAAAACTCATTGGATTGCAGCGAAACGTGTACTGCGATACTTGAAAAGACAATTAATCATGGATTAGTTTTTAAACGTACAGGTGAGCCCCTATTTGGGTATACTGACTCTGATTGGGGTAATTGTCCTGATGATCGCAAGTCATATACCGGGTATTGCTTTATGTTGAATGGAAGTTTAATTAGCTGGGAAAGCCGTAAACAAAGTACCGTAGCTCTTTCCTCTACTGAGGCGGAATATATGGCATTATCGAACGGTAGGAAAGAGGCTATTTACCTTTGTAATTTAATTAATGAACTGCGCGATTGTAATTTGGAAAAAGTGCGCATATTTTCTATTAACAAAATTGGTTGAAAATCCAGTTTTCTGTTAGCGAACAAAACATATAGATGTGCTCGACATCACTTTGTAAGGGAAGCTCTTAAAAACGGGCGAATATACATACAGCATATACCAACAGAAGATATGGGGGCCGATGTATTAACAAAAGCTTTATTTGCTATTAAGCATTACAAATGCTTAGATATATTAGGAATAGAAGACACTAATTTGCATTTCGGGTAAATGCGTCGACATTGTGGGAGGGTGTTAGGATATTAAAGTATCACTGTCTCCGCTTTTACCCTCTCTACATAATAGATCCTCCTGACTAGAGTAAATGTGCGCCCTCTTTTGATCAAATGGTGCATATTCTAGTCAGACGTCTTTCTACCTCGCTTGAGAGCAGATGTGTTGACTCTCTTGCGTATCTTTGGAAATGTTCTTCACTGTTATTATTTTATTGTAATTATTTGTGTTGTAATTGTCTGCCATCATTAAAACATGTCTGTTTGTGTACCACTGCCTTCTGTCTACTTCATTTTATACCTAAGATAAACCTACTGTTGTGATCACAATGAATGATAAGGTAAGTTGATCTTTAATTTTTTCTAAAATAATTTTTAAATTATTTTAGAAATTATTTTAACTGTTAGCTTTATAAGCATAACTTTATGCTCAAATAAAATTATTTTTAATGTAGTTTATATTGCATCATCAGATGATATTAGGATATATTTAATGTAAATTAGGAATATACAGTAAGAGCAGAATATATTATGCAGTAGCTTAGAAATTATAAATTAACTTTCTAAACTGTGCAGCAGGAACCTTATAAAGAATGAACTTTAGTTAAATTTTATATAATAATCTTAGCATTTATGTAATAATAATCAGTAACTTCCACAATAAAATCTGAATGCTTGAAGGTCTTTTATGATAATTCATTGATATAAGTGTTGTATTCTTTATGTAAATATATAAGAAATCATTTCATTGAAGCATATTTATATGTGCAGTAATTAAATGGGAGTTTTTAGAAAAATTATAGGCCTGAGAGTTTTTCATTGAATATTAAAATTTTTAGTTAACTTGGCAAAAACTTTATATTACTATTAATACTTAAAAGATAACTCTATTTGAATTTCTGATTCTATTATGCATAAAAAGTGTTATTAAGAGCTTTAATTTTAGAAATTCTGTGGGTCATATCTCTTTCTAGTTTTCATAAATAATTACAATAGATCCTGAAACAAAAATATGACTATTATCATTAATGAAAGATAACTAATGTTATTTTTATTATAGTTATTGTGTAAGCATTATGTAGTAATTAGACTGCATCAAATCAATCTTCAAAATATAATGGTTTGGCAAGATTTTACTTTTAAATGCATAGTTAGATAAAAATACATGTTTTGAAGAGTTGCTAAATGTAATTTGTGTTTACATAATTTACTGGCACAATGTTAGTATGTTTTACAAGTTAGTCTGAGCCTTTATTTTACCAGAATTATTCAGATAATTTTGTTAATCTTGAGATGGAATGCTCAATTAAATATTGAAGAAAATATTTAAGAGTGAAGAGTAAATTTCTGAAAGGTGTTGCATGATAACTGTTGAAGATGTACCAAGTAAATAACACACCATGATATTATTTTTATCCTATGTTTAAGTATGCATTTGTATATATTTATATATTAAAATGGATTAAGGTGTGTACCACAATTTAGTAGTAAGGAATCATTTTAAATTTAAAAACATTTTACCAGTTTTTGTTTATTTATAATTTAAAAAGTTAAGTATCGCTCTATTGCATTATTTTTTATAAAAACTAAATTAAGTGGCACTTCAACCTGTCCCTTATTGGTACGCAATAAGAGACAAGACCTTCAGTGCCCATATTTGTTTTCGTGACTAAACATGTGCCAGTTGATGCATTTATCTAAGTTAGTTGACCAGCCTAAAGCAAAATCCCTAGTTTTTAATCTGAAGCATGCTTCATATTCAATTTTATCGACTCACTGAAGCGATGAAAAGCTATATCAATCTTACCCAGCCTAAGGATAAGCAATAAAATATTTAATTAAATTTTCAATGTTTCAAAATTTTAAAAAGAATTATATATTTATGTAGAAGTATGTAAAGCACATTTATTAAAAAGTTAGGCAATGGAAACTAAATTTAGTTAACACATTTTATTTATTCTTACAGGTGAAAACTGCTTCTTGCACTTGTGCTGCTGGAGGGATGCCAGCATGTTGCAAACATGTGTTTGCATTATTACAAGGGTTAGAAGATTATTCTTCAAAGAAATTGTATGATGCACCAACTGAGAGGCTCCAAACATGGCATCAACCCAAAGTAATAAAAACTGTTCCGTTAAAGCATCTGCAATTTTCAGGAACAAATGTGAAGATGTACAGTTATCAAACACTGAGTTCAAAATGGAATTGCTTAGTAGATTTTAGTTTACCAGTGTTTGATGCTCTTAGAGAGAGTAAAGAAATTAAACAAAATTTAACACTTCCTTTACCAGCTGTAGTTTATGCTGGTAATTCCATCATTCCTTTTACTGGTGAAACAAACTTAGATGTAAATAAGATAATATTTTACCATCAAAATTATAGTTTCACCTTAGAGGAATGCATGGATATAGAACAAAGAACAATTGGCCAAAACATGCAAGAATGGCATGAGGTAAGAAAATACAGACTTACCTCAACAGACATTAAATCAATTATAAGTCGGGGGTGAATATTCAGCATTAGCTTGCCAAATTTTTAAAAATAAAAGTAGAGATATTTCTTCTATTCCAGCAGTTAAGTATGGATTAGAAAAAGAAAGCTACGTAAGAAATTATATACAACAAAAAGATTCAAACTATATTCTAAGAAAAACTGGAGTAATAATTAACCCAGTTTTCCCTCATTTGGCAGCATCACCTGATGGTTTACTGTGTAAACCTGGAAATACTGAAGTGATGCTGATAGAAATTAAAACAATATATAATGTAGAAAATTTAACGCTAAAAGAACTGTGCACTGCTAGAGTTGAGTTCTGTTTAGAAATTGTTAGTGATGCACTAGTTCTTAAAAAGAACACAAATATTATGCTCAAATCCAGTGCCAATTAGCATGCTCTAATCTACATAAATGTCTTTTGTTGTATATTTAAAAAGATGGAAAAGACTGTTTTCACGAAGAAATGATTTATTTCGATCAAATGCAATGGGCAGATTGGAATATAAAATTAAAACAATTTTTTTTCACATTATTATTTTCCTTATCTTTACACAGTAGCTCAATAAATATTTTCATGTTTTCTTATGTTATTCATCTAGTGTATTTATGACAATCATTAACTTATTTGTAAATAGTATTCTATTTTATTTTTCAATTTTATGAATTCAAGATAAGTAATAATAAATATTTAGTCGCCTATAAATCTTATTTCGCATTTATTTCAGATGTTTTTCATTAATGCCCAATGAATTTATTTTCAATTAATGTTAATCTGTTTACAAACTTATTAGCTATAAATAACACATCTAAAAATGAAAGGATTGTTTTTTGTATTTTTTACCAATACATGATTCTAAAATGTGTTTCCTTAAAAATGCCAAATGTATATTTTTGATTTGTATAAATTATTTTGCATTTTCTCAAAATGAAATATTAATATTCAAATAATAGTTTCTTCAGTAACAAAAGTTTGATTCCTTAAAATCAAACCTTACAAATTTTAATATGAAATATATTAAAACTAAAAATATCTTCAACTATTTTAAATATAGGTATATACACATATAATTTCATTTTATTCGTAAATAAAACAATTTGCATGTTATAAAATATGAAAAACTTATAAAGCAAGAAAGCATAAACCTTAAAATAAAACTTTTATTAGAATCACAGTTATAGAAAACCTTTACAGGGGTAGTAGTACAGAAATTTATTTTTCAGGACACTATTTTCAAGAAATATCAGGACATATTTCAATAATTAAATAAAACCAATGTTATTTTTACGTATTAATTTACATTTATATTTAAAACCGCATTCCAATATTTACAAATATTTTGATCATTATAATAATCATTCATAATCAGCAGCTTCTGACGCTTTGTAGAAATGTTTTATCAGTAAGCTCTTCCAGTATTGCTGTTGCACCACGACCTATTTCAATCTTGTTTAAATTTAACCAATTTTTTCCTGAATCAACATTAATTTGTAGCAACTTTTACTCCATTTTTTTTACAGATTTCTTCTTGGTTTAGAAATTTCTTTCTTCTTGCATAGAAAGCAGTTGAAAGAAAAAAAATATATTCCACTGGAAGAAAAATTTACTACTGAAATATATAAAATTATTAAAATTAAACTTTCAAAAGAATGTAATAAAAATTAAGGTATTCCAGGATTTATTTTGAAAAAATAAGGACATTTCAGGACTTTTTTAAAAATCAGGAATATCAGGACAACTCCGAGCCCTGCCTTTATAATAAAAGAAACTTAACATTGCTAGTTTATTTTTATTAAAGGTTTTCTAAAATTAACTAAATTACAAGTGATGAAAAAAACTTCAGAAATATTGTGTAGTGTGGTATAAGGTACATCTCCTTCAAAACACTTAAAGTATTTTATTCTGGAAATGGCCCTTTCCACATGAACCCTCGTATTTGAAACAACAGTATTGCTTTCCCGTTCTACAGCAGGAAACTGTATTTTATCTTTCAAAAACGAGGGTGTTTTCAAAACACAATTTATTTCTGACAGTTCTTTTTCAATTCGAAAGCCCTTATCTGCCATCACCATGTCACCTGCTTCTAATTTATTCATAATACCACTCTGAAGAAATAATTCCTTATCAGAAATACTTCCACAATATAAATCTGATATGAAAGTAATTGCTCCAGAGGGCATTATACCAATCATGCCTTTTAATGTATTGTTATTTTTGTAACTGCTGAAAGTCATTTGCTGTTCTCGTGGATTGCTTGGCTTCTGAATATTAAATTCCGTGCAATCTATGATTACACGGCAGTTCTTATTTTCTGCAGAAACATGGGATAAAAAATGCTCGGTTAAATAATTCATTTCATTTTAATAATAATGAAAAATTTGATTTGTTTTTTTTTCATACTTTGCACTTGACTAATTTAACCTACATTTAAAGTACAATCTGAACTATTATCAATATTTGTGCCTGAAAAAGAAGCTTAACAAATATTTTTATTCATTTAGATGCAAGTACAAGATTAAGTTTCTGATGCTTAGAGTTACTTAAAGTCAAATTAAATGTTATTTAGAATCAAGACACATATTAGAAAATAATTAAATTAAAAATTAATAGTTTGTGTAAGTTTGAAGATAATACAGCAGGAATTTGTCAGATATCAAGCTTACAGAAATAAATTAACTTTATTGTATTCAAATAAAAGACACATTAATAGTTGTATAATTATATAAGGAATTTAATTCAATTATCATTCTCAATCAGTAATTATGAAGCACATACTTTAAAACTGATTTCAAAATAATGCAAATCCACACTTAATGTGATACAAATAAACCGTTAAGTTCAAGACTAGAAAATTAACAATTCAATTTTTTTCTTCGGGAAGAAAGATTTTGTAATTTTAGCAAATAAAAACTATATTACTTATTCATTTAAAGCCAAAATAACCACCAAAGAGAACCTTAAGTAATATTTTTTATATTGTTATTATTTCCTAAATTTTTTCCTTGTGAGGATTCATTTATCTTTAACATGATTTATATTTTGAATAATAATTTATAAGTAGAACATGTGCATTCATTATATAAATTGTGTGAGTATTGTATTATATTACAGTAAGCAATTTTATTAAAATTCATTTCAGTAATTTATAATGCATTTATCAATTTTTTAATATAAATTTTAATTTTAATGGTGATTTTTTCATTTACATTTAAAGTAGTATGCATAAAATATGTTAAACCAATCAATCATATTTAAATTTCTTAAAAATATTTGATAATAAACTCAAATTACATTAGATTCATATCAAGTTTCAAAATATAATATTTAATTTAATATAGCAAATTTTTATAACATTTAATTTCATAGAGAGAATAAATTGGCAAAACAAAATTACTTACTCTATTGTACAGGCATCCTCATTTTCATCATTCGCTTGTTCTGGAAGCAGGCGCCGAAGTACACGCCGTTCACTTATTGGCTTCGAGAAAACAAATTTGCTTGGGACAGCATTTTGTTTCAATAAACGCCGATTCGTGAAATTTTCATACCAAAAATCTGTCTCTTCAAAATGATCTGAACACAAAACTGACCAGGGTGAAGGGGAAAATTCTTCTCGTCGTAGCTTAATCAGCCATTCTTTTAGTAGTTTTTGATTTTTTAAGGGAAATCTAAAAAACGATTTTTCTCGGCATTCAACTTTATACTTAGCATTTTTACACCCATACGCTGCACAATACCTAGATTTAGATAAAATTTTTCCATCCATGCTTAAACTCACGTTCGAAATCTATCGTGTTATTAGGCTTGGAAAAAAGTAAACAAATCGTGGAGCGTACTTGCCATGTGACTTTGACGTCACAGGAAGTGAGTCAATTGAAACTTTTGATCGTTTTATGTAGTGCTGCCATCTGTTATCAAAAAAGAGAGTTTAGAAAACATTTTAAGCCATATTTCATCTTTTTATCATAAAATGCAACGATTTTAAGTTTGGTGTTCCATCACCTAGAACACTGAACTGCAAAGGGTTAAAGAGACATACAGTGTATGACAGTCAGACAACGAACACTTTTACGAAATATTTTTGTGTTCGGACAATGAAAACACATTCGGATAACGAATTCTAACACTTATCGGAGCAAGGTGTGCAGAGTTGCCAAACTCAACGGGCCAAAAATCGTTTTTCATATTTCTTAAATTATGTTGCTTGACGATTAAATTTCAAAGCTCTATACTGAAAAAGAATGTTTTCCGATGGAATATTTACTGTCAAAAATTGATCAGCAATTTCGGTTTCGATTTCATTCAATATAGAAACTGATTCTCCTTAAGAATCCCATCCTCATTCATTCTTTGAAGAAGTGGGTGAATGTCAGAGCAATGATTTTACGATTGCAATCGTAAGATCATTGCTCTGACATTCGAATAGAATGGCACCCAAACCAAGCTGAAATCAGTTAGGAAAGGGCAGTGGCGTAGAGAGCACAATTGGCGCCTGGGTACGGTACCAATTTTGGCACCCCAACTAAAAAAATAATAATATAATGTATAGAATAAACATGTATTAATATAATGCAAACAACAACAGCAAAGTACCTACTTTAAAATAATCTTAAATATAGATAATTTTAAAATCTCAGATTGTACTTTTAAATTGGAGATAAAAAAATCTTCGCTATAGAATAGGATTCGGAAATGCATCTGTACAAATCAAATTTATGGAAATTTAGAAATAGTCCAAGATTGTACTAGAAAATTATTTTCTGAGATTCAATGATACTAACCATGTGTTTCGTGAGACACAGTGAAAATTTGATACGACCAAATGTAAAAAATCTGGCAAACTATAATTCTAAGTGTTATAGCAGTCATGAACTTTAATTTAAAGCAAATATAAATTAATTCTTTTTTAGAATATGATTTTAATTTATTTTGACATGGAAGTGTTTTTATAAATTCTAATAATCTAAATTGTTCTCTTTTTCCAGATATTTTAATTAACAAAACATAAAAGTTATTTATACGAACTAATTGATATTCAATTTAAAATTCTGTATTGTTTGATTTAAAATTAATTATTTACTGAAATAACAATCTAGACTTTAATTTACTTTTAGTAATTTTGATCACATTTTGTATTTTTGAATATCTTTTACGTCATATATATATACATATATAACTTATTCTATTATCTAATATATAGGTCTTATATAATATGTACTGAAATAAAGGCACGCGTACAAAAAAAAAAAAAAAACATTATTATTTAAATTCTTAAACTGAAAGATTATTGTTTGTTTTATTTTAAGTCATGATGTTTTTCAAACTCTCCTGGACGAATTTTTTATAATTCAGCTAAAAAACACTTATTCTTTGAAATTAAAATATCATTTTTCAATAGAATAATTGAAATTTTTCTCCCACAAGTTTTTAAGTCTCAATAACATCTTTCAGTTACGTTTTATATTCCTTATTTTTCTGATACATTTGATGATTTTTAGTAAACGAAATGAATATAAAAACCAATATCTTTCAGTAATTTGATTCTTTTAAAATTTATAATTTTTTCATCCTTGTCCTTGTTTGATAAGAACGGGACCAAAATGAAGTTAATTTAATCAGCAAGTGAAAAAATTTAAAATCAAAATCATTAGAATTTCTTATGCAACATTAATTATTTATAATGAGTATTATTCTTTAAAATGAAGTTTTCTACAGATTCACTATATCATCCAGAATTAGCTTCACTGAAGTCCCAAGTGTGATATCGCGAATGTATATATATATATATATATAATAATATATTTAAATACTTATTATATTTTTCTAGAATTTTATTGAACACAGCCATGCTAGTTTAAGGAAACGCGTATAATTTAGGAGCTCCGCAAAAGAATAAACTCTGAGAAATAGTTTATTTACCTGACAAAATTCTTGGTACTATAATTCCATTATCATATACTTGTTGTTTATTCAAAATTTCAGTTATAACATGGCGTAACTTATATGTTTATAAAAATAATTGTAATTATAAAGTAAAAAAATTATTAAAAATTGAGAAATGAAATTTACCCGCATCCATTCATTTTATTTGAAAGGAAATTTTTTGTGAGTTTTATACCTTTCTTATTGATTATTCAAAAATGCAAATTTTAAGAATTTTTAAAGAAAAATATTCAGTTGTGTTTTAATTATAGTTTGACAAGTTTTTATTAATAATATTTCAGTTTTATAAAATTTCCTTTTTAGAGAGTGATTTATTTTATTTTAGTCAAAATGAGATTAAAACTTCGCATTTTTTACTTATAAGAGAAAATATTGTTTATTAAATAAAATGTTTTATAATAACTATAAAAACAAATATCAAATCATATAATAATTTAGAACATTAAAATTTCTACAAAATTCTTTTGAATTCCTAAATGATAAATAACATCATGCGAGTTACTAATGATGTATTTGTCAGTCGAAGCAATATTCATTAGATAGCTTGTTTTCTTGTATTTTAAGTAGAAAAGATTTATTTGATTAATTAATGCTACAATTTTTCATAGGTATGCAACTTGATTTAGACATCCTGCAAAAAATTGGAATTCTAAATAAAATGGTGAATCTTGCTGCATTTACTGAGTCAAATCAGTTACAGATTAGATCATGAGCTAACCTTTTTGGTATTATTGATTCGTAAATCAAGCGATATAAGATCAACACATATTATTCGATAAATAGGTTGAAACTAAAAACAACCCAAATGCATAAAATGGAAACTAACCAATATTATTTATATTTCAGAGTTTTTATTAGAAAAAAATTTAACATATTTCTATCATCACATGTACAAGATTTACTATACAAAATAATGATAAAGCACAACAAATCTTGAGCAAAGTATAAAAAACTGTGAGAAAAGATAATGGAAAACGCGATTAAAAGAACACACTTTTATTAAGAACTAAACTATACTAACTTATTAATATGGAAATATAAAAATAGGAACAGTTTCATTTATGGCAAGCACTTCAACAGGAGAAAATAATTATTATTTAAAATATATTTCTCCGAATAAAATTGATATTTCTGTCAAAATTTGTCTACAAAATTTCTCTGCAAAATATTTTCGTAACTACTATTTGGCGCCCCTCTCAAAGTGGCGCCTGAGGCACGATAGACCCCCTTGATCCCCCTCCCCTTCACCACACCACTGAGAAAGGAATTTTTACAACAACAATGCTATTAATCACTTCCCGAAAGTCTTGAAAAAGAGAGAAAATCAATCAACATTGGACATGTTTTTTAAAGTCTCATAAACAAAAAATGAAGAGCATATATAATGTATATTCTAGCATATCTATATTCCTATGCAGGAATATACATTATATATTATTTTTTTAATAAACTTATTAAGAAATTATATTAGCATCAGAGAATTTTTTTCTACACTCGGTTTATCATTGTCGCATCAGTTGTCACGTTTGAAAATATTTTTCTGTTATGATTGTATAAAAACAACTCAATTCAAGATTTATTCTTTCCATTAATTAAATTTGAAATAACAGTTTTTTTTTTTTTTTTTTTTTTTTTTTTTTTTTGTAGAATAAATGTTTTGTGAGAGATTATGTTGCTCTGGTGATTTTTACTTCTGAATAGCTTGTAAAGTCAAATATATGAACAGTTTGTTCCAAACAAACAGTAAAAGAATCTGATTGTCTCATATTATATGTGACAATCATAGCTCCACAGAAATCGTGGAAAATCTTCGTACACATTAGCAAGAGTAATTTGGGAGAAAGCTTTTCATATAACAGTAAAAAATTATTTCATTAAATTTAGATTTAATAAGTAGATATAAAAGATATGAATTTAAATTAGGAACACTCATTTAGGTCACTCATGTAAAGATCTCGCTTTGTTTTGGTGACTTTTTGCATCAAACACAATTTTCAAGTTAAATTACTAGTTAAATTTTCTTTTTTCGCAGCCATATGGTGTAAAAAATATAATAAACAAGTGTGTCTAAATTCTTTTTGCTTATTTCAGATTTAACCATTCTGTTATGCCCTGGTCCAAATAATCACCAAATAATTTCACAATATCTTTGATGTAAATCAGGGTCATGTATAAACTTTTCCCAAAAATTGTGAAAAATGTTGATTGGCTACAAAGTAATTATCAAGGAATTCATCGTAGAATTTTTTAAAGGAAAGTTTTTCAACATAGCGATTGTTTTTAAAAGGAACAGTTCATTAAAAATCATCATAGATTTATAATTTTCTTGAGAAATTGGATAATCTTTTATTTTAAGTCCTAAGACAGCTCGTCATCTATTTTACAAGCGTTCTTCAAGACTACGAAGGATATAAGCCTTAATTAAAGCGAGAACCTCATTAGTCTCATGAAATGATTAATCAGCTATATTCAAAAATTGGAATTTTTATAAGCAAAGTAGCAGATAAAAGTAAGCGCCGGTACAAAAATGCTATAAAAAATTTTTATTCGAAATAAAAAATAAAAAAATCCGTTTCCTGATAATACTCTGGATCAATCGGCTTAAATAAGAAATAGGCATTTTTCTTTTCCTTTCACCATTCCAAAATAACCAAAAATGCTCTTTTTCAACATGGTATATACGAGGGTCACTTTGAAGTTTTTGAGATACAACTAAGTTTTTAAAGTTATACAAAATTGTAGGTGTGTTCAAAGTAGTCTCTTCCAGCATCAATGCACTTTTGTAGACGAATTTTCCACAGATTAAATGCCTCAAGCCATTCCTTTCTTGGAATAGATGAAAAAAATTCCTTTATAGTTACATCAATCTCTTCTTCTGAATGAAAACGACGACCACGTAAGTTTTTTTTTTCCAGATTAAAGACTAACCAAAAGTCGCACATAGCTAGATCAGGTGAATACGGCGGATGTTCGATCACTTTAATTTGTTTTTGTTTTAAGAAACTCAACTGTTAATCCGGATGTATGTGAAGATGCATTGTTATTGTGAAGCATTAGTCCCCTAACATTCAGATTCTTGTAGAATTTCTGAAAGACATTTAGTGGTATACCAGTTTGCTGTAACTGTCTTCTGTCCTTCCAACTGGATGGCTTTGGCTAATCCCGTATTTCTGAAGAAAACGCCCTACATCACTTTTTTCAGTGCGCGTTGTTTTTTCACCATTGTCGGCGTGGGATCATCTTCAAAGACCCATACTTTGCTTTCTTGACGTGTTGGAACATCAAAAAACGATATGTACTTTTCATCACCTGTTACAATTTTAGAAATGATGCGGTGGCCACCATCATTTAGCAATTTAAGAGTTTCTTTACTGATTCTGACACGGGCTCCTCTTTTCGGTGTTCAGTTAGATTATAGGGAACCCAACGACAAACCACTTTTTTCATATGTAATTCTGCATGAATGATTTTGTGTATGGCTGCGGATCCAATGTTAAGTTCCTTCTGTATCATTTGATAGGTACAGCGATTATCAACCATTAACATTTTTCGTATGGCAGACACATTATCCGGGATTACTGCCGACGGCGGCCTTCCTGTGTGTTCTTCATCCTGAAGAAAATGGCAACCTCTTCTAAATTCTCTAAACGATCTGAATACAGTAGCACGAGATAGAGATTCATCGACAAATGCTGATTGCAACCGTTGAACGCATTCTTCTTCATTTAATCCTGCTTTAAAATCGTAGAAAATCATAGCCCGAAAATGTTTTCGCGTCAACTCCATTTTCTCTCCTGTTTAAAATTTATTCTACGCTAAACAAGTTTAAGTAAGTTAGTAAAAAATCATTTTCTGTGTTAAAATACTTTGTATTTTAAAATTAAACCGTTATTTTTATTTTATAATCTTTCATCTCCACGTATCTCAAAAATATTAGAGTAACCCTCGTATGTTCGAGCCAGAATCCATAATATCTTATATTTTATTCTTTTGGCATCACGTCGTATTTAAAATGTATTTCCGTTATTGAAAACAGAACATATATCTTTTTTCTTCTCAAATACTCAGAAATACAGATATGCGGGGGTGATGTCATGTGATTATTAGATTTATTAAGCTCTGAAGTGTTGGGCAATGAATTATACGGTTTGAAATTACTGACGCCTAAATTACTGTATTAGCTTAGAATGCGTTTTAACTTTAGAAATAGTTTTATTTCGAAAAACATTAAAATTAAGAGTAATATTTCTGTAAGCCGATTTCGAAGCAGCTCCAAGAATAATTTTATTTCATCTTTTATCGTTAAGATTTAAGAATGGCATTAAAAAAAATACGATGTGTATGTCTTCTTTACAAACAATGCAATTTATTGTTTTTCAACGATTATAAAAGATTTTGAAGTAAAGAGTCGAGAATTCCTTTTTCACTCACACACACACACATCAACTTTAGTAGCTATATTTCTATGAATAAATAGCAAGATGGATTCTTCACGTTGTTCTAAGAATATAAGAATTGAATGAATTTCACAAATGTGGAAAAATCTTTAGACTTACGCTGAACAACTTAAAAATTTTCCTGGATTCTCTGCACAATTTCTGAATTCGAATATTAATTGAAAGAACATCAGATAATTGTTTCGATCGCATATTTCAACACTTTCAATGCCCACGATTCTTTTCCTCAATCAAGTAATCATGTTTCCCATACCATCACAAAAGATCATGATGGTCACTTTCAATACCCACGATTTTTTTCTCAACTCAAATAATCATGTTTCCCATACCATCACAATAGATCATGATGGTCACTTTCAATGCCCACGATTTTTTCTCATTCCAAATAATCATGTTTCCCATACCATCACAATAGATCATGATGGTCACTTTCAATGCCCACAATTTTTTCTCAACCCAAATATTCATGTTTCCCATACCATCACAATAGATCATGATGATCACTTTCAATGCCCACGATTTTTTCTCAACCCAAATAATCATGTTTCCCATATCATCACATAAGATCATGATGGTCAGGACAAAATCCTAATAAGACAAAGAATGCAAGTGGAAGATGAACGTTCTCCTATGAGCTTAGTGACGGTTTTACAGCCATCAGAATTCTGCTCACAGATTTGAGACTGGTTTGAAAAGATGACATGGTAAGCATCCTTGTTTCCAGCTTTGTGGTTTGGGGCACCAGCGTTGCCGCCTGTCTCAGTGCTGCATTGTTAAGGGAAGCCGAAGTTATGGTCTCAGTGCTAATAGTCCGTGATATTTCGAACGAAATCGTACTGAGCTTGCCATAACGCTGTTTGGAATATGAGGTTCCAGACTCGATCCCAGTCGCTTTGAACAATGAGAAATGGGTGATATTTTCCTACATCTTCATCTATCAGTGTGGGTGATTGGAAGTTTTCTAGATTTCCTCCTTTGCTACTCGTGAATATGGCTCTTTATCTGTAAACAGTTCTCCAAAAAACTAATTTAATTGGTGGATCAAAAATGCTAACAACGATCTTCGGCTGTTAGGCTATCAATACGCATAGCGCTGATCTATTGCACATAAGTCCATTTCTTGATCACGATGTGGTTGTATGGTTTTGGAAGATCGGCACAGGATACATCTGTTATTCATTAAATGGCGTTGAGATTTTGTATAATGTGTTGAATTGGATCTTCTGCAATCCACCAATTTTATATTCGCATGATACGGATTGGAACTCGACTAATTGCGAGTGGCAATATTGCGGAATGATATTTCTTGGTAGGCAACAGTCCTGCCTTCATCGAGTTTCGGCATATGCAGGTAAGCATTTCTTCTTCTGACTTGATGCATAGCAAGATATTCTGACGAAGTTCTGACCTTATAAAGAAATTCCCAATTGAGAAGTCTACTGCAAAACCTCTTTTAGGCAGTATTTCAGACGTCGTTTGCCGGTTCCGTTTCATCCAAATGCTCTAAAATTTAATTTTTTGCGTGTTCAAATCTCACCTTTCTTCCTTGTGATTTTGACGTTAGTGAAATCATTCCTGCTTTTGAAAATTTAGTGCTGAGTTGTGTATAGATTTTTTAGTATACGTTTTCAAAAAGCGGCAATATAAAATAACTAAAAGCTGAAATTACCCATTTGGTGATTAGATGTGAAAGTATAACCCCAATGTAGCTCATGTATGTCCTACTAGGATATGTACCCAGTGCCTGGGGGTACAACCAGGTACATTGTCTCTGTAGATTACATCAAGGGCCTTGTCTTCCACGTTAGGGGTTAGCCCTAAAGCAATCTACCTTACCTTATAAAAAATCTAAGTTCGGAAACTTTAGCAAAGTAGTAAAACCAGTTGGATTTTACCCAGACGACTTGAAAAAGAAAAGGACATGACTCTAAAAATCAAGAACTGGAGAAGAGTTGTTTTCCACGTTTAGTGCTGAGTTGTGTATAGATTTTTTAGTATATGTTTTCAAAAAGTGGCAATATAAAATAACTAAAAGCTCAAATTACCCATTTGGCAATTAGGTGTGAGAGTATAAGCCTAATGTAGCTCATGTATGTCCTACTAAGATGTGTACCCAGTGCCTGGGGGTACAACCAGGTACATTGTCTCTGTAGATTACATCAATTGCCTTGTCTTCCACGTTAGGGGTTAGCCCTAAAGCAATCTACCTTACCTTATAAAAAATCTAAGTTCGGAAACTTTAGCAAAGTAGTAAAACCAGTTGGATTTTACCCAGACGACTTGAAAAAGAAAAGGACATGACTCTAAAAATCAAGAACTGGAGAAGAGTTGTCTTCCACGTTTAGTGCTGAGTTGTGTATAGATTTTTTAGTATATGTTTTCAAAAAGTGGCAATATAAAATAACTAAAAGCTCAAATTACCCATTTGGTAATTAGGTGTGAGAGTATAAGCCTAATGTAGCTCATGTATGTCCTACTAAGATGTGTACCCAGTGCCTGGGGGTACAACCAGGTACATTGTCTCTGTAGATTACATCAATTGCCTTGTCTTCCACGTTAGGGGTTAGCCCTAAAGCAATCTACCTTACCTTATAAAAAATCTAAGTTCGGAAACTTTAGCAAAGTAGTAAAACCAGTTGGATTTTACCCAGACGACTTGAAAAAGAAAAGGACATGACTCTAAAAATCAAGAACTGGAGAAGAGTTGTCTTCCACGTTTAGTGCTGAGTTGTGTATAGATTTTTTAGTATATGTTTTCAAAAAGTGGCAATATAAAATAACTAAAAGCTCAAATTAACCATTTGGTAATTAGGTGTGAGAGTATAAGCCTAATGTAGCTCATGTATGTCCTACTAAGATGTGTACCCAGTGATTGTGGGTACAGCCAGGTACATTGTCTTTGTGGATTACATCAGGGGCCTTGTCTTCCAAGTTAGGGGTTAGCCCTAAGGTAATCTACCTTACCTCATAAAAAATAAGTTCGGAAACCTTAGCAAAGTAGTAAAACCAGTACAATATCATGTTATATCCTCTTTTTATTTTATTAATGTGGTACTGATTTTTGAATTAATGCTTTATTATTTTGATGTAATATTTTTATAGAATCCAGAAACTTATATTGTTACATTTGTAAGAGCCGAGATGCTTCATCTGTTATTAAGTAATTCATGTTTCTGTTATTACAAGAGCATCATATATTTGGCAAATATGATAACTCAGTAATTTAATAGCATTAATTTAACTTTTCCAGTGATATCGCAGAGAAATTTTAAAGTGATGTCTTCCACATGATTTAAAGAAATAACCTATTTGAAACTCAATGAAAGAAAAAAAAAATAAATACAATTTTTGCATAATGCTAAAGAATTTGGCTTTTCTTAAGAAGAGTTGGTGATATTTACTAACCTGATTTAGAAGTGATAATAAGTGTGAAAAAAAGCACGATGGTTGAAGCTTCTAATCTTGGGTTGCATCGACGCATTTCGCACTTTCTTATTTTCACCCTTATCGTATGTTTGTTCTCTCATGTTTACCAAAGTTATCCCAAATATTCTGATTCTTAAAGTAAGAAATGGAAAAGCCGTTTGTTAACCCCTCAACCGGAAAAAAATACAAATGATATTCATAGATGTTGATGTCTGCTTTTTCCTTCGACATCTATCTTTTAACGAATATCATTTGCATTGTTTTCATCAAGCCAGATATGTAGTCAAACATAACAGTATTGTATTTTGATTTTTTTTCAATTCATCTAATATATAACATTCAAAGTAATTTGAAAACTGGGCGAATTTATTTATGTCAGATGATATTGTTCAAGTACATAAATAATTTTACATTGTATGTTCCAATGTTTTCTTGTGCTTATTTTTTCAACCAAATTCAAGAAATAGATAAACTATCTTTAAATATATTTCATTATCCCATTTCATTTAAATTTTTGTTTGTACCTCAAAATACCAAGTAGCCGTCTCATAAAATTTTAAGAATTTAAACTATACGAATAAAAACATTTGAGTATTTTCTCTATTTAAATAATTTTCCAAGTAATTTGAGAAAAGAGCAGGAAAATAAATATCTTTCCCTAAACTTGTAGGGAATACCACCCCTGAAATCCATGAAAATAGAAGAGGCTATAATTGATGTCTAAAATTTTCAATGAAATGTTCATTGACGGTACTTAAATTTCACCCCAAGCGCACAACATGGTTTCAAAAAGTTCTCGCCATCTAAGGAATTTGTATTAATCTTGTGATTCATTGAAGACTTGCTTACGTTCAGCGTAAAGCCTAATAAGGCAGAGGCATATGAGGCAGTTGTCCGGGCCCCCAAATGAAAAAAGGGAAGTTTATTTTACGTTGTCAGTCATATAGAATCATTTTCCAAATCGAATAAAAAGTTTGTTGTTGTGAAGAAAAGTAGGCCACCAAAGACGTTTTTGTCCCGGGATTCAATTAAGTTATGTTGCGCATTGGTTAAGCTTGATTAGCAAATGTTGGAAAGCAGTTCTCTAAATGATTTGCATCCTCCATGGTAGATGTATCAGAAATATTTAAAGCGCTTCTCGGAAAAGGAAAATTCTCCGATTTGAAAAGCCGTTGCTTAAGTGCGAAATACGAGGATTACTCTGACATTTTTGAGATACGCGCAGACTACAATTTACAAAATAAAAATAACGGTTCAATTTTAAAATACAAAGTATTTTAACACACAAGATGATTTTTTACTAACTTACTTCAACTTGTTTAGCGTAGAATAAATTTTAAACAGGAGAGAAAATGGAGTTGACGCGAGAACATCTTCACGCTATTATTTTCTACGATTTTAAAGCAGGTTTAAATGAAGAAGAATGCGTTCAACGGTTGCAATCAGTATTTGTTGATGAATCTCCAGCTCAATCTACTGCATTCAGATGGTTTAGAGAATTTAGAAGAGGTCGCCATTTTCTTCAGGTTGAAGAACACACAGGAAGGCCGCCGTCGGCAGTAATCCCGGATAATGTGTCTGCCATACGAAAAATGTTAATGGATGATAATCGCTATACCTATCAAATGATACAGAAGGAACTTAACATTGGATCCGCAGCCATACACAAATTATTTATGAAGAATTACATATGAAAAAAGTGGTTTGCCGTTGGGTTCTCCATAATCTAACTGAACACCAAAAATAGGAGCGTGTCAGAATCAGTAAAGAAACTCTTAAATTGCTAAATGATGGTGGCCACCGCATCATTTCTAAAATTGTAAGATAAACGTACATACCGTTTTTGACGTTCCAACACGTCAAGAAAGCAAAGTATGGGTCTTTGAAGATGATCCCACGCCGACAATGGTGGAAAAAAAACGCGCATTGAAAAAAGTGATGTATGCCGTTTTCTTCAGAAGTACGGGATTGGTCAAAGCCATCAAGTTGGAAGGACAGAAGACAGTAACAGCAAACTGGTACACCATTAAATATCTACCAGAAATTCTACAAAAACTGAATGTTAGGGGACTCATGCTTCACAATGACAATACATCTTCACATACAGCCAGATTAAAAGTTAAATTTCTTAAACAAAAACAAATTAAAGTGATCGAACATCCGCCGTATTCACCTGATCTAGCTATGGGCGACTTTTGGTTATTCTTTAATTTAAAAAGAACTTACGTGGACGTCGTTTTCATTCAGAAGAAGAGATGGGTGAGGCTATAAATGCATTTTTTTCACCTATTCCAAGAAATGAATCGCTTGAGGCATTTAATCTGCGGAAAATTCGGCTACAAAAGTGCATTGATGCTGGAGGAGATTACTTTGAACACACCTAAAATTTTGTAACTATAACTTTAAAAACCCAGTTGTATCTGAAAAATTTCAGTGACCCTCGTATGATCTGACATGTGCATATAAAGTAGACCAAATTCAAATGGAGCTGAGATTATTTGTTCTTTTCTTATTCCATTTTGAAGAAGATAAAGACTATAAAGTTAAGCAGTTTCCTATAGTAAAACAGAGTGCTTAACAATATCGTAATATAGAGGTTAACGGATAACTTCACAGAGATGAGAACTATAACTAATCTGATTATTTATGGTACTTAATTTCAATCTAATCAATTGAATCACTAATATTGGGAAAATCACTTGAACCTTGAAATACTCTCCAACCAATGTTCCTCACGTATCAGTCCTGTAAATTCAATATCAAGACAATTCACAAACCATCTGAAGAATAAAAGTAATATAAAATGGTATAGTTCAATGCATGGAGGAATGATTTCATTAAAATAATAATTTAATCCAGTATATCTTGATTTGTGTAACTCAACCATTTCAATATTTTTTGTTTTAATTGATTAAAGTCATTTTTCCTTAAAATATTAAGTTTAGTTGTCCACAGAAAGTCAGACAATTTCACTCACATTATAAAAAAAATCTTAAAGACATAAGAAAAAGAAGAATTATCAATATCTACCAGTAAAATAACTTATTAAATGTGGAATAATGTTATTTATTAATAATGTTATAATTGTTATCATACACAGTTGTGAAAAGGAAAGGTTATTTTTAATTTACTGGAAGTCAATTAAAAATTTTTGTTTGGAAAATTTATAAGAAATAGAATTGAAATCATAATTACGAATAATTTTAAGTTTATTGATGTTTTATTATTAAAAACTCATAAATTAAAAAAGATAATTAGAAAATTTTTAATATTGGCATAAGCAAAGCATTAACGTTAAGATTTAAAGCAGAGTATTACAGCAATAATTAATTTAGAATTCTAGAAGTTATTGAATCTTTTAAAAATTTAAATTATCCTTACCGATTTAAACTAACCATAAAGTTGATGGGCACAGGATACCAAATTCTGAGTTTGGTGATTTTTTTGGCAAATTTTCTTGTCAACCCGGTTTTATTACGTCATACAGATGGAGACCAATTGGAAATATGGTGAAAATTTAATCTTGGAACCTTAACTTTTACGTCATATTGACAAGATTCAGAACATTTTGTTCCATTTTTGCATTTTATTAGAAATTTTTGAGATTAAGTTTTGTAAGAACTTTTTAAAGTGTTTTACAGATTACTAGACCTTTTGGATACTTAAATTTCAGGTTGTAGTGCTCTTTTTCTTTACTTTCAATAATCATTTTGGTGTTCTGCATTAATTTCTTTCATTATTTGTCAAAATTGTTACGATTAATTATGTCTTTAACAAAAAATATCGTTTTAAAATATTAAGGTATTCTTTGTTCTGGATTGAGGCTTAATTTTTTCGGTGGTAAGAAGATTTTAGGTCAAGGTGGAGAAGCAAATCGTTTTTTTTTTTTTTTTTTTTTTGCTTTAAATTGTGTGATAAAAAGGAAATTCTTTTTCATTTTTGCGTGAAACTGGAGAATTGAAATCAGAGTTGGTGTGCTTAAAATGCGAAAGTCAAATGAGAATTCCGGCTAAGAAAAGCCTCTCAGACGAATATGTTTTCCACTGCAGTAAAAGTTGTGAAGAAAAGTCTTGTTATTTCCAAAAGTCGATCAGGTGAGCTCTTGATTTTCTTGCAGCAAATTGAAGATTGAGGAGATTTTTGTTTTCACTTATGAAATTGCTTCGCGGTAGTAAAACAGGTGACTCTTTTGATTTACTCAATTGAATCATCTTCAGAGAAGATCGGTAGTGAAGGTAAGATTGTTGAAATAGGTGAGTCAAAATTTGGAAAGAGGAAGTATCATCCAGGGCATGTGATAGAAGGACAATGGGTATTTATATATATATATGTATAGAGGTGTCGAGAGAGGTAGCGGAAAGTTATTTTTGGTAGCACTACATTTAGTTAATATTATTAAACAGTAGATTGAGCCAGGAACACAGCCATTTATTCCAATTTTGGAAGTCTTATGACTCATTAAAAAGCAATGGCTATGAACATTTGACTGTTGATCACAGTGTCACTTTCGTGGATGCTACAACAGGATGCCATATAAATACTATTGAAATTACACGGAGACGAGTTAAAAGCAAATTGCCGACACTTACTCGTCAAACGGACAATCAATTTTATTTATTCTATAAATCCTGTGAAGAAAAGAAATTGGACCCATTTAATGCTTTTTGAGAAATCACTTGTAAAATTGGGATGAATTTAAAGTTACTATTTAAAATTGTGATGACATAGCTTTTCTTTATATATGGCGTTTTTATAATTTATATTATTAAAATAAAATATTTTATCATTTGTATATATATTTGTAAAATTAATAACTGTTTAAATTGTATCTTATAATTTATATTTATTCTTCCGTGAATGTTTATTTATTTTTCATTAGAATTCGTGTTCTGATTATTTTGGAATTTTCGCTAGAATTCGTATTTATTTTTTCGAAGGTGCCATATTTTCCTTATTCGTATTCCGAAATTTTACTGTTCTAAAGTTTCATTCCTTAAAAATCATATTATCTCAAAAATACATATTTATGTTTTTTATTTATCAGGTTTAAATTTAATATTTAGATATATAAAGTTTTTCGGAACGAATTTATTACAATAGCTTGACACGGCATTACGTCACAATTATTTGGTAATATTTCGTCGTCACCGAAAATATTCAGAGTTTGAGACCCTAGATTATACGGCATTTGTGCCAGTGGATGTTTTATCTTGTTCTTTTTTCCATTTTGCTATTTCTTCTGATCCATTCTTAACGTTTTAATGACTTGAATCACTGGAAAACGGATTTTTAAACAGGCGCTTTGCTCCTTATATAAGAAATCGTTTTATTAACAAAATGAACTTATACACTATTCTCAGACATTCGATGGTGAACTTCGCCTAGTTTGCTGCCTCTCGAAGAATGCCATTTGAAGACCAGCAGAAAATTCGTCAAGTCAGATTTACGACGCCGTCACAATAGGAAATTATGTATATGAAATGTTATTCGACGTAAAAAGAATATTTTAAACCAATGAGAATTGAAATAAAATGGCGCTATTATGATCTCAACTGAAAGGAAAGATAAAACACCTTAATGATTAATAAAATTTTCCGTAAACGATAAAAACGGATATCACTCTTTTGGTATAGGATGTTAAAATTTGATGATAAAAGGCTTCATTTCATTGCATGTTAAATGGATATTGCAAATGCAGACTTACGAGCCACTGAATGAGCTACAAGCGTAAATTATTGAAGACAAAACAGGTAAATAAAAAAACTGATTTATGAAGTTTTGATAATAAAGTTACATGTTTTTTTATGTTTCAACCAAAATTTGTGTTTTCACAGTTTGCATATTGAAGACTATTCTTTTATACAAATTGATACATAGCTTTGTGTATGCGTAAGTATGGCTTTCGAAAAAATTTTGAATATAGTTTAATTGAGTATTCTTTAAAACTATCAGAACTACTGCCAAATATATCATACTTTCAATACATTTTTGAGTAAAAATTTTTCTCTCGTCTGTATCCCTTACAATAATAATTTACAGACTTGCGATAATAATTTTCAAAACTCATACTCACGTATGTGTGAGTATGAGTTTTGAAAAATATTTGAATATCATGTATAGTTCAAAATTATCAGAAGTACTCCCAAATATATTATGATTTTGATGTACTTTTGATTTAAAAAAAATTTCTCTTTCATTTGTATCTCTTACAATAATAATTTATAGAAAAAATATTTTTATTATTATTATTAAAACGTTGTCAAAAACATAATAAGATCCACTACATTATTTTTGTTTTTACTGAAATATAATAGTAGAACTTTTATAGAATTTCTGATATTATGTTCAAATTTTATATCAGTATTAATTAAATAATTTGAAAACTTAATTTTGATAGTTCAGGTTAATTTCAGCAATTAATTTAATTAAGATTATTTTTCTGTCAGAACAAGAGAAAAATTACCTAAGGCTAAAATGTTTTCTTAAGCAGTATAACTTATCTTCATACCTAAAAAAAAAAAAAAAAAAAAAAAAAAAAAATCTGATTATATTTTGATGTTTGAATTTTGATGAACTTGAAGGAAGTTCTTATTAAATTGTGATTAATAATTTGTCAGGAGAGCATTTCTTCTAACTATAAGCAATAAAGTCTCTACAGTTTTCATTGAATGAACAATAAATAGCATTCAATATTCGTTTGTTAATTAAATCAAAATGTGACTGTTTTTGGAATAAAAACACCGCCAGCTAGCTCTGAAAATTATTTATTACAACACATTCTCAATAACAGAGCACAAAACAAGAACAATTACAAAAATGTATATAATGGCAAAACATAATATTTAACATTTAGGTCGAAGACACAGCATTTTAATATGGAAGTTGTAGATCGACTTCCATTTTCTTGTTCTGGTTGCCACAAACAATTTGGTAATTACCACAAAATTCAGTTACAAATATTGATATGGCTACTAATGAATTGTTGACATCAATGTTTTGTTTTTATATTATCTACTTATGGAACATAAATTTTCACCAAGAAGTTGAGAGGAAAAGAAAAAAAATTTTTTTAAGTATTAGACAATAATATAACTTATTATATTTTCTATTTAAAATGATCACAACTGATTAATCAAAACTTAATACCATAAACATAACAGTATTCATTTCACATTTCAATTTATTACAATAGTAAGAAACGATAATCATAGTAATTACTTTAATAAATACATCAATCAACTTAAGCAATTAAGGTATACATTTTTAAAATTTGATTAAAAAATATAAAAGTTAAAAGCGATTTTTTTTACACATAATCTACTATAACACATACACCAAAGACTAAACTATATTTTTCATTCATATACCAACGTTACAAATGAGAATGTTAACATCTGAACATTGATACAGTATGAAAAAAAAAAAAAAAGAACATAAAAGTTACCACGACTCATCTCTTGTAATATCTCTCACATCATTACTCGCATCAACTCCCGCATCTCTATGCCTCCTTCTTATTCTTAGGTCGGTTTCAAGGAGCTCAATTTTTAATTTTTTCTCTGTTATGTGCAATTCATGCAATTCGGCTCTTCTTTTTTCCTCTGCAATTGAGTGCTCAATTTGCAAAGCAATTTGCTTCCGTTTCAACTGCCAATAGGACAGCTCGCCTGATGTATAACTCTGCCGTTGTCTGGGACCAGAATCCGATTGCCTTCTACGGATATCCTGAAGATGGTCGTCAACATTTTGAAGCATTTGGCGGCGGTAAGAAATTGTTGGAGATCGTGGTCTATCATCTGAAGGTGGCGCTGAGAAGAAAGAATAGCTTTCTGGAGACGGTGGAATGATCTCCACTGAAGGTGACCTATTGCTGCCAGAAGGATTTGGTGGTGGGCGTGGTACGAATTGCACTGTATACGAATTTATAATGCGTGAAGTGCCTGCTGGAGGTTGTGGAAAAGTTCCAACAGAGGGCGCCCTCTCGTCATCAGAAATAATTATTTCAGGCAAGGGAATGATTTCCACAGAGGGCGCTCTTTTATCATTAGAAGTACTAGCTGGAGGCTGTGGTGCGATATGCACTGAAGATTCTTCTTCATCAACGATCATTGCACTCGAATTTTCCTCCACGGAATCACTCAGAGTTGACTCGGGATTACACACATTCTCACTGTTATCCTTTAAAATAGAATGGAGCATTGTATACAATTAGTTCCATATGGTAATATTTTAAAAATCTTTTTAAGATATGGCTATTGTTCACTAAACTATTCAAGTATTCTTTCATGTCGGAAACCCAAAGCTTGTAATGCAATAATTTTACCACAAAGCGTGTCATAAAATAACACTTGCTCTACTTGACTTGGAATTCCTCTTCCTAACATGTTTGTGTACATGATTAGAATATACCAACATTTAAGAACCCCAAAGGATCTCGTGCTCGAAGAAGACCATTAACAAGATGGCTCGTTGACATTGAAAATGACATAAAGATACTGAAAGTTAGGAACTGGCAAAGTGTCGCTATGGAGAGACTGGGCTGGAAAAATCGTGCTGTAGGGGCAGCTAAGACCTGTAATAGGTTGTTACGCTATTAAAGAAGAAAATCGAAATTTCGACATTCCGGATTGGATAAATTCTATTCAATTTCTCACTGATTCGGATCCAGTTAAGGTAAGTATATGGAATGAGGAACGCTTTTTATTTAGAATGCTTTCTTTGAATCGGTGGGAGAGCTTATAGGCTCTAAGATCATGTTTTCTACAAAAAAAAAAAAAAAAAAAAAAAAAAAAATTTAAATTTCTTAGACAAATTTTTTTTTAATCTGATACTTATCCTGTGCATTGTAGCAGTTTTTCACCTTTAAGATAAATAAATAAATCTTCTTTTCTAAAACCTTAAAAATAGGTATTAGAAAAGGTAGGTTAAATTCCTTTTCTACCCGAGAACTTTTGACTGATCAATCTACAATATCTAGTCACGTGTCGTCACGAAAGAACGAAATTATCTGTACACCAGAAATTACAAATTAACCAGAGACGACACAAAAATTACATAAATAAAGGTAAGCTAAAATGAAAAAAATTTTTCTTCGTTTCGTTATTGAATAATATTTATTTAATCTTCATTAACTGAATTAATTAATTACAAAAACTTATCTGCCCACTAAAAAGAGTAATATTATCCTTACTTTCTTAATTAAATTAAATTCTTTTCTTATAAAACTATAGAAAACGCTAAATAAAAATGATACTTTTAAATGCATCTAGTATAACTTACAAAAATAAGAGTGTAAAGCTTTAATGTTATGTTAAATAATTTCCAATGTGCTATTGTCGTTACTTATATCATTTGGAAGAGCCAAGCTCGCTATGCCCAATTTCCAATATATAATTTGTTGATGAATTATGTTTTTTGTTATTTTAAAGGAATTTCTTTTAAAACAGATTTGATTCCAGTCTATAATGTCCAGGAAAATTTTAATGAAAGGAAAGAAAAAATTAAACTGCTTTAAAATTCTGAATAATTTAAATTTTGATATTTCTCTAAACAAGTAAATTTACATAACACTTAAAATGATTGCTTGTAGTATATGTATGTAGAATAATTATTGACGTAGCTTTGATATAGAAACATTACTTCAAACTAAAAAGTGAATTAATTTTTTTAAGTAAGAAATATAATGCCATTAGATATTAGTTACATACATTGCATATGATTCGAATATTTGGAGAATATTGGCAATCTAAAAATGAAACACTTATTTTCATAACTGTTAAAATACTAAATTTAGAGGCAGAAAAGGAATATAAGTATCGTAGATTTTTAAAAAAGAATTATAAATTATTTGGCAAAAAAATATTAATTAAGGAATATAACTAACTTTTTGAACATATGTTTTACAAATCTGACTTTTATTATTTCAGCAATATTAATTAAAGGAAAATTATAATGTTGGCTTAAGCAAGGCAGTAGTCTTAAGACTCAAAAGAGATTTGTTTACAAATATTGCAATTATTAATTTAGAATTCTATTAATTAATGATTTTTTTAAAAATTTAATGCTGATTTAAGCTAATCATAAAGTGGGTGTTTTATCATGTCTTTTTCATTTTGCTTTTACCGCTATTTTTTGTCTGTGTGTTAATGGCTTGAATCAATGGGAAACGGATTTTTAAGCTGACGCTTTGGTACCTAAATAAGAAATCGTTTTTTTTTTAAACAGAATGAAAGGCACAGATGCCGTATAATCCATGATTCCAAATTATGAATTTTTTTTGGCGATGAAGAAATGTTTCCAAGATGACATATTGTGACGTGCGCGATGACAGAAATACTAGGGTTACCAAAATAAAATTTTCTACAAAATTCTTATAGGTCTCCATATATGTGACGTAATAAAAACGAAATTACCAGGTACATAAGAAAATCCGCCAAAAAATCGCCATTCTCAGAATTTGGCGTCATGGATTATACGGCATTTGTGCCGAATGAACTTCCACACTTTTCTCAGACATTTCCCGATGAACTTCGCCTAGTTTGCTGCCATTCGAAGAATGTGATTTAAATGCAGGCAGCAAATTCGTCGACAAGTCGTATTTACGGGGCCATCTCAATACGATGTGGCGTGGATGCTAAGTTATCTGACGTCATGGATATTTTAAGCCAATGAGAATCGTAATAAAGTGGCGTACTCAAGATCTCAATTGTAACGAAAAAAGGTTAAAAAAAATACAATACCTTTCATAATATTTTTACAAAAAATTTTGAAAAAGTTTAATGCAGAAGAATTAACATTTTTAAATTTTTATTTATTTTTAAATTTCTGCTTTCATTTTCAAATTTACGCAAATTATTTAGCATTACTTTATGTATCCTAAGGTAAGTATCTATTATTATAATAAGTAGAGCACATCTTAATCCATTAAATTTTCCATTATTTTAATACTACATAATTAATGCAATATATTTGCTAATTTTTAATCTTCATTGCTTTCCATAGTATTTGAATTAAGGAGTTTCAAATTCAAAGCGATTCACTCTATCAGCGAGACAAAGTAAGCCCATATTTAATATCATTTTTACTTGTCAAATATATTCGAAGTCATACAATGAGTACTAAGAATTGCAGCCTAACTTGATGAAGCCTAATTTGGCTTATTCAGTGTATCAAGTAATTAAAAATAAAAAGGTACCTTATCTCTACAAACAGCAAGTGCTTTGCAAAAATGATAAGTTACAAATCTCACATAAAATGATTTAAGAGACTTCTTTTCTTTATGGCTTAAGGCAATTGAAAAATAGCTATAATGTTAGGTACATAGAAAACTTCCAAACATACTTCACAAATTCTAGTTGGACCAAATCTTACTATTGAAAATGGATTCAGAGTCACTACAACATTTATACCTAGGTAAATATCGAACCCGTGAACAGTTGATCCGAAAGTTTGAGAGCTAACGGCTTGGAGATTGATTTCGAGGGAAAAAAATGTGTGCTATTGTTTATGATACATATTTAAGCTTCTGAAAACTATATTTGATTTAAGAGGGTTTAGATTAAGGAAAATGAATTATGCTTAAACTATAGAAAGAAGAGCTTATTAAAAAAATATTTTTCAATGAAAAACTCTGCAATACATACCATTCTGGAGGTGCCTTCTTGAGGTACCTCGGTATCAGATATCTCCTGTTTTATATCTGGTGAAGAACGATCTAAAAAGAACGAAAAATATACATTCTCATATGATTATATATATAATAATAAATTGAATAATTTTGAATTCTAAAAACAGCTAACATATCATAACCATTTCTATGTATGAGCAGATTACGAGGAAAGATAATGATAGCAGACGATGTTTTTTAGGGTGGAGAAAACACCATGGTGGGTGGTAAGGTTCTAAGAAGAAAAAAGAAGGTTCAACGTTGAGAGAAGAAGGGGGATTTCTTTTTCTCTCCCCCCGACCGATGGAACCAGTTATTACGATTGTTTTCGACTAAAAAATATTTTGCCTCAACTGTAGCTGTATTTTTTTTTTACATAGATATGAAATTATACAATATATTCCTTTCAATTATTAAATCTCGGATATTATATTGTTAATTTGTATTTTCTGCATACTTAATATTTATTCAAATTTCGATTCATGCTGTTACAAATAATTTTCTTCTTTCAGCAATTAAAAAATAGGATAAATAATCGACTAATGAAACTTGTATAACTTAAATCCATCATTAAACATGTTTTTGGTATTTTTCCTGAACATTTATTGTTTCTTTTTCACAATTTAACCTAATTCCATATAATTTGATTTAAATCTCATGTTAGATTTATTATCAGATAATATAATTAAGAAATTCAACAATATTGCAGCCGCAACACTTTACACCAAGAACAGCAGTAGTGTGAAATAAATTGTAAAAGATTCATATATAATATGCATGTAAAAAATATTTTGGTGTATTAAAATGTACGTTACTTATGCTTACATCCATCTCTATGTATAAAATATATCTATAGAAAGCATCGTAAAGTTTCTTTTTTCTTTTCTTTTCTTTTTTTTTTGAAAAAGAGAGAAACGTTTACAAAGTTTTGGTATCGCTTATACGTTACTTCTTTAAAAGAAGAAAAAAGCTTTATTTTAAATAATATTTAAAAAAAAAATAGGCTTGAAAATGGGTTGCTTTCCTAATTATAAAGTAATATTTTACAAACACTTTAAAAATGCAAAATTATTTTTAAGTAAAATTTGGTAATAAAAATAAAATAAAATATTATTCACACTATGCTAAAAGACTATCATATAATACATTTGGCGAGAAATTCATTAAACACTGAAAAAAAAAAAAAAAAAAAACGGAATCACAAAAAAAAAAAAAAAACTCAATTAGCAATATAAAAATAAATCAAAAATTTTTACACTAGAGGAACGGTAGTGACAAATGGTGAAATAGAGGAGAAAATTATAATAAAATAGCTATGTAAGTTTAAAAAAAAAAAAAGAAAAGAAAAAAAAAGAAAAAAATGCAATCACTATTGTGACGAATTTGAATTTTCAAAATCATTATTCATTATCCATAATGAATTAAAATTGAAAGTTTTGCAATTAAAATTGAAAGTAAATTGGAAAGTTAAATTTACCAATTCACAGTTTTGAAACAAAATGGCTTGATTTGATCATTCTAAAAATGTAAGGCAATTCATTTAACATAATACTTTTCATAAATCTATTTTATTAAATTATTACTGTTAGTTATTTTCAACTTCAATACTTATAATAATCAATCTATTATAACAATCAATCTATTATAATAATCATTAAAATCCATTATTGATTATTACTATTTGCATCTTTAAGATTATTAAGTTTAATTTCTAGTACAAGAATACCAGCAATGCATTTACATATAATTATTTAGCAAATAAAAAACATAAATATAATATAGCAAATTTTAAAAAACCCAACTATATCAAAATTAAGACGTAAACATATATTTTTTTAATCAAAGTAAAATGAGATATCTTGAATGTCTTACGATATTTATATCAATATACGGAAAGAGAGCGAGATTTCAGAAAATCGCGCCTGTTGCTATGAGGGATTCCTAAAAATTCTGTTGCCCTAGGAACGAGCGAGTCCCATTCTTTAAGGGTATGAAGGAAAAAAGAATCTTTTTTAAATGAGAAATCTTTCAATATTTCAGATGTGTACTAAAATTAATGCAGCATGTGTATGTATATTTATAAATATATATCATTCATATGACTATATATTCCACATTAATAGTCTCTTTCCTGCGTTATTAAAAAATAATTATTCTATTATGAAAGTAAATAAATTATGCGCAAAAATTTTTTTCTTTTTAAAAAATATGAAATACTTTTTACTATTTAATTTCAGTTTTAATGTGATTTCTAGATATTTAAAACAAACACAATTGTTAAAAAAATAATTGTGTTTTTAACACAATTTTTAATAAATTATGCGCAAGAATTTTTTTCTTTTTAAAAAATATGAAATACTTTTTACTATTTAATTTCAGTTTTAATGTGATTTCTAGATATTTAAAACAAACACAATTGTTAAAAAAATAATTGTGTTTTTAACACAATTGTTAATAAATTATGCGCAAGAATTTTTTTCTTTTTAAAAAATATGAAATACTTTTTACTATTTAATTTCAGTTTTAATGTGATTTCTAGATATTTAAAACAAACACAATTGTTAAAAAAATAACGTAATTTTTAAGGTATAAATGAATACATAAAATAACAAATTTATAAATTTATTTCCCCCCCCCCCTCTCTTTATGTAAAAAATTCGATATGTATGTTAGAAGTGCAAGAGAAATAAATGAAATTTTAATAGCGTAAACCCATTATTTATTCTGTAAAGCTATTAGTCATCGATTCTCATTTTTGGAAAGAAAAAAAAACCATTTTAGTTTATACTAAACAATGTAATGGAAAATTAATTTACGAAATTGTTTCTTTTTTCTTTCGTAATTGAACTACTGAATGAAAAAAAAGGTGTTAAGCAAAATTTTATTTTTAATATTTCGTTTTTCCTCTATGCATATTTTTTATACTTTGTATTTCTAAGTGATTCATTATCGAGGTGCAAAGGTGGGAAGGGGTTTCTCTATAATCTAAGTACCTTATGTACTTACATGGTACTAGTATTACACAAAGAGCATTGGTGATAATACTGAGTACATCATAATACATAGAAGTCAATATCTTATAATTCAGAACATCATAATATGACGGTGTTGGCTTTTGAAATGGCCTTTTTCCGAAAACTTAATACCGCGGTAAAAAAAAAAAAATGACATAAGACCACGACTTCATAAACTCCTATCAGCAAACGTCTTTGATAATATGAGCACAACAAATTTCTTGATAATCTTTAATGTCATGAAAGTCTGACAAAATCAGGAAAATTTAAAAAAAAAAGTTTATTACAATCGATTGTAAAAAAGTTAAAGTAAAATCTTATCGTAAGATAAGATTTTACTTTTACGGGTTCACTGAGCCCCATCTAATCCTAAAAATACACGCAAATTTTCCTTCTTAAAGATATGATTAAAAAACTCAAGAGCAATTTTTTTTTTATAAATCACCTTTTGGCAATATCATGTATTATATAAAATAACGATTATTGGATTTAAGGATCCTAAATTCAAAAAGTGATTTAATTTGTCGGAAATGTTTGAAAAATCAAGAAATGAAATACGATATAACTTAAGATGCCCCTGGCGCTATGTTCTCATTCTTGAGAACTCATTGCTTTTCAAGATTCTATTACAGCAACCTCAACGACATTTCTTGGTACTGCTGATATCTCAGCGCTAATGCACCAAAGAGTACTATGTTCATATACCTGAAACCCCTTAAAGACCCTTTCTGTGTTGTTTTGAACCATTCCACATTTTTCGAAATTTTACTGCAGCATCTGCAGCGCCATTTTACTAGAACATCTGCAGCGCCATTTTACTGGAGCATCTGCAGCGCCATTTTACTAGAACATCTGCAGCGCCATTTTACTGGAGCATCTGCAGCGCCATTTTACTAGAACATCTGCAGCACCATTTTACTGGAGTATCTGCAGCGCCATTTTATTGGAGCAATCGCAAAGCAAACGTGGTAAAGAGCCTTATGCCCTGGTACTTGAGAACTCTCTCTTATCCTAAATATGACAGCAGAAAACATTTTTTTAAAAAGAAATGTAATTTAAAAACACGAGTTTCTTTTTTTTCCCAGTCTCAAGAATCACGGACATTTTTTTACTAAATTTCCTTTAAAAATATTATGTAGTATACATATAGAACTACAGGATGCAGAGCAATTTCATTGCCATCTTGGGATAATATCCTTTAAATCACATACACGCAAGTCTATACATTTTTTTAAAAAATGTAATAAGAAACCACAAAACTGTTATAACTTTTTACATTAATTTCGTGTTATAATATATAAAATATATAACATTAATGATATTCATGAAAATACTTATTAACATTCAATCCTAAATTCCTAAATATAAAAAAATAATCTAATTTCCGCAAAATTTAAGAAACTTATAAATGAAACTTAATGTAAATCGCTAAAGTGCCTATGAGCGCTATACACTCATACTTGGCGGCCCTCCTAGTTTCGAAATTTTACTGCAGTGATTTCAGTGCCATCTGGTGGTAATGTAGTCGTAATAACTACACGCAACAATTTTTTTAATTATTAAATAAATTATTAATGCAAATGAAAATATCTAAATTTAAAAAAGAAAATTAATTTCTACAAAATTTTCCATAATTCTAAAAATAGTAGGTAATTAAAATTAAGATGCCAAATATCAATCCCCTATACTGGAGACCCTTCCATTTTTAGGAATACTGGCGCAGCAATGTCAGTGCCATCTGGTGGTTATATAATTGTAAGAAAATACATATGAATATTTTTTAATACTACTATAAACACCACAACGTGAAATTTTTTCAAAAATTTCTTTTTAATTTTAAGAAGGCATTTATGAAAAAAAATCACTATAGTACTCAAAATATACTAATAATATAAATGAAAACATCTATATATATTAAATCTAAAATTTCTAAAAACACAGAAAATAATTTAATTTGCTCGAAATTTTTTTAAAAAAATCTAAAAATGAAATATTGTATAATTTAAGCCACTAAAGCATGCAGTGCCTCCAAATTTGAAATTTTTTTTACTGCTGCTATTGCAGCGTCACCTCGCGGTAGCCTCAAGTCTTAATTATAGTACAAAATATAATAAAAAGGATTAAAACTAATTTAAGGAATTTTACTTACATTGAGAACGAGATCTTCGACATCTTCTTTTCATGTTGTCATAGCAATTTTTCAAGGTTTGCAAAGAACGAAAATTCTCGCTTGCAGCATTGAATTGCGTCTTCACGCTCTCCCAAGCTTCTGCTTTCTTTTGGATAGTCACGTGATCCACTTTCTTGCTCTCGATGATGCTTTTGTGTTCAATTATGATATTTACCAACAGGTCTTTCTCAGCCTGGGTAAAATTCGCACAACGATGTCTTTTGTTCGGCATTATTACTTCAAAAAAGAACCAGAACAAATGTCTCGTTATGAGCGGTCTGCGAGAATCTCCTATGAGCGTTAGAACACAGCTCTGGAAGAAGATGACGTCATTGCTGTTGCTTTCAGACCTCAGCCAATAGCGGACCGGTTGGCATGGAGAATCGATATCTTGCTTTTATAATGACCAGTTAAAACCTCGAACGCGCGGGGGCTCCGAAGGGACGACTACTCTGGGGAATGGAAGAACTCCCTACCATAAGATTTAACGCTATTTTTTGTTTTGTGTTTGGTTCCCCCCCCTCATTATTTTCCCTTCCATGTTAGACCGAACAGTATTCAATTTATTGTAAGGAATGGCTGAAATATCCGCCATTAATTGTCAATCTATATATATATATGAACTCGACAGATGAAAATAAATTTTTTATTTATATAAATATTTTTGATCGTTTTTTTAGTCAAAATTGTATTTTGTTGGGATATATATATATACATAATTTTCACGACATATTAATTAATTAAATACTTTTAATGTAAAAAAAATGTATACATAATATATATACACACATCTTTTACATCGAATTAGAATAAAACTAAAGTAGTAATTTATTTATTTATTTTTTGGGGGATATTGTTAAATAGTTTTGCGGAGTATGAGCGAGAAAGGATAATAAGAAAATAAATAAGAAATGAATACAAAATGCATTTCCTTTTTAAAAATGTTATTTCAAATTTAAACAATTACTTAATATTAATTAATAATTTTATGAAATCGGCAATGATTTTATTAAATGAGTTGACATGAAATTCCTTACAGATAAATTCTTTTTCCCTTATCCTAGGTATATTTTCATTTATAACATATCACCTTTATACAACAAGAATATTTCAACTTAATGTTTACATATGTTCACATAAAAAAATTATCATTAAGTAACCACAGTTAATTACATTAACATTAAGAAAGCGGGGTGCGCTCCTTTAAACAATAACAAACATTAAATATATAATTGTTATTTTTAATAGATAACCTATACATTATAAATCGAAATTTTTTTGGAGTAGATTAGCTCTGTAACACTTTAGCCTAATAACTGCAAGCTATTATACAGATTCTTGAATACCCATAAAGTGTCACCTTCAAGAGAATTTTATTTAGCAAAAGAATATATCTTATTATTTATGAATCGCAAAGGAGAAAACTTGGAAACCTATCAGTAATTCATCTTTACTGTTGGTTATTTAGAAATACAACAGTCATAGATCCGATATAGCAACATTAAATTAAAACTACAGCGTCATATAGCAGTTTATGAAGAGCTCTTAAATGCATTATATGTTATTTCTTAAGATTTGTACATGGTAAATAGTATATATATCTTGTAATAATTTGCTTTCCTGTTGAAAGTTACAAGAATAAAAAAGTACTTTTTCTATTATTTTTAGTTTTGATCATAAGTCTAGTTTCGAAATCATATTATTTTTGGTATATAAATATATATATTATTCTCAATGAGACTAAACAACATATCAAATAGAATATTAATTTATGAAGGTTATTCGCAGTGTAAATTCACATTGACGCTTTTTGGTTTCACATTTTATTCTTGTGAGTAATAATAATAATAAATACGACCCGAGGTAGTCTAGTTGGTAAGGGCATTCTTTCTCGTTATCGGAAGGCAGTGAGTTCAAATCCCAACCGAATCGAAGATCCGTCATGTTCACTAATGGCGACCATGGTCACTTTAAAAAGGCCATGGTTGCAACGCACTCCACTTGAAAACATTCCTACGGCATGGCAGCAAAAGTCTGGGCACTTTTTGCTCAGGCTCTGTTTCTAAATTTCAGAGCTACGATGGCACATCACGCCCACTGGGTGCCTCCATTATATAAGGTGCCAGCATTTCCACCCTTTGTCGCAAGGAAAGGTGGAAATCCTACACACTGGGCATTATACAACAACAATATATTATATATATATATATATATATATATATATATATATATATATATATATATATATATATATATATATATATATATATATATATATATATATATATATATTGTTGTATAATGCCCGGGGTGTGTAGGATTTCGACCTTTCCTTGCGAACCGGAAAAAATTAGACATTATATATATATATATATAATGTCTAATTTTTTCTGGTTAAAAAACTATTTTACTTTTACTTCCATAGTTCTTAAAATCAATAGCTCACTGGCCTGCAATTTTCTTTGGCAATTTTGAACGAATGAATGGCCACGGTGATTTTGTTGACAAAAATTTGGAAACTCATCACTGTTCCTAATTTATGCAAAATATGACTAAATTTTTTCTTTCATAACAAATAATCTGTTCTTGTATTTATTTCCCACTACATGTAGTGGCCTACCCCATTGCCACCCCAAGTGATTTCGTTCTATCCTCCTACCGTTTTTTTAACCGTAACATTCTACCACCGTTTTTTTAAATTTATTTTTAAGGCATTTTTAGGGTAAAAGAAACATTGTTTTCAACATCTTGGGACGAGGGTTTGTCATTTCATCGACAGGAGCGGAGCGCCCGTGCTACTGAACTACATCTCCTATATAAATATGAATTAAATTGTCCCTATCAATTGTTTATCTAGAAACTGAGAATAATTTTTATTTTTTGATGGAATAGGGACATCCGAACACATTAGGAATGTATTTGTGATAGAAGGAGTCGGGATTGGTGGAATCGAACCGGTATCCCCAACGATGGCATGGCGTTTTATTGAGACGACAAGGACTTTTACAATAAGGGGAAGTACACACTGCAGGCAGAAAGCCTGGGCATTAATACAGATACATTAATAGACACAAAATAAAAGTTTTCTCAGTTATATATACAGAAGCTCAATTAAAAATATTGGGTGCAAAACAGATTCTTGTTATATTGGATAAACAATTAACTTCTAACTATGATAATGTATTAGATTGAGAACAAAGATGATTGAAAATAAGTATTTGCGAACAATTACACAGAACAGATAACATAAAAGGCTATGATACAATTAAAAACTATAGAATAGTAAAAAAAGTAGATTTCTAGATTAAACATGATTTAGAGAAAATTTCAGTTTGCAAGAAAAGGAGCAATAAATAAACAAATTATAAGGATATCAATTTGTAAGTAAAATAACCTAAAGTGATGATCTAATATTTAGCGAGAGAATATTAATACAATTAAGATTAAAGGGTTTCTCTTTGTTCGAAAATTACAGTGTACAATGTTTTACTTATAAAAAGAGGGGATTTTGTTGGAAAGGACAATCAAGATATGAGGAAAAATATACATTAAGTACAAAAGGAATATTGTTACAAATTATAAATAATTATTGTGTATGTCTTAAAATATCTCAGACAGATAGGAAATACTCACATCTTGGGCAAAAATTACGGTATTTAGACGTGTTATACGTTAAAAGCGGGTTTTCTATTGATTTGGTGACTTGGCGATGTTTTGGCGAGAAAACTTGGTGACAGTTGGCGAGAGTTTTGACGACTTGGCGAGAAATAGATACTTCTGGAAACATCCATCACCTAAGCTCTAGGACCAATATTTAGCCAGATAGGCTAGAAGCTTCCAGAACCTTGGCGAAATTGGTAGATTTCCCCGCCAAGTCAGGTATAAATACCGCAACCCGACATAGTTTAGTTTTTCTGAAGACAGTCAGTGCGTGAAGACGATTAGTCGTGACTGCTAGTTTAGAAAAGCTGTCCTCTGCCTGAGGTATTTGAGACCTGTGATTGGAAGCTGTTACTTATTGTATCTGACGAATTGTAGCTGCTGTATAATTGTGATTGTTGCAGCTGGTATATCTAGTGGAATTTTTACGAATAAAAGTCTTGTGTTCATTGAGTGGTTTCTTTATTCAACTCTCAATCCACATGAACCCCGAAGCTCGGTACAATATTATCCGTGTAGTACGGATTTACATAATTCTGATTAGTAAGAATGTGCTAAATTAGGCAATATAATTAAAGCGCTCAATATTGAATACTATAACCAGGGGATAAAATGGGGAATATAATTATAATTTCCATTAATTATAGTATATAATATGTATAGTTGCAGCAAGAGAGTAAAACAATTAGGATAAAATCAATAATAACATGGGATTGATTTATCAAATAAATTATATGGATAAGACAGTACGAGGGTTGCTATTTATATTTCTGGCCTAATAATGAAAAAACAAATATGTAGGATCGAAATTGGTTTTATTGTTTTTCAAAATATTCTCCATGATGATCAATACACTTTTGCATGCGTTTGAACCAATTTTCAAAGCACTTTTTCCAGTTCGATTGAGGTAACTCCAAAACATGCGTTTTGAATGCATCAACCGCTTCTTCGGGGGTCGAAAATCGTTGTCCACGTAATTTATTTTTGATGTGTGGGAATAAGAAGAAGTCATTGGGTGCCAAATCAGGCCTGTACGGCGGATGACCCATCAGTTCGATCTTTCGCTCCGTCAGAAATGCGTTTGTTTGAGTCGATGTGTGAGAGCTCGCATTGTCATGATGAAGAATGATTCGCCTGTTCTTCTGTATTTTTCGAATTTCTCCGATGACTTCTGGCAAACAAATGGTCGTGTACCATTCAGAATTGACAAATCCTGCATTGCTCTAACGCCACCGTTGCCACATGACCGTTAATGCCGAAGAAACAGGCAATCATTTGTTTCGATGTGCTTCTTCCTCGAACAACTTTTGTTGGTTTTGCCTCGTCTTGGAAGACCCATACAGTTGATTGCTGTTTTGTTTCCGGCTCATATGCATAGATCCATGATTCGTCACCTGTGTAGATGTTATACACAGCCTTTGATGTACCTTGAATGTATTTTTCCAACATTTCCTTGCACCAATCGACACGAGCCTTTTTTGAGCGTTTGTCAGATTATGCGGATCAACGCGAACAAATTTTTTTACGCTCAAATGTTCATGCAATATTTTATTGATGCTAGTCATACTAATGTCCAAAGACGCCTCTATCTCACGGTATGTCACATGACGATCTTGCTGTATCAGTTCACGCACAGCATTGATCTTTTCTGGCACAACAACGGATTTTGGACGACCTGCACGGGATTCGTCCTGGATCGAACATCGACCACGATTAAATTCGTTATACCAATTTCTTACAGTGCTGTAGGATGGCGCTTTATCGCTGTTTAAAGAATTAAGTTCATCGAAGCACTCTTGTCTTGACAATCCACGTCTAAAGTTATGAAAAATAATGGCACGAAAATGTTCACGATTCAATTCCATTTTTTGACAGAGAAGAACTTTTCAATTTACTGTCAACAACACAAATAAAGCTATAATGGTAAATCGTCTGCTGAATTTATGTTTAAAAATATCAAACTTTCGATTAAAATCGTCTTCGGTCGCCTAGCAACACTTACTGTTGCCAAGGCCAGAAATATAAATAGCAACCCTCGTAAAACTGGGAAAGTACAATAATTGCATATTGAACAAGGTTGTACAATAATCACATTAAGCAGGATAAGGAATAATAATAATTTTTTTTTATCTCATTCATTTGTTTAGTTATTTATATCGATTTGTTATTATTGTAGTTATGTATATACTTTAAGCACAAAAATAAATATAATAGAATAGCTGGATAAGTATTTTCATTAATTAAAGAATGAAATATATATGTGGAATTATAACAGGTAAAGATTAGTAAGAATTTGTTATTTTAGAGCAAAATAGTTAAAGCGCACAATCTTGAATACTATAGTTACGATATGAATATTACTATCACATAGAAGGGAATTATTTTATCAGGTAGTAGTTAGTTATTGGTAGTAGTATTAGTACTAGTTATTGGTACTAGTTGTTAGGTAGTAGTATAGCATAACAAAAAAAAGTAGCGTAAAATACAAAAGGAATAGTACCGATCTTTACATCAATAGTTTTTACAAGTGTATATTATAAGTAATAATAGAAAAGTAATATTTACATATGTAAATATTAAATAAATAGTAGTTAAACAAATAGATTATAACGAAAGCAAAATAAAATAAAAAACCATTTACAGATTTCAGCGATCGCTGTGGGTATTACTACCTAGAAGTAATGGAAAAGCTCCGTTAGGTAGTATTTGTAATATGTAATTGGTATAACAAGTAATGTATAACAATTAGAAAAATACCAATATTTACATTGATTATTAGTTATATTTTATAGGTAAAATAAAAGGAAAGTAGTAGTTACAATGAGAATAATAATGTAACTGTTAGTATAGAACAAAATAATAGAACCAGTATTTACAAAGGTTAAATTATCAATTGTATTTTATATATAATAGCAAGAGAAGAAATTAAAGTGGAAAATAATATTTACAATTTGTAGATAATATAACTAGTAGCGAAGTACAAATAGAATAAAACCAATATTACAAGAATTAGGTTATCAGATGTATGTTATATGCAATAATAAGAGAAACGAGATAAATGATCAACTTCATATAATCAAATAATTCAATATACAAGATTTAGTTACGGTACCAGAAGATTTCTAGTTAACAAAAGTTTGCAGGAAATCTGCTTATATAAGTGGTATAAGGTATGATAAATTATTTACAGGTTATAAATTTTCATGTGAGATACACAATAACAAGAGAATAAGTAAAGTATGATATTTGCAAAATGTATTATGTATACAAATGTATATGTATGCAATGTATTAATTACGGTATGGCTGTGTTTATATTCGTTTGAATTCTTAATTTTTTCTAGTATAACGGCTTAATTAAAAACATGATATTAATTATAGTTTGGAATACAAGTAAAAGCGAAGTATATTACTGATCAAGTCTTTCAGAAGACAGGAGCTAGGTTAATTTACTAGGGGTGCGTAATGAGGGAAAAACCTTCCATCAGAGCTTATGGTAGCGAAAAAGAATTCCTTGCTCTGGGGCCCGCTTTTTTTCAACATCTTGTCATCCTCACTGTTGTGGGGTGAAACTATTTTCCCTTCTGCGTAGCCTTGAACTTTACTTGTTTTGTGCATACGCAAGGCACGAGAATTAGTTTCTGTGGAATTTGTTGAACTAATTCGAATTCGAAACATCTCTGTATCTTTCTTCTTTGTAAATGTACTGTTCTTTAAAATGAGTAATTATAAATATGTATTTTCATAAGTTATTTGAGCTCATTTTAATTAGAAAATAGACACTTACTTTGAAATTGAAATAGATAAAATGATATTTTGACTCACGAAAAATACATTTGGCTCAACATTTACGTGGAAAATTTAGAACACGTCGGCAGAACATTCCCCTATGAATGAGTATTGTATCAGAAAGATTACATTCGAATCAATCAAATTAATTTAAAATTACTTTTATTCCATGTGGGTGAAGAATTTTAATTAATAAAAATAGTTTATAAATTTCGGTTTAAATATGAAAATACGCAGTTTTACAGTTTAACACATAATAATGTACACATTAAAGAATAATTAAAAATTTACAGAATCTCAAAACGATGCTCTGCATCCCGAAATGCTGTTCCACATATAGACTAGTTGAAATCGCTTCGAATGAAGTGTAATGCTGGAAGCTTCGTTTGTGATTACGAAGATATTAGATATTGAAATGAAGGCTGCATTCGCGTTTTAATATATTTCAGATCAGCGACGTATTGGGGAAAGAGAAAACGCATTCGCTGAAATTTAGATTTTCAATATTATTTTTAAAAATGGCAATATAATTTTAAAAAAAAAATTAGTAATTTCTTTTATTTTTAAAAAGAATTTTGGATAATGTAAAGTGAAAGAGTGATCCAACGCCATGGATATATATATATATATATATATTTTTTTTTTTTTCTATTCTTTCAGCGGCTATTTGTAATTGAAGCAGGCATAAAAATTTGGCTGGCAAGTAGAACAAAGATTTTATGTATATACATTCCAAACAGATTAAAGTGCTTAAGAACAAAATTGTATACATTCTAATTGCCATTTGACTTTTAAAGTCTATTTTTACTTCGTTCAGTAAAACCACTTCATGTTTTCTATCTTTGTCTATTTTAATATGAGAAGTTGAAGCATGTTTATTTTTATTTGATTTTGAAGCATAAAGTCATATCTGGAAAAGAGTAAATTTATATTAAATTAAGAAAACAATTAATTAACACCGCAGAAAATTAAAAGCGGAGTACCGCAAGGTAGCAAATTGGGGCCAATTTTATGTGTAATTTACATGAATATCATACCAAAAACAAAAAAACAATAAATTAGCACTTTTTGCAAATGATACGGAAATTTTAACCAGGGGAATTTTAAGTCATATTCTCATAGAAACTCTTAACAAATATTTTATTGCAAAATGGTTAGACAGATGGAAATTTAATTTAAACGTTGAAAAAGCTCAGGCAATAATTCTTCACTCACGAACAAATTCCCACAAAAGCTAACAATACAAAATAAAATAATAGAATGGAAACCACAAAATGAGATTATTTTGAAATTATAATAGATAGAAAACTAACTTGGATCCCACAAATAAAAAAAAAAATCATATAAATAAAATCATAAATATTTTTTTAGCAATTAAAGCATTTGCTTTACTTTCAGTTTGATTTAGATTTCTATACACACTAATTGGAAAAAAATTCGAAATTAAAATTTAAAAACAAATTTAAGTACACCCCCATTTTAAGATTGATTATAATGTATGCCTCAATTGTATGTCTTCTTCTTTAATAGCATAACAATCTATTACAGGTCTTAGCTGCCTCTACAGCACAATTTTTCCTGCCCAGTCTGTACAGAGCGACACTTTGCCAGTTCCTAACTTTTAGTATCTTAGATCATTTTGTGTCAACGAACCATCTTGTTGGTGGTCTTTCTCGTGCCAATTGTATATAAATCAACTGCAAAAACTAATTTTCAAAAAATGGAAATCATCCAGAATACATCCTTGATAACAAATTTCCCCTGGTGTTACAGAAATGAAAAAAATAAGAGGTGAAATAGAAATCCCCTCACTTACAGAATTCATAGCCCAACAAGCAGACAATTTTTTCAATGAAATACCAAACCACCCAAATCCAGAAATGAACTAAATTCCAGATTACGATTTTAGAGACACAATACACAATAGACGACCGAAATCAATTCTTAGTAAGGTTTAAAAAATAAACACAAAAAATATTAAACGAGAAACAACCAACCGAGGGGGGTGGCAAGGCATGGTAATTTGCCTTCCTTTCATTGGAGAATTGAATGAATTATTTCTGGAAGCAGGTGTTTTCCCAAACCTTAGTGCCCTTGTCTGGATGAAAAGGCCTACTTTACAAACTCCTCGGCTTCAAATTCCCCACATACCTCATAATACTAATTAAATCATACCTCGAAAACAGAAAATTTATAGTAAATTTTGAAAATTATAATTCCGCACCCCAAGAAACAAAAAATGGAGTTCATCAAAGAAGTAAACTTAGCTCACAATTCTCTTCTTAATATTTGTTAGCGACATACCCAAAGTCAAAAACTTATTAACTGGCTGTTTTTGCAGATGACACAGCAATATTATAACGAAAGGTATACCTCTAATATTTTAATTTAAAATCTAAACAAATACCTAAAAAAATCCACTAACTAAATGGTTTGAAAGAGCGAAAATGAATTTAAACATTGACAAAACACAGGCAATCATCTTTTCCTTGTCATACAAACTTCTCGAAAAATTAATAAAGCAATAGAAGGCCAACCAAAAGTTGACTGCCTAGGAATAATCCTGGAGAGGAGACACATGGATCCCCAAATTTGAAAAAAATTAGGAATAAATTCAACGCGGTGAAAACAAACCTTTTCCCATTGATTGGGTGAAAATCTACATTAAACTTCAAAAATAAAATATTGTGATTTACTCAAGGATTCTCAGATCAATAATTATGTATGCATCACCAATTAATGAATCCATAGCTAATTCAAATTTTTAAAAACTAGAGAATCTTAAATATCTCACTAAGAATGATTACAAACTCTTCATGATATTTCTGAAATCAAAAAATTATGCGTGAAACATGAATCTCAACATCAATTCAATATATCACACAACTAGCCAAAAATTCTTAGTAGACATTCAAGAACACCCTAATCCAGAATTTGAAAAAAATTACAAAATACGACTGTAAAGATAAATTAAATGAACGAAAACCTAGATCGATTTGAAATAATAAATAAAAATGTATCTGTACAAAATTTTCTTTCAAAAATACAACATAATTAGAAAAAATTTTTTCTGAAATTCAAACGTAAGCAAACGCGATTGTTTTGAAACAGACACATCTATGAGGAAATAAGGAGACAAGACAATGGTGTTCCTCCTTTTGGAGGTGTGAATAAAGCTTCCGGTATTTGTATTTACTTTTTATATTTCTCAAGCTTTAAATTGTAAATACTACGGGAAAATCAATTACAAAAATAAATCTGCTCTGAATTTTTACTATTTCATATTATTTCTTTTTCTCATCATTATTCCTCTTCTTTCCTTTATTTAAAATCCGGAGCAAGAAACAAGAATTGCCCGAAAAGGTTGTTTCACTTGATAACATAAAAATCAAATGTAGAGGTAGGAGTTCAGCTCCAGGTACACCGAAAACACATGCACCGGCTTCCCAGTGGCCTCGGGCACAATCCGATCTCGGAGGCGTCGACGGAGGTCCAGGGGAACAGGGCTAGAGAAAGATAAGGGCTGCCGCCAAATACTCTCCAAAACTGGCACAGGGAGCCGCGGTTCATGACATAGACAGGCATCGAAGAATATTAAGCTGTCAAAAGTTTTTAAGCAAAATATTATTTAATTTAACGTTTATTATTTTTTAAAATCAGGGAGAAAAAAATACAAATGACTATCAAATATTATAAATAAATTTGCAATTATTATTTAATTAACCCTCAAAAATTATTATTAATGTTTAAATTAACTTAGAATTATGTAACCAATATACATTTATCTATTAGTTTCAATTTATATTAATTTGTTTACTATTAACCTTTTTTTAAAGCTTTATTATGAGATGCTATAACGACATTTCTATTCAAATGCCTAATTCGTATAAATGTCTTCAAGCGAAAAAAAAAGGGTTTAATTACTTAACGATTTTGAAGTAGGAAAAGAAGATTCTATTAGCTTTAATAATGTTGCAATGGCGCATTTTTCTTTTTTTTAAAAAAAGTGTGTCGCCATAAAATTTCAAAAATATTATATCCATTTGTTTTATTGTTTCCATCCGTGGTTTTCTTGGAATAGGAAGTGCCCCAGCAGAAACTGAAATAATCCATTTGGAATGATTGGGTATCTCAACTGCATTTCTTAATATATTTTCCAGTGAATTATCTTTAATTTTATAAGCAATATAATCTGCCTCATAAACTATATAGCTTCTTCTTCAAATAGAAATATATCACAATTTGTATTGGAAGAGGCAAGTTAATTTTCCCAAGATAATGGCAAAAAAATAATTAAGAGATCAAGATTTAATTCATCATCTTGAGAATAAAAAATAAAAAAATGAATAATTTCTTGACGTTCCTTCACATTAAATGCAGAAATCTAACATTTCACTCGTTAAATAAACGCCTTCATTTTCTGAAAAGTTTATTTTCAGTGACGAATTAGGTAATTTATTTGCGAGCAATGTGTTTTTTAAAGAAATAATTACTTCAGAAAGAAAATGATGCATCTCGCATTGAGTTAAATCTATTTGTTAAAATATTAGTTATATTTAGGGATTATAAGTCTTCATATAATACATAAAGAGAATGAATTGAAATAATAATTCATTTCTAAAAAGTGAAACTGATTTTTTTTTCCAAATACTCGTAAATTGAAAACTTCTTTGATTGCGTATGTTTCTTTTTGAGCATCAAAGTATATTTGCACTCCAAAAGCAAGTTTTACATGCTTTTCTGTGGGGGGAAGGAGCAGTTGATACGGAACTGTTCATAATATCAAATAAATGGATGCAGCCGCTTTAGTGTTTCCAGTGAAATGCATTACAGGTTTAGCAGTAATTTCTGAAAATAGAGCCTTAGTAAGTGCAACCTTTTGTCTTTCGTTTCTTTAATGGTTAGAAGTTGATTCTTCTGTTTATGACAAATTTTTATATTTCACCGGTATTTTAATTCAATTTCTCAAGTTAGATTCTAGAATTTATTACATCTTTGCACCCATTCCTTCAATGGTATTTTGTTTTTGGAAATCGGTAAAATATTATGTGCTTTCCTTTTGTATTTTGATATATATTTAAACACGTAGTAACAACACACAATGTCATGTTTTTCTTTTTAAAAAAATACTCTTCCTTAAAATTAAAATTTTAATATAGAACAAGTCAAAACGAACGAGAAAGTAGCGATCAAACCCAAACTACTGCATAGACAATGTTATTCACTGAATGCCCAGTGACGTCACGCTCTTCCCCTCTCTGGGGTCAAAAGCGGCATTCGACGCCTCAAAGATATGAGACAGAGCTTATATTTTCCCTAGCCGGGGTTGAATTAGTTCTGGAACCTGGAACCATATAGTTTTTTACGGAATGCCTGGAGTCAAACTCCTACCTCCAGTCTGGGAATTTCTAAGTTAATAGTGAAATAACCTTTTTGGTGCACAGTATTTAATTTGCTCCTTTTATCAAGAAAAAAATAATTTTTCATTTATATTTAAATTTCCATTTAGATTGAGAAGATAATAAGTTTTGTATATATAATGAAAGTATAAATAGTGAAACTTAAAGTGCATATATATATAAGTGCATATAACGCCTACGTATATCTATATATGTGAGTGTATATTTTTTGGTTATATATACAGATATATAAGTTTAATCAAATGTTTTATTGATTAAATGATTAATATTAATCTAAGATTTATATATAAGCATAAATATTTATAAATTCTTCTTTTTTTATAATGTTTTTTTTTTCCCTTTTATTTATTATTTTGTAAAAGAAATGGAAAGAGAGAGATAGTAAAAGTCTTAATAGTTTAGGAGTTGATGCCAAGGTTTTCCTGTTAAGCAGTTTTGCTTTTGGTTTTGTTTTTAGTTTCGTTTCCAGGACTGGTCGCCGATTTCAAACTGTGTCTTGTGCGAAAATCCCTACTCCTGCAGCTTGGGGTGTTCCTACAATCAGAGGCTGACCTCTGTCTTCGCTCCTCTTCAGTCCGTCCCCCTTTATGTTTTCATCCCGAGCTTTTTTTTATATTTTTTATTTTTTTTATTTACATTTTGATTGTTTATATATTTTTTAATATTCTTTTTGGTCTTTTCTTATTAATGTAGTCATGTGGATGTCGTACTGTGAGAGCTTAGCTATTTCTTCATTTGGGTGGGTTTTAATATTTTCATAGAATTTATTTGCTTGTTTTGACATGTGCTGCATTAGTGTGTTTATTTCTGTTTCGTCCCTAATTTTGTTATTCCTAATGTACCATGGTGTTTTTGTGATGAGTCTGAGTATAATGTTTTGTAGTACTTCAATTTTATGGAAGTTAGTTTTTGCAGTAGATCCGTATATTTCTGAGCCATACATTAGAACGGGTCTCAGAATTGTGGTATAGATAAGTTCTTTATTTTTGAAGTTTAATTTAGAATATCTTCCTAGGAGAGGATATAATTTTGTTTTTATGGCAATGAATTTTTGCCTGACTTTTTCAATATGTGGAGTCGATGTTAGTCTCCTATCCATGGTAACTCCTAGATATTCCACTTTGGGTTGCCAATTAATTTTTTGGTCTTGAATTTTGATTTCTTTTAAAAGTCTGCTTGAGTTAGAAAAAATAATGGCTTGTGTTTTGTCTACGTTTAGTGATAGTTTCCATCGGGTGAACCATTTTACAATTAGATTTATATACAAATTTAGATTTTCAATAAGGGAGTTATTTAATTGACCTCTTCTAAGTATGGCTGTATCATCTGCAAAAAGTGCTATTTTATTTTGGTTTGTTTTTGGTATGTCATTCATATAGAGTAGGAAAAGAACTGGGCCAAATTTGCTTCCTTGTGGTACGCCGCTTAAGATATTTTTGGTGGTAAATATTTCCTTTTCAGCCTCAACTATAAAATTTCTTTCAGTTATGAATTTGTTCTGGGAATGAACACGCCCCTTTGACCTCCTTTCATTAAATGTCTGCAGGGTCTGGGAAACCAAATAAGCGAATAAAAAATGATTAAAAATATGAAACAATTTGCATCTCTTCCTTTCCTTTTATCTGCTATTTATTAAATAGTCTCTAGAAAGTAAAAATAATAATAAAAATTTAAAAAATAAAAAAAATAATTTATATTTATTCATTTTTTGCACAAATTCATGGAAAAAACATATGTACAGGAATAATAACTAAACTTTTAATTTGTTAATAATTTTATTCTTTTTCTCTCTTTTCTTTTAAAAAAAATCAGAAGTAAATTCTATCAATTGCACCAGAAGGTTGTTCCACTTCATCTTATAAGAACCAATATTGGAGTTTGTTGCGAACCAGGCCACCACAACCCCCAGTGCATGAGGTCCCAGTGCATGAGAAGCCCAGCTCCAGGAATTCCAAAAATCTTCAAACAGCTTCCCAGCTTTCCCAGCAAGATTATTTTCACTCTCCAAGTAACAATGCAACGCGCGCCCGTGAGTGAACAATCAAGATAATTTAACTTTTTGGTGTTTTATTTTATCTCTACTATTAATAATGAAATCTTTCCTAATATCATTGAACTGGATCAGATAAAAACTTTATTTCACGAGCAATATTTTCAAGGATTTCAAATAAAAATAATGTCGTAAAAACACAAATGCCAACGTATTTACATTAGGAGGTAATATTCCCATTAATTGTGATGTATTTTTGAATTTAAAAACTGGAAATGTTTCAGATACTGTGTTTTTTCATACAATTCCAAATTTAAACTTGAGTCTTTAATTTTAAATTCAGAAATTGTTTCATATTTTAATTTAAATTTAAAAATTTTGAAGGTATATCAAAATAACAAAAATATTATCTATAAAAATACTGTTGATAAATCTTTACTAATTACATTGATAAGATTTGATAATATAATCCTATTTTCAATCTTATTAAAAATGTAAATATTGTATATGAAAATGCAAATTTAGAAAATTTATTATTGAATTATTTAATTATATATTTTTTAAGAATAAATATGATGTATTTGTTTAAATCTTGAGAGAACCAGTTGGTGTTATATTAACATCAGAATTACCTATTTCAATGAGACCATATCGTGCTGCTCCTAAAGATAACAAAGAAATTAAGAAACAAATTGATTAACTTTTAGAAGCTGAATTCATTAAACTTTCCTGCAGTGCTTATGTGCATTAACAATAACTTTAGCTTATAAGACAGATAAATAATCTAAAACTAGATTATGTATAGATTTTCGTAAATTAAATCAAGTAACTAAATTAGATTCGGAGCCTATTACCAAAATAGATTGTGTTTTGCATACATTGGTAAATGCACGAATTTTTTCCATACTAGATTTAATATTTCAAGTTATTGGCATATTAAAATCAATGAAAAAGGTACTGAAAAATTAACATTTACATCAAAATTTGGTTTATATGAGTGGACAAGATTACCGTTTAGTTGGCGTAATTCTCCAGCTATTTTTTAAAGAATCATTATGAAAATTTTTAACAAATATAAAATTGACATTTTATTAAGTTATTTTGATGATATAATTGTCTTTTTACAATTTTATGAAGAGCAATTAAAAACAATTTTTGATATTTATGAAAAAGAAAATCTTAAATTAAAATTACTTCAGTATCAATTTGCCCAAATAAAATTAGCTTCTTAAATTACGAAATTGAATCAGGTAAATATCAACCAAATAATAATAACATTGAAGTTATAAAAAGCCCTCCGTTGTCGCGGGTGTCCACGGCCGCATATTCTCCCGGATTCGAAGTTGCGGTTTCGAACATTGAATAACGTTAAAGTAAGCCCGGCGGCTTAGTAGTAGCGTTTCACGCTCCCATGGCACAGGTTCGATCCTCAGTACTTTCATCCCTTCAGTGGGTCGATAAACTGAGAACCAAGCATGCTTGGGAACTAAACACTGTAGGTTTCGCATTAAGCTGACCACCTAATCTAGGCCTCTAGGTCACGAAGACAGAGATGGGCATTGTAGGCCCTGTGGCCAACATGGGCTGTCGTGCCACAGAGACAGAAAGAATTTTTCAAAAAATTAATTTCTCATAAAGATCGGTAAAAGAACTTCAAAAATTCCTTCGTTCCATCAATGTTTACTATAAATTTATTCCAAATTATATACGCAAAGATTAGAAGTACACTTAATTAACTGCTTAGAATGAATATTCAATATGTAACAAGTGAGATGAATGTCAAAGTTCATTTTTCAAATGTTAAAAGGTATTTAAATTTCTAAACCTATTTTAGCCTTGTATAAACCAAACTATCCGTGTCATATTCGTAAATGCATCTAAAGAAACCATATCAGCTATTCTTAAAGTTTATGAAAAAAATTACTCTGCTACAGAAATAGAATGTTTAAGCGATAATAGATGCTGTAGATAAATTTTACTATTATATTCATGGGGTTATAAATTTACAATTCACACTAATCATGCTGTGTGTTTTAGTTTGGTTAAAATTAATAAAACATTTTACTCGAAGATTATTCAGGTAATCACTGAAGCTTTCAAGGTATAATTCTAAGATTAAATATAAAAAGGGTTTCAACGAATTATGAAGCAAATATGTTATAAAGGAATCTTATTTCTCATTGTTTACAATTAAGGAATCATTTATTGGATTTAGAGGAATTAAAATGTCCTCACAAAATAATGTTACTATCTGTGGTAAAAATTTAACTAAAAGAAATGGTGTTTTAACTGTAAAAAGAAGGGTTTGTGTAAGATTTATGTTCATTAAAGGAAAAATTATTAAATAAAACACATAAAAATTTTGCTCATATTGGAATATCAGCAATGTTAAGTTTGCTTTCTCCTTAATTTTATTGAATTGATATTGTTGATGATGTTATCAATTTTTGTAAACATTGTGAAATATGCCAATTTAAAAAGAAATCTAGGCGAAAGAAATATGGTTTGCTTCAATCCCTACCAAATGTACATGATCCTTTTGAAGTATTTTCTATTGATACTGTTTGTGTTTTTAATTATTATAACTCAACTAAAAAATATTTGCACGTAAATACTAATATTTATATAAATTGCTTAAAACAAGTGTTTCAAATCAATGATCCTAAAAAAAAATACTAAGTGATAGAAATTCTGCCTATACTACGAGTAAATTAAACATTTCTTAAGAAAACATATACAATTATTAACGTTGAATTATCATTCTCAAACATATGGAAAAATAGAAAGAGTCGATGAAACCACTGTTACTAGGTTAAAATGTAAATTAAGCTCCTATACTGAAACAATTTCTTGGACAAAATTGTTACCCCAAGTAATTGATGAATATATAACAATACACCCCATTCAATTATTAAATTTCCACCTGCTTATTTAATATTTGGTAAATTGCCTTATAATTGAGGATCAAAATTTATACCCATCAGTCGAAGAAGTTAGAAGTTCAGCACAGAAAAGAGTAAAATTAGATATGATTTGAGATTCAAGTTTGCGAAATTCAAACTTAGAAATTTAATATTATATAATGAGTGTTTCAATACCAGAACATGCGTAAACATACTTCTCCTTATTCCAAGTTCTTATAGAATTTTAAAGAAATACTATGTTGTAAGTTTTGAGATTGATTACCGAATGAGCTAAGAAAGAAAAATTCTGAAATAATACAGTCTACTAGATTAAGGTATTTTCATCCATCAACTAATTTCACATTGAAAACCAGACCTTCGAAAATCCAGTGCGTAAAGTTAAGGAATAATAATAATAATAATAAAAAAGTAAATTTTAACATGTTTATAATATGAGTTGGATAAAAAAAAAATGTTGAAATGAAATGTAAGAAAAGTATTATAAGCAAACTCTACTCTCTCTCTCTCTCTCTCTCTAATAATAATTATTTTTCCTAAATGCGACATTGAATTCCCCAATTATGTCAAACACTTTTCCTGATTTTGACATATTTATTCTTTGTGAATATGAATATTGTATAATGTTATTGACAAAATTTTTAATATGATGCTATATTTTCTGTCGTATAAATTTTATGTCTTGTATTTTGTGTGTATATTGGTTGTCGTTTGCTTTCTTTATGAATAATTAAAATTTCTATAAATTATTCTGTGTTATAAACTTCTAACAATGTCTAAATTATGAGGGCAATTATAATGGTAAGAAAAGAATTTTTTGTATAAATGTAGTACGTAATTTTGTTATAATGTATAATGAGCATTCATTTAATTTGCAGTAATATTTATATTGCATTGTTGCAATATTTTTTATTCTTTATCAACATGTTTCTGCTAACTTAGTGATAACTTACCAGAATGAAAAATTTACAATTGAATTGTAATTTTAAAATTCCTTATATTAGCTTATTAAAATTTAAACACCAACTTTATTTTATGCAAATATTCAGTGCTTGTCAACTGATAATTCTATTAATTATAAACCACCTATTACTTTGTAAATATATCAATTGTAGAGGTTAGTTTGCTCTTTCTTAGTGATGATGAATGTTTTTCAAGATTTGTTATTGTGGGTAAAAGAGTAGTTATATAACAATAATGGAACTCTTTTTTGCATACTATTAAGCCACAATTAATTTTACAATTGTCTGTTTTACGGAGTTGTTTTTAAGTCTTAAACATTCCTTTTATTTTCTTATGCACATATGTATATCAATGAATAATAATTGAGGATTTAATGAATCGGCAGATATAAATGAATTTTTAAGTAATTTGAAAGTTATATTTGTCTTTTTAAAATAATTTAATAATTGCTTTCAATTAAGAATTTAATTTTTGTCATAAAAATATGAACACACACACACGCACACACACACATATATTGGGTTTGGTTTTAATTTGTTTTATTCAGGAAATATTGTAAAGAATGAAGGTAAACCAAATTGGCCTTGCATTCTAGATGTTTGCTTTAATTATTATAATCCAATTTAATCATTTATTTGTTAATTGTCTTTTTTATATATGTGATTACTAATATTGTGTTTTTGTATATTGTTAAATTTTTATTTTCTTACATTTCGTTGAAAATGTCCTCCGATTCCTGACATTTCCTACTCATTTTTTGGAGGGGGGATATGTAATATTATATGTAACCTCTATAATACGATTCTAAATTTATGAATGTTCCCTTATACAACCCCTACATGGAAGTCTTAAAACACAGGTGTCAGTGAATTCCTAAGGCCTTTTTTATACGTTTAACAACCCCTCCTTTCGTTAAAAACAGTACACAGATGTCTGCTTACCTCGGTAAGGGTCACAGTTTTGTTACAGACGGACATATTGACTTTATTTACTCTTTTCTTTAAACAAATGATATTTGGAATGTATCTGTGTCTCGCATTCACTGCCTTAACACTCTGCTGCAGACTGCTTCTAAATTATGAATAAATATATTAAAAATGAATTTATATTAATATAATATTAGCTCGGGGGCTTAGTGGTAGGTTTTCACGCTCCCAAGACACAGATCCGGGGTTCGATCTTCGGGGTGGGCAAGGTGGATTCAGTCTTTCATCCCTTCAGAGGGTCGATAAACTGTCTCCCAAGTATGCTTTGCACCCCAGGGCCTCTCCGTGAAGAAAATAGAGATGGGCACTATAGGCATTGTGGCCCACATAGACTGTTCTTTGTACCACAGAGTTTAGTTCAGTTAATATATAATAATAATAATTGGAGGGAGAATATTTATTTTTTGATTTACATTTTCAGCTTTGAAATAAATGATTAGATCTTTTAAGTCAATGCGCACAGCCAACAGAAATAAATAAAAATTAAAATATTACTTGTGTCCAGTGCTTTGCTTTAAATGTGAAAAAAAAAAGTCCCGCAGTCAAAAACGTATGAGTTTTATGTGCATTGAGGAATTTGTATATTTAAAATTATAATGTAGTTATGAAATATATATATATAAAAAGCATTAAATTAATGCAATGAATGAAGACATCAGAGTTTAGAAAAGATTTCTTTTATGCTACATACAAATTAGCAAAAATACTAAGAATTAAAAATATCACTTCTGTAAAATTTCAGAGTTTAAATGTGAAAACATGTAACTGCACTTTAACGCATAAAAGCTTACGGATTTACAAAATAATGCAATTAACAGAGTCTGAAAACCATGTTTTGTATCAAGGAAAGAAATCTAACTTATAGTTTAAATAAAGACAAATCAAAAAAGTTGTTGAGTGATTAAAAACTCTAATTATGATATTATTAAACGTTGAATTCAGAACTTATTCATCCATGTTTCAATGATTTTCCTATTGGTAACGTGTTAAGAGATAAACAAAATCATTTTCGCTGCTGAAATCAGAAATAATGCTTTTAAAAAAATTTAAGAAATAATAATTATTCTTTTTTTTTTAAATATAGGAAGAACAGATCCGTTGCCTTAAATATTTTATCTCTACTCCCTACTGTCACGTATAGGAGACAATTTTAAAAAGAAGGAGAAAAAAAAAAACACTTCGTTCTTGAAGCGAGTAAAGATCCTGAGCTCCAGAGTGTTACGTATTACCTTAGTGTTGCCGATATTTCAGTTTGAGCAACTCCTGTAGACTTAACATTACGTGACGTCACACCTCAAATTTCCGCAATTCGTCCAATAAATGAGTGAGATTTCTTTCCAAATTGCTGTAAGAAAATAATTATTTTACTATATTTAATAATAGATCGCTTTTCTGGATCCAATTTTTAAGGTTGCCATATTTTAACTAGTAGATTCCAGATTTCATGATAAATTCTTATTTGGGAATTCGGTTTATAGCCAAGTTTTTAAAGTGCTAATTAATTCCTATGAACATATAATATGGATTTTCTCCGTTTTGTTTGAATCAATTTCACTCTTAAATTTTGATATTTTTTTAAGTCATTTTTGTAAAAATATTTTGTTTAAATATATAAACGTATTAAAAAATTTGTAACTTTCACAATTTATTATAGAAAATAAAACAAGTTCTTCAATATATTACTGTATTTATTTACTAAACTTATAGTCTTCTTTATTATAATGTTTTGGAACTGTAAATATATCCTTGAGTTAACATTTTATAATTGACTTTGCCCAATTATTTTACATTTTCTACTTCCTTTAGAATTAATTCATACAAACAATGTATAAAATATTGCTAAAGGAAGTAGAAGTGGATAGATGAAGAAATAATGCCATGGCATTTCATCGTCTGACAGGATATGAGTGTTTAAATGCACATTTTTTTTTAAAATTAGAATTAGACTTCTGTCGGCATTCTTTAATTTTGGACAGTGCTTGGGTAATAAACATTCATGAATACACCACATATATTACTTGAGTAATCAAGATTTAAAAAATACTATGAAAAGTAAAAGAAAAATATAACTTTTATTGTTAATAAGTAATTTTAAAAGTATAATAAGATATGTATGTCTAACTATTGATTGGTTTGTTTGTCGCTCAACGGTCATTTTTTGCACACGAGAGCTAATTAGACCGGGACCTACGGTTTAAAGTGGATTCCGAACCACTATAAAAATCCATGCCCAAGGTGGGATTCGAACCCACGAACTGTTGAACCAAAGGCAAGAGCGCTAAACATTCGGCTGCCAGCTCGGCGTCTATCTATTGAACATTCAGTACTTAGAATTTTTAAATGTGTGTATTTTATACATTTTTTTAAAATTTTAAATTTTTAAAGGGGGTAAAAATTTAAGTATTTAATATGAATACCTTTTAATGGAAATTCCAGATATGTGATCAATACAATGTTTTAACTATTATTTAGTTATACAGATTAAATATTAACATAGTTTTAAAGTAATTCTATTAGAAAGTATCTATTAAAATCAAAAATGCCAGCAAACAAAATCCAAAAAAATACTACCTCTTTTATATAATATATATATATATATATATATATATATAAATATATATATATATATATATATATATATATATATATATATATATATATATATATATATATATAAAAACTTAATTATCGAATATAATGAAGAAATTATAAAAATTTACTATATCTATCTATCTATCTATCTATATATATATATATATATATATATATATATATATATATATGTTATTTTCTTAATTTTAAGTTTCAAATTTTAGGTTTCAAATTGCATAAAACTTAAATTAGGTTAATTAAAAATAATATGAAGTAACAAATATATGATATTTTAATAATAGTAATTTTTTATAATTTCTGCATTATATTCGATAATTAAACTTTAAATTTTGGATGATATTTTTATTATATAAGAATATATCCTATTAAGAATATCTGCATAAATATTTGGAAATACTTTCAAATTATTTAAACAAAATAATTTAAAATATAAAACATTCATTAAAATGTAATAATAATTTATCAAGCAATTAATTACTTTTATATTGAAATTAATATGCCATTACTAAATCTATAAATTTATTTTAAATTAATTTAAAAATTGACAACTTCAAGTTTGTTCGTTAACACTGAATCATGACAACAAAAGTGAAAATAAGCAACCGATTCTTGTACTATTTCCATTTGGCAAAAAGACTACAAAACTTGATCAGTTTTTTAAATCGTTGGCCATATGAATTGCCCGAGTTGCTGTTGTATGCACAAAAATGTTGCTGATTTTTGGCCCCTGATAACGCCAATAACTTTCATTTGGCATGAAATGGGGCGAAAACAAAATAATGTATAAATTTCAATTGCGCAAATGTTAAAAAATCTGTAATATTAATGGACGAATAGAACGAATTGCTGAAATTTGAGCTTGACGTGCGTACGCTGAAGGAAACATAAATAACATGAATTTACAAAATGCATAAGCGGCGGTCATATATGCAAATTATTAGAATTTCAGAGCAGGCACACATCAGGCGTGCTTGTGGTGTCACTTCAAATCGCTATTTAAGGCTTGGAGATTTCGACAATTTCAAGTTCAGCAATTGTTTTTTTTTTAATCATTTAAGCCTTGTGTAGAAAACAACGATCATTTTTTGATCAAATATACGAATTCGAGAGAGGAAGAATAAGTGGCCTACCGAGATAGTGGATTATCTTTCAGGGAAATCGGTATTTGTGTTGGACGAAACCAAACAACTGTAATGCATTGGATTGTTGGATGCAGGAGGGTACGGCGTGTTCGATTGCACCCACCTCAGTGCACCACATCTCATGATGACATGCAAATTGTGCGCATAGCGGTGACGGATCGCTCAGCCACATCACGAACCATAGCACAGCACATTCAGACTGTAACGCACCATCCAGGGTTTGAGTGTACCATTCAACGCCATTTGCAGCAGAGTAGCCTATCTGCAAGACGTCCATAAATTCGTCTACCCTTAACGCGGAACCATAGACGTCTCCACCGCCAAAGGAGCGATGAAAGAAGGATGTGGGTGGCAGATTGGAATGTAATTGTCCTTACTCTGACGAGTGACGCTTCTTTCTGCAACACCACAATGGTAGCAATCGAGTCCTAGAGACACCGTGGAGAGAAGATGCTGTACATTTGCATTATGCACCGTCACACTGGTCCTGCACCGGGTATTGTGGTATGGGGCGGTACTGGATATCACTCTGGCACTCCTCTAGTACGCACTGCCAGTACTTGGTAGTGACACGTACTGGCCCTCAAGGCAGGTAGCTTCTTTGGCCAAGCTGTCTGCAATTTTGTTGCTCTCAAGACACACATGGGCCTTGATCCAGGACAGCTCTATAGTGTTGGTTGAGTAGAGGATGTCCTGAACTGATCTTGCAAGTGGGATGGTGGTGGAAGGGTTGCCAATTGCATGATCCCTAACTGGCTGTCAGACCAGTTGGTACATTTTTGGCTCTACTGAACTGCCCAGTTTACCGCTTGCTGTACCACATATAGCTCCGCTTGGAAGACCGTGTATTTGTTATAAATGGGAAATTTCTCTGAGTTCATGATATTTCCATTGTAGATTACCACAAATGCAGCTTTCTCTTGATCTTCCATTTTGGAGCCATTTGTAAAAAGATGTGATACATCCCATCATTGAGATTTATGTGGTCTTCCATATTTAATTTGATCTTGGTGTCAACGTAATATTTTCCAGGATGGATGGATAGTTTGGCTATTTTGTCCTCAATATTATGGATTCCACTGGAGTTAAACAAACACTTTAGCCAGGCCTCCTTGCTAATTTGCAGATGCAGGGGCAGGATACCTGTTATATCTTGGAGTGCCGAGGTATCTGTTATTATGAAAGCTCCAGTAATATTTAATAGAAACTGCCTTTGGATATTATCCAAGAGTAACTGATTCTTGACTCAAAGGTTTCGCCACCAGACAAGGGACCCATGAGCAATAATCCTCTCAGTGATAGTCTTGTAGAGTATGATCCTCTGCTTTTGGAGAAACCCCAACAAGTGCCTGCCAGCCTGAGCAATTGTTGGTGAATTCTGGAGGCTTTTGCTCCCTGAGATTTAACGTGTTTGACCAGTTGAGCTTCTCATCTATGATGACACTTAAGAGTTTTATGGCGTGTAACCTCTTGATCTTCAGATTGTTCCAATAAATCTGAGGACCACACTGTAGTTTGGTGACCAATAGATAGGTGGATTTATCTACTGAAATTTTCGGTTGATATTTGTTGGCCCATTAATGGAAGATTGCTAAGTCTTCCGTTGCAATAAGACCCAATTTTCTTTCATTGCTTGTAGCCACCACAAAAGTGAAATCGTCGGTGAACACCTGCAATGTGATACTGGATTTGGGATCGGTAGATTTCTCAACTGATAACCAGTCCATTTGTAGGGGTTCATCTACCAGTAGATTCCTCATGATGGATCCACTGCAGGAGCCTTGCGGACAGCCAGTTTGTTGGGGATTGAAGACAAGGCTTTAGCTGGTATTTATAGCTACCAGTCTAGGTTGCTATTTAGCTGGAGCTTAATTCTAGCAGGGCAATTTTTCTGTTCTAAGGCTAGTCTTATAGAATCATGGGGAGCGGAGTCAACCGTACCTTTGATGCCAAGAGAAATTATAGAACAATGTTTAGTTGTGGATTTCGCTATGCAAATTGTTCGCTTAAGATGATTAAGAGCATTATTAACAGACTTTCCTTGTCTGAAGCCAAACTGGTTATTTTGCAGCAGATTATTGCTTTTGAGGTAGTAGGTTAGTCTTGTAGTAGCAATTTTCTCCAAGATTTTTCCAAGCGTAGGGAGGAGTGTAATTGGCCGATAGGAGCTCATTTGAAATTTATCTTTTCCTTCTTTATGGAAGAGTACTATGAGTCCTATTTTTAGACATTTAAGAAAGTGGCAAAGTTTCCAGCAGGTGTTAAATAAAGTATATAAGAAATCTGGAATTTGTTTATGAAGTTGTTTGAGAATAATGTTGTCAATTCCATCCAGGCCAGGGGCCTTTCCATTCCGTGGTGCTGCTATTAATCTACTAAGCTCACTTCTGCTTAGATCTGGCTCTAGATGATCCTCCTGGAATATCTGTTGGTTATTCTTTGTTGGTTGTATTGGGAACAATCTTGGAGAATTTGTTTCACGAAGTACGTAGTGTCGTTTGTTTGCCTGCAGTGTTGAAGAGGTTGTCAGGAGGGGTAGTGTTTTTAAGTAGCCTTATAGATTTTGCCATAAGCATTTGTGGCAGCTGAGCAGAAGTTACTCCAGCAAGCTCTTTTGGCTTTCCCGACTTTTTCTACGTATTGGGCTTTGGCTTGTTTATATTTAAGAAGCGTTTTCTTGTTATCATCATTTGCCTGCTGTGTTGTTCTTCTTTGGTGGTTCAGGGCTTTTTTCTTTTTGTCAAGATCTAAGATTCACCAGTTTGGCATGATGTTGTACTAATGCCAGTCTTTTCTATGTCTTGTTGCAGCAGTCATTTAAGGCTTTCTGAATTTCGGCCGTTATGCTGTCCAACTGATCAGTAGTTATGCAGTTAAGAAAACCTGGGTCCCGGGGAGACGGTAATTTTAGGAGGCGTTGATGGTTGCCATATTTTGTATTGAATCTAGTAAACTTTAGTTAATCTGGTGGTTTGTCCATGGTAACCTGAATATACCGATGATCACGTAGGGATTCGATGTCTAACACTTCCTATCGGCAAGACATTATCAACTTGGTATTAGAGGCTAGCGACAAATCTGGCCATCCTTCGTGTGTGAAGGAATGAAAGATGGGTGGGGCTGCCATGGTATTGAGTAGGTTGAGATTGTTCGCAATGATAAAATCAAGAGATTTCCCTCCCTCGTTGTTCTTGTAGCACCGTAAGATGTGTAGCGTGTATTGAAATCTTCTCCAATAAGAAAATCCTCTGCTCCTAGATTACTATGGAATTGTTCAACTTCATTTAGAGTGTCATTGATGTCTGTTGTTGGTTCCCCTCTTACACGTTGTCTGTTGTTAATAGGAGGTAATAGGCTGATATAATTATTAGTGGTCTTTGGTTGACCATTAGCTTAACAGCGACAACTGTTCCTTTTTGACCAAGAAGAACAGCATCCAGGTTTGTGGTGGTGATAATCCCTGCCAGAGAGCCAGTAATTCCATAAATTTTGAATGCCTAGGACATTGTTGTTCTTGTTAGCACGTGTTTCTTGTATGATGAAAATGCTGGCATTCTGACTCTTAGCTATTACTTGTAGCTGATCAGTCTTGGCACTGGATCGCATGAAGTTAATTTGGAGAATTATTGTACTTCTTGTCTTAGTCGATTTGGGAACTCCTTTAACAATGTTTGTGGTGGCAACTGAGGCATCAGTGTTATTCATCTTAAAATTTTCTTTGATTATTTTTTTTAATTGATTGCAGCTGTAATCTATAGACTGGACATTTTGATGAGAATGCTGTGTAATTAGCACTGTAGTGGGTGCCATTCCTGTTGGTTACTAGACAGTTTATACAATCTGGATAATTGGCCTTGCACTCGTCTTCTGCATGGCTGTAGCCGCAATTACCGCACGTTCTGCTGAATTTACAATTTTTCCCTAAATGGCCATAATCATGGCAGTTGTAATGATTTGATGCCTCATACCATCTCGCTACAGAGAGCTAAAATTTGAATAATCCTATTTTTCTTATTTAATCGTCTTATTTTTTTTCTCATGTATTACGTGTACTTCTTGAAATAAAACTATCTTTGCTATATATTTTTAAGCTAAAAATTTAATTTTTAAAAAAATTGTTTTAATCCTAAAATTTTTTTTTCTTAACCGGTTACTAGAAAATTTATTTTTAAGTAGTAGAGGTACCTAATAAGTAGGAGGTTTTTAAGTACCTAGTAAGTAGGAGGTTTTTAAGTACCTAGTAAGTAGGAGGTTTTTAAGTACCTAGTAAGTAGGAGGTTTTTAAGTACCTAGTAAGTAGGAGGTTTTTTTGTGTGATGGGCTGAAGTATTTCTCCTTTCAAACAATCTGCCTTTATTATCAACAAATCACTTATTCTGCATCTTGTGGATTTGATATTATAGTGGGTTTATATTATGACTTAAGATTGTTTTTCACCATCTGGTACAGCATATATACATAGCGGTCCAAGTGAGCCCTTGACTGTACCTTAAGGTTAATAGGTTTGGAATGCTCACCCATTGCCAAAACAATAATTTTGAACCACGGTTATATCTGAGCAGGCACCCTTCTCTCCACACCAGCAAAAAGACTTTGGATGTCACAGATGAACGTGGACACGTCCCCAAAACACGGAGCCCCAGTGTTGGGAATCTTGGCAATCATAAAAAAAGTAATGTAACCCTCTTTGCCAATTGAGCACTGATGACTTCAGGTTGAGATCCCATACTCCCACGCGAAAAAATGAAAACGGAACGCTTCTATGTTTTGATCCGTAAGGAATGCAGATGCGTGCGCACCGAAATTAAATCTTGTAAATAATTTCTTGTAAATATATCTGTCCTCCTATAATGTTTTTTAATGATAAATATAGATATTGGGGAATTTTTCTTTGATCATGAGTCTTGATGGAATGTTCTTGAACGAATCCCGAGACGAATAAGGTAAAAGTAAATTTTCTCTTACAATTTGATTTCTTTTGGTTATTAAATTGTTACCGAAATTTGGTATCCCTACCGGAATTCAATTATTATTATTTGAATTTTAAAAGAATTAGATATGGATGTTGATAGCATTCGTTAATTAAAAACACTAATGAGAACCAATATCTCTAAAGCATTAAATAAAACTTTGAAAATATTAGAAAATAGGAGGAGGACATAGATATAATAGAAGCACAAATTGTTCTTTTAGAACAGAAGAAGGACAATTCATAAGAATTGGATAAAAAATATTTTTATGATTTTATAACATGATAAAAGTTACACGCAAGATAGTTTCGATACTGAATATGAAGAATAACTGCTTACGAAGATAAGTTCTTAGAAACCACTACGAAACTTAAGAGACTATTTAATATTATGAATAAACCGAAAGCAGAAAATCTGGCATTGAAGAATTCTTTCGAGAATGTTAATTCCCTTCGGAAATTCAAATTGCCTGAATTAGAATTAAAACAGTTCAACGGTAATATTAAAGATTGGCTCCAATGGTAAGATCAGTGCAAAAGGATACGTGAAGATTTAGATATTGAGGATGATGATAAATTACAATATTTACTTCAATCTACAGTGAAAAATTCCCCTGCCAGACAATTAGTAGAATCTTTTCCCCCTTCAGGAAAGAATTATGAAGAAGTCGTAAAGTGTTTGAAGCAGCGCTTTAGAAGAGATTTGTTGATTGAAGTCTACATAAGAGAACTACTTGTTCTAGTAATAAATAATACGAATTCTCAGGGTCGAAAAATATTCACTTGTTAGACTGTATGATACTCAAGAACGGCAAATGTGAGATCACTTATCCTTAGGGTGTATATATATATATATATATATATATATATATATATATATATATAGCTCAGGATAGTTTTTCAGCTATTTTATTATATCCTCTTATTGAGTCTTGCTTGCTTAGCGATTGATTAAAAATATATGAACGCACTTATAGTGAATTAGTCACCACCGAGATTACCGGTAACGACAAATAAACCCACCTCTTAAGTTTCCTTAAAAGAGAAATTCAGTCTGAAAAGAAACCGAGAATTGCGCCCTCCCCTATTTAGTTTCGAAAATATACACAAAAAATTGTAGCCTCCTTCAGGGAGGAGTAAAGTTCTGCCGAGGATTTATTGAATAGCGCCAGACGAAACACGTGTGGGGTCGTCTCGGAGGTCAGTGAGTCTGCGTTTTGTAGCAAAACTCGTTTGAGTCAGGATTGTAAACATGCTATGAGTTTGCCATATGAAAAAAGAAAGAAATTCTTTTAAAATAGGGCATTTGCTTTCGATGTTTGACATTTAAATCTAGACAAATTGCGCGAAATTGTAAAAATAAAGTTAGTTGCGCCAAATGCCATGGACAGCATTTATTAGTAATGTGTAAAATGAATGAAGAATTTTATGAAAATATTTATTTGGTTGTTTAAAAAATAATTTGGTGTTTTTTTTTTTTTTTTTTTTTTTTTTTTAATGAAAAACAGTTTTTGTATAATAAACAAATACTTTATGAAATTATATATAGACCGTTCTGGTCCAACGGTCTATATATAATTTAATAAAGTATTAATTTTACCATCTCTCTGGTAGTTGCATAATTCCACGCTCATAAAATTTTTGGTCTTTGCTGGCGCAAAACTGATCGAGGTGGTTTTTGATCTCCTCATTTGAGGTGAAAATTTTACCTTCCCGTCAAAAAAATTTTGGAGTGACCGGAACAAATAATATTAATCCGATGGTGCCAGGTCTGGAGAATATGGTGTGTGTGGTATGTATCCCATTTTAGCTGTAAAAGCTTTTGGCGAGTGACCAAACTTGTGTGAGGTCTCGCGTTGTCTTGATGAAACACTACACCTTTCCTGTTGATTAGTTCTGGCCTTTTCTGTTGAAGTGCATCATTCAGTTTCTCTAGCTGATGACAATAGACTTCTGAATTATTCGTTGTGTTATCTGGCAAAAGCTCAAAAAAATTCTTTTAAAATCTCACCAAACAGACAGCATCACCTTTTTTTGATGAATATCGGCTTTGGAAATGGTTTCAGCTGGTTCATCTTTTTTTGCTCCATGACCTCTTGCGTTTGACGTTGCTGTATACAACCCATTTTTCGTCCCCAGTGTTGATGCGCTTCAAAAACGGATCACTTTTGTGACGTTTGAGAAGCGAATAGCAGACGTCAATGCGGCGACACAGATTTTTCTCTGTGAGAACACGGGGAACCCATACATCGAGCTTCGAGGATAATCTCAGGCCTTTCAAGTGGTCATAAACTGCTAATATTCTCCGGTTCACATCAACTAATGCTTTTGTCACATCTTTATCAACTTCAACCGGCCTTCCCGAACATGCTGCATCTTCGACATCAAAAATAGCCGGATCGAAGTTTAGCGAATCAGTTGTGGCACTGGAGTACTGTCAACACACCTTCTCCTTACACATCAATCAATTTCTTACTGGCTTGAACCGCATTTTTACCTTTTCTGTTGTAAAACAGTAAGATATGTCGAAAATGCTTCTTATCGCTCTCCATATTTAAATGGGCACCAACGAAAAACTACTGCGTAGAATTAATTGGAATTTTTTGGAAAACGAAATTACTTTCCGAACAACCCAATAGAAATTATAAAAAGGTGTCAGAAGAAAAAAATTACTGTGGAAAGTTCTTTAACTAATGTTACACGTATACAACAAGTTTATTTACAAATTTCAGTAGTTCGAAAAAAAAATCGCGGTAATAATAAAAATTAATTTATTAAGGTTCTCATTGATACAGGTTCGCAGCGATCTCATATTTCAAAATATGCAGCAAAATTTATGGAATATGATGTTATTAATTAAGAATCTATTTTGCATTGTTTATTTGGAGGAATTGAAAGAACTGAAAAACATAAAAAAATATTTGGTTCACTTAAGTAATGTTGATAATAGCTATCATTGTAATTTTGAGGTATTGGATCAAGAAATAATTTGTTCAAGTATTTCCAGAGTAATATTGTCTCCTTATGTACCAGAGCTTTTTTAACTCTCCTAAGATATTTTTACTGTATATAAAATATATATACTATGCACATGTTCGATGATCAATTATTATATCAATATTCCTCCTTAGAAATCCATTTGTTAATTGGGGCTGATATCTCTGGCAAGCTGCTCATTGAGGGGAGATAAAAGAACTTAAATCAGGATTGGTTTGTGTAGAAACTAGATTAAGTTTGACTTTGATGGAAAAGAGCAAAGAAATAGAAAATCAGGACAGTAGAAATTCTGTTTTATATTGTCATGTTACTGATACTAATATCTAAGATTTATGGAGAAGTTAGATACACTTGGTATAAGAGATCCAACCGAAAGAAAAACTAGAGTAGAATTAGAACAATCGCCAAAAAAGCATTTTTTCCAAAATAGTCACTAGGGCAGTGGTTCTCAACCGCCGTTCCGCGGAACACTGGTGTTCCGCGAAGCTGTCCCAGGTGTTCCGCGAAAATTTTGAATATAATAAGAAACAAGAAATTTTTTTATTATTATAAAATAAATACTACATAGTTTTGTTAATTATTTGAAATTTAGCAAAAATATTCAATATTATTCTAAATTTTCGCGGAACAGTCAATAATATTAACAGTGTAATTATCAAACGACGCAGTTACGTCGTTTGGAGTTACTCCAGGGAATACCACTAAATTTCTAATGTACTCGATAATACAGGGAGCGCTACGTAGTGTTGATTTCGTGCTGTTTCTCTTTCTTCGTACGAAATAACAAAAGCGCAATTTCGACCTGAGGTTCAGCCATAATTTAATATAAATATCTAGTTTTCGTGAGTGTGTTTTTTATTATATATATATATATTTTATATTGTTGGAAATTGATAAGATGAAATGCAAGTTGTGTAGTTTTAACAGTATTCTTATCTTTTTAGTTGCTTATTTTAACATTTATACAAGACTTTTAAATCTGAAATATGGACAAATTTTTGAAAAGAAAGAGTGAAAGTGAGGTTAATGTTGGGGCGAGTACAAGCAGGTCTTCTTCAATTGAAGGTGATATGCAAGACAACAAAAATGCCGAAAATAAACGTAAAAAGATATCCGAATCAGTTCGGAATTATTCGGAAGAATATCTGAAGTTTGGTTTTACATGGAGCGGTAGTCAAGATGTTCCTATTCCGAGATGTATTATATGTGGTGAAAAATTGGCTAACAGTGCAATGGTCCCAGCTAAGTTACAGCGACACCTTTCAACAAAACATTCTTGTCTAACTTCAAAAGGTAAAGATTATTTCGAAAGATTGCTGAAAAATCAAGAAGTGCAAGCAACATGCTTTCGAAAGAGCGTTACAATTTCGGATAAAGCGCAAATCGCTTCTTATAAAGTGGCAGAACTAATTGCATTGAAGCAAAAGCCGCATGATATCGCAGAATCGCTAATTTTGCCCGCATGTTTAGAAATTGTTAAGATTATGTTTGGCAATGAAGCGCAGCGAGACGTCCTAAAAATTCCCGTTTCGGACGATACGATAAAAAGAAGAATTATAGATATGTCAGGTTTTATAGAGAACGCGGTGACGTCGAAATTAAGTACAAAAAATTTTGCGCTGCAAATTGACGAATCCACTGACATAAGTGGCAAAGCCCAATTAATCGGATTTATTCGCTTTGTTGACGACACTGAAATAATAAATCAGTTTTTATTCTGCAAGGAACTTATTGGTCACGCAACTGGAGAAGACATATTTAATTCAGTATCATCTTATTTGGAAGAATGGAAATTATCCTGGGAAAATTGCGCAGGAATCTGTACTGATGGAGCTCCAGCCATGCGTGGCAGTATTAAGGGATTTTGTAGTCGAGTTAAAGCAATAAATTCAAATATAGTCTCTACTCACTGCTTTCTGCACAGGGAATCTTTGATTTCGAAGAGTCTACCAGCAAACTTAAAGTCTGTTTTGGAGCAAGTCGTACATATGGTGAATTATATTAAATCGAGACCATTAAAAACCCGTATGTTCAAACAACTTTGTAACACCATGGAATCCAAATATGAATGTTTGCTTTTGCACTCTGAAGTGAGGTGGCTCTCAAGAGGAAAAGTGCTAACCCGAGTTCATGAGTTGAAACAGGAATTGCTAGTTCTTTTTAGACAAGAGGGTAATGATGTATACGTAAAATATTTGGAAAATGATGCATGGTGTACTAAGCTAGCATATTTAGCCGATATCTTCAGCTACTTAAATTCAGTCAATACATCTCTTCAAGGAAAAAATGAAAATATTCTGACATCCACAGACAAATTGCTAGCTTTCCAGAAAAAGCTTTTGCTTTGGAAAAATCGTATTGCTCAAAATCGCAAATTTGATATGTTTCCGTTATTAGCAACGGAAAATATTGTTAACATTAACGAAATGATTTCAAATGTGACAGAGCATTTGTCAATATTGCAGGACAAAATAACTCATTACTTTCCATCTCTTAATATTGAAGACTTTGATTGGGCACGAAATCCATTTGGTGAATTTGATATAATGAACCAAGATTTTTCTATTCAGGAAGCAGATGAGTTTATTAATATATCAACGGATCGAACGTTACAACTAAAATTCAAAGAAGAAGGAGTGGAAAGGTTTTGGATTTCCATCGAGAATGAACATCCATTTATTGCAAAACGAGCGTTGAATATCTTGTTGCTCTTTTCGACGTCCTATCTGTGCGAACTTGGATTTTCAACTCTAACAAATATTAAAAGCAAAAAAAGAGAAAGACTTATCAATTTAGAAGAAGAAATGAGAGTAGCGCTCTCTTACATAAGACCCAACCTTGAGGAAATTTGTAAAGGTCGTCAAGCGCAAATTTCTCATTAAAATAAGTTACCATGTAATATATATCTTTATTTCAATTAAATATTAATCTTCCAATTATTTTGTGTGATTTACATTAGATTTACAAATTTTATGATAATGGTGTTCCGCCAAAATCGAGACCACTTAAAAGTGTTCCGTGATCCCAAAAAGGTTGAGAGCCACTGCACTAGGGACTCAGATGGAAGGTACAAAGTTTGATTACTCTGGTTAGAAGAATATCCCTCTTTGACAAATTGTATGGACATTTCTGAGAAAAGACTTCAAGTCAAGTTCTTGAAGAAGTAGACAAGATTGAAGAATACGAAAGTATTTTTAAGGACTGGATGGAACAGGGTATTATGAAGAAGTGGGTAGCTGGGATCCTGAACACTATTTGCCCCATTTGCCTGTTTTCAAAGAAAAAGCAACGACGAAAGTTAGGCCAGTATTTGATGGCTCTGCCAGAGATAAAAATTCGCCTTCAATCAATGATTGTTTAGAAAAAGGTCCCAGTTTGGTGGAATTAATACCTTCTGTCATAAATAGATTTAGAATAGGAAAATATAGAGTAGTTGCTGATATTGAGAATGCGTTTTTACAGATTGGGCTCCATGAGCACGATAGACCATACTTAAAGTTTTTGTAGTAGAAAGATGGAAAGAAAGAACAGTTCAGTATTTTCAGTGTCGAAGGGTAGTTTTTGAGATATCTGCAAGTTCGTTCTTGTTAGCAGCTACTTTAAAATTTCATTTGAATAATGCTCCTATTGAATGCAAAAAAACTGCTCAAAACTTTTGAAATCCTTTTATGTGGACAATTGTGTTTAAAGTGTGAATAGTGAAAAAGAATTGATGAAATTTATTCAGGAATCCCAAGAAATTCTTAGAACAGCAAAATTTAATAACGAGGCTTGGGGCGTACCCTTTTCGAACCAAGTGAATCTGACTTAATCGGGGAAAAAAAAAAAAGAAAAACTGTTTCTGTTTTGGGTTTCAAATGGGAAAACAAAAATGATACCTTGTCTGTTGAATTGAGAGATTTTGATTCCATTTTAGAATATCAATCAGTTACAAAAAGGATTATTTTATCAACTGTTCACAAATTTTTTGATTCCATTGGATATACTTGTCCCAAAACTTTAATAACAAAACTGATGTTACAGAAATGCTGGAAAATGAAATTATCTTGGAATTCAGATTTACCACCTTGGATGGTAAGAAAATTTATAAAGCGGAAAAATCAATTGAAAACTTTAAATGATATTTCAATATAAAGATGCTTTGACAGAAATGAAGGAAATAGAAATATAACATTGCACATTTTTTGCGATGCATCAGAAAAGGCGTATACTGCATGTATGAGGAGTGAAGGAGAAAATTCTACAGATTGTCAATTGATGCAAGCTAGGTCAATAGTTGCTCCCATTAAATCTCTATCAGTATCTAGGCTAGAGATTTGAGCATGCAATGTAGGAGCAAGACTTTGTCAATCTGTGAAAGAGAGCTTAGGAACGCAGAAAGTGACTATATAATATTGGTCTGATTCCAGTAATGCTTTATGCTGGATTAAAAAGAATGAAAACTGGGTTACTTTTGTTTTCGATCTTGCCAAAGAAATTCGTCTTTTGAGTGATCCAGAGGATTGGCATCACATTTCTGGACACTTAAATCCAGCAGATTTACCATCACGAAGATGTAGCGTTGAAAACTTAGCCAAGTCTAATTGGTGGTTTGCACCTGCTTGGAAAAGAAATCCTCCTGAAGAATGGCCTAAATCCGATATTTTTCCCAACGAAGGGATTATTAATGCTGAAAGAAGAAAAACAGTTGTTAACGTTACTAATACAGGAAAAGAAGAAACAATTTACAAAATTTTCTCCTATTATCCTAAACTTTTGTTGGTTGTATCACGGATTTATAGATTTTTTGATAATTGTAGGCTGTGTGAAAAAGGATTTTAGGAAATTTGGAAACATAACTGTAGAAGAAAGAAATAGATCTAAGATTTCATTATTAAAGTTAACGCAGCGAGAGTCTTTCACAGGAATCCTTCAGAAGAATGGCCTAAATCCGATATTTTTCCCAACGAAGGAATTATTAATGCTGAAAGAAGAAAAACAGTTGTTAACGTTACTAATACAGGAAAAGAAGAAACAATTTACAAAATTTTCTCCTATTATCCTAAACTTTTGTTGGTTGTATCATGGATTTATAGATTTTTTGATAATTGTAGGCTGTGAAAAAGGATTTTAGGAAATTTGGAAACATAACTGTAGAAGAAAGAAATAGATCTAAGATTTCATTATTAAAGTTAACGCAGCGAGAGTCTTTCACAGGAATACTTCAGAAGTTTCAGATTTTTGTGGGTGAAAATAATCTTTTCCGAATTAAGACAAGATTCTCACTGAAAGAAGATTTAGATCATTTTAAATTTCCTATACTGTATTACCTTGTGAACATCCAATTGTTGAAAAACTGATTCGATGGAAACAATATTCTCTTGGTCATGTAGGTATTTAGATAGTAATGACCTATCTGAGAGAAGAATTTTGGATATTGAAATATAGGAAAACCGTACGCAAGGTTATCAGTAACTGCCTTATTGCAGAAAATTTGATTCACTGCCAGGAGAAATTCCAACAGCTCCATTACCAATAGATCGTCTCAAAGCGGCTTCGGGGTTTGAAATAATTGGAATTGACTTTGCTGGACCACTCTTCCTCAAAGGAAACCAGAAATCTTGGATTGTAATTTATACTTGTGCTGTATTTAGATCAACTCATTTAGAATTGACTACTTCTCTATCCACGGAACAATTTTTGCAATCATTCTGAAGATTTATAGCACGACGAGGAAAAGACCAACTACTGTCTACTCAGATAATGGGACAAACTTTATTTGAGCCAACAATCTTTTCAAAAGAATTAACTGGGATGCAGAAGAAAAATACAGCACTGTCAACAAAATTAATTGGAAGTTTATTTCGCCATCTGCACCATGGTGGGGGTGGCTTCTGGGAACGTTTGATTGGAATAATTAAGAGAATACTTCGGAAAGTTTTGGGACAAACGCCTCTCAACTTTGAAGAAGTAAGCACTGTTTTATGCGATTGTGAAGGTCTCGTAATATACGTTTTCTCACATATGTGAAGGAGGATTCAGATGACCTAGCACCTCTTACACCCAATATGTTTTTGCAGGAGGTCCAAGAAACTGGTACACCTGACCTACACCTCTTGGATAATAAATCTTTAAATAAAAGGTAGGTCTATCGCCAGAGACTACGGCAGAATCTTCAAAAACGTTTTCCCTCTGAATACTTGGGACAATTCAGGCAGTTTGAAAGAAAAGTACGAAGCTCATCACCCATTAAGATAGAAGATGTTGTTTTGATATCCAGTAACATTGAAAAGCTGGACTGGCCCTTAGGAAAAGTAATCGAAATCTTCACATCATCAGATGGGAATATTAGACTTGTCAAATTGAAGACTAAAATGGAGTAGATCTACGTTCAGTGTTGAGACTATATCCTCTCGAAGTTGGCGAGAATGAAAAAGAACTGTTCTAAGAACATGAAACACCTGCGAAAATGTTTACCAGCTCTGATACTAGTGGAAGTAAAAATGATCCACTCGACAAGGTTGATGAACTACCTCTCGATATAGTAGGAGGTTAAAACAGATAAAAAAAAAAACTTGTGCTGTAGAATTGAACTTTTCTTTTGAGCAAGAACTTTTTATCTTTGGACTTAATGTAATATCTTAAGAACTTTATTTCAGAACCCTAAGATTTAATGTTAAGAAAAAAATTGTTTTTAATTAATTTTATTGATAATTGTGAAACTTTTTGTTATTTTGATATTTTTTATAATTTGAAGTGTATTAATTCATTTTTTAAACTTATATTAATTTGTATTGTGATGTTGAGAATTTTTATAGATTTTAATTTGAGTATTGTGTTTGAGTTTTCTGAAATGTAAACTCAAAGGTGGTAGGATGTTGGAAATCGTGGCGATCATCAAAAAATAATGTAACACTCTTTTCCAATTGAGCACTGATGACTTCAGGTTGAGATACTATACTCCCACGTGAAAAAATGAAAACGGAATGCTTCTATGTTTTGATCCATAAGGAAGCAGATGCGTGCGCACCGAAACTAAATCTTGTAAATAATTTCTTGTAAATATATCTGTCCTCCTATAATGTTTTTTAATGATAAATATAGATATTGGAGAATTTTTCTTTGATCATGTGTGTTGATGGAATGAATCCCGGGTCGAATAAGGTAAGAGTAAATTTTCTCTTACAACTTGATTTCTTTTGGTAATTGAATTGTTACCGAAATTCAGCAACCCAATGAAGGAGGGTAAGTGGTCACCCTACGAATCATTGACCGTGATAAATGATGTTTCACTTTGTAGACCTTAACGGGAAGCTGCTGAGTCACTGGAACTGGTATAGCAGAAACATTTTTAAGTGAATTCAAAACTTTGAAATATTTTTGAGACAAATTTTGCTTCTTTAATTTGTTTTAACCTGGAATTTTCGTTTCCTGAACACACTACTCGATAATTTCTTTTTACAATCACACATATCTTAGATAAAAGACTCTTTATGAACACTAGACAATTGCCTAGTAATTAAACAATGCTCTTTGGAGCATAAGATTATAGATTTGATTCCTCCTACTGTTGAACAAAAGGAAATTAATGTTGTGCTTCTTCCTATTGCATACACGTCCATCATCATGGATGCTTGGGAGTTCTCCGGGTTTCCTCCCTTGCGATACGCGAATATGGCCCACTACCGTCCTTCCAGTTTCTACGAAGGGCAATAAAATGCCTCACAACGATTTTGGCCCGTTAGGCTATCTACTATGCTCATAGTTCACTTAGATTAGAGAACAATAAGTGTCACTTAACATTTCTTGTTCACTTCGTTAGGTGAGCAATGAATGTTAGATTACGGAACAGTAAGCGTCACCTAACACTCATTGTTCACTTCGATTGGTGAGCAATGAATGTTAGATTACTGAACAGCAAGCGTCACCTAATACTCATTTTTCACTTCGATAGGTGAGCAATGAATGTTAGATTACTGAACAGTAAGCGTCACATAACACTCATTGTTCACTTCTATAGGTGAGCAATAAATGTTAGATTACTGAAAAGTAAGCGTCACCTAACACTCATTGTTCATTTCTATAGGTGAGCAATGAATGTTAGATTACTGAACAGCAAGCGTCATCTAACACTCATTGTTCACTTCTATAGGTGAGCAATGAATGTTAGATTACTGAACAGTAAGCGTTAGGTGACCTATCTAAGTGAACACTCATTGTTCACTTAGATAGGTGAGCAATAAGTGTTAGGTGGTTAAGTATTTTCAAATTTCAGTAGTCAACGATCACATGTATTTTTAGAAAAAGAATACAAAGTAAAACTCAATTGACTGAAAAGAATTGCATTTTGTGAGGTAGTAGAGCAAGAGTATGAATATTAATACACAAAGAAATGACAACAGATTAGTATTTTAGGCGCAATGGTAGGATTACTATAAAATAAGAAAAAGTAATATATCAAATTTAAAACTGAAAAATTATATGAATTTAGACCAAAAAGAAATTTTACATTTCATCTTGTTTTTAGATTTCATTGTTTTTTCTCATTTCATATTAGAGTGCGTTTATATATATCTAAGTTAGACAATTTTGGTAAAATATATATTTCAAATTATATAATAAAAAATTTGAAAATTTTTGAAAAATTGATTTTTTTATATATATTAGATAATTAAAATAACAGCACATATTTTTACTATGAATTGTTTTATAGGCGTTTTCTATATATATGCTTAGCTTTCTTTAATTAGAGTTTTAAGGATTGAAAAAATTTAACTAAAGAAAAACACTAACTATTTTGATTCTTTCACTTTTTAAGTAAGAATATCGACTGTATAAAAATTATGCCCTATTTCTTTTATACTTAGATGGAAAGGTTCATTTTTATATCTGAAACATGTTCCTCATAAATGGAAGGAAAACATAAAATAGTATCTCCCCAGAAACAAATTTTGTGCAGGTACATATTTAATACATTTTAAAATTTTGTTGTTGCTTATAAACTAATCGTATGCAAAACTTGTGTTATATGTAAACTAAGTTTATTTATTTATTAGAATTTGGAAGTAATTACTTTTACATATTCCTTGGATAATAATCATTTATATCGACCATATTTCATTTTCAGAAAGAAAAATCGATATATCGAACATTGTGTTGTGCTACATTGTCGTTTGCGGTCCCTCTGTAACTCGACACTAATATTTATGTTAAATATGAATTTATTTGAAAGGGACTCCTTGCTCGTAAGTGATATGACAATAAATTTGCAGGCTTAAAGTATGAGATGTGAAATGAAAACTTGATGTGAAATGAAGTCTCTTTCTTCATCCAAAACATAACTAATTGTTCGAGTTTTGATAATCCACAAACGCAACTAATCTTTCTACTGGGCTTTTCGTTAAATGTAAACATTTGATACTTTTTTTCTCATATTGTGAGCATTTTTTTCATACAATTCTTTGAGAATTGTGACTTAAAAATGAGTTATTTTTTCGATATTATTTTAATAATTTGATATTTTCCCTCTCATATCTCCTTATCAGTTGTTAAATTTTTATGCTAAAAAAATATAATTTATTTTAGTTACTTTTATTATTTTTTAGTTTTTAAATCAATTATATCTTCACGGCGAATGAAAGAGAACATCATTTGTTGTTGTCGTGTGCCAACTAGACTCGCACTATGGGGTGCGCTACTCTACTTTTCCAACTGAACCTTATTTTGGTGTGGAGTCCGACTTCGTCAGTACACACATGCCATTGGTACCCATTTTTAGGGTAGACAACTATTCACAACCCATTCATACAAGGAAAGGACAAAGACAGGATAGATAAATAGAGAAAGTACATCCATAGCCCGAACTAGGACTCGAACCCATGACCTCCCTATCCGCAGTCAGGCACACTTACCACTAGACAAGTTAGGCGGCAACATTAATTGTGATTTTATTATAAGAATAATCATAAAAGCAATTTCGTGAGACATGTCGTACGTATTTCATATCCTATGTATGTATTTATTTTATTATAACACACAAATTTTTTACCTTACGCATTACTTATATTCATTTAATTTTAATAAAATGAATTTTTTGTAGGATACCCATCCCTCTTATTGATTGGAATGTACTGATTTCTGAGAAAATAAAACACCTTCATTGTAAGAAGGCTCTAGAGAGAATCCCACAACTGTATTTAAACATTATAATTCTGCCTTGAAAGTTTGGAAGTTAATATTTCATAAAATTAGATTATTTTATTGCTGTTAAATTCTTTTTCGCACCACTTTCTAATTCGTTCCGAATTTCCGAAATATGTTTTTGTTTCACTGTTTTTTGTTTCGGCAATTTTACAAACACTGTTTTTGTCTTCTTTACTTATACACCCACTAGGCACAAAGTATTAATCGGTTTCATTCAATGATTTACGTTATAGCTCATAATTATTTTTAAAAAGGCTTTTTATTTTGCTAATTAATTTTCAGAATTGTATTTTTTGTTTATTATTTTCATTTGAAATAAATATTTGTATTATAATCTGTTAAATGGTTAACACACACACACTCTCTCTCTTCCTTTAATATTTAATGATTGAACTCAAAGAAGCTTTAATTTCCGTTTTTTGGCAAATGTTATTAATTTTCAAGCAGGAAGGAAATTTATTGAAAAAAATATTAAGGTTGTATTTTACTTATAACTGAGAGTATAAATCAATTTTGAATACACAATAGCGAATTTCCCAATTATGTGCCAACTATTATTAAGCAATTTTTTATACAATATACAAAGCACAAAAAACTAATGTTATATTTCAAAAGGTGTCATTTTCCAGAGCATTTTGTGTGCAATCAGTTATTTAACTTTCAATACCTAACGAGATTGCTTAACTTTCTTACCTCACAATCGTAACAGAGGGTTGAATTTTTTTATTACATATTTTCTTTAGAATTTAAGTTATATTAAATAAAATACAAAGCTAAACATAAAATCGATATTTGTTTTATCTGTGATATATTATTTTAATGATAATGTTATAGTATTTCAATTATATTGTAAACACAATAAAAGTTTTCTTTTCAATATTATTTACGGCAATTGATTTTTTTACATTATAATAAAAGCAAATAAGGATTCTGGGGCAAAAAAGCAAGTTGACAACACACAAACAAGTGTAAATAATTTTTTTATTTAAATTTTAACAATTATAGCCATTTTAACATTATGTATATATATATATATATATATATATATATGTATATATATATATATTGTTCATGACTATATATCAGCACCTGGAAATATTAAATTTAAAAATGTCAACTCAAACTCGTTATATGATCAGCATGGCCAAACTTGATAATTTTTATAAGAAAGCAAAATTAATTCATAAAAATTATTCAAGAATATGTATATAAAGAATATATATAAATAATAAAAGCAACTTAATATTATTATTACTTTAATAAATAAAGTGTAAATCCTTTGAGAGAAACGAATCATAACATTTCCAATGGGAAGTGTGAATTAAAACTTTTTAGAAATAATGTGAGAAACATGAACTTTATGCCCGCATTTTAAAAATAACATACAAAAGTTAATTTTAAGTTAAAAAAATAACTTTTGTAGAGAATGTGGAAAAAAAATTTTTTTACATACATATTTACACAGTTTGTAAATATTTCCAACTAAAATAAAGAGAAAAATAAAAATTGCTACAATGTGTGAAAGTAACGATAATTTATGAATTAACATTTTATAGAACATTTGCTTAAAACTGAATTTTTTAAGTTTGTAAATATTTAGCTCAACAGTGAAATCAAAGTTGTCTTAGAGTGAGATCAAAGTTGAATTTCCCTTTAAGAAAACTTTAATTTCAGTAAGAAAGTATACATGAAATAATGCAAAATTAGGAAATATAAAAAAATCTGCTTTTCATTAAGTCTGCATATTTACGGCAGCTTTATATACGTTCTTAGAGCTAAATAAAGGAGAATACAATTGAAGTAGTATCAAGAAAGATATATTTAGCTAAAACAATTTATTTAGATTTTGCTAGAATTTTATATATTTATATGATTTATTTTAAATAGAATGTTAGCAGAGTAAACATTCTTTGAAGAGTAATAATTGTAAGAAAAATATTTTGCTTTTAATTTAAAACATTTCAAACCTTATGAAATATATGAATACCACAAATTAATTCACATGGTGTGCCAAATAAGTCTATAACATCTACTGCATCCTGAGAAGATTTGGAAATCTAAAATCAATAAACAAATTCCTGATTAATTTATTTATGATTAATTTTTATGCTCATTTTTAAATTTCTATTTATATACCAAGCAGTATATATTTTTTTTAAAAAAAATAAATTTTTGAATATTTTACTGCAATATTTCTAAATATTTTTTTTCAAGTCTTCTCCAAAATATGCAGATAGAAGAACAATACACGCTCCAACATCCACTTTTCCATCCAATTCCTCAAAGGTTGAAGATTGTATTTTACAACCTCCAGGAGGAGAAGTTCTTAAGAAATTAACAATTCATTTAATTTTGTTAGCGGATGCAAAATTAAGTCTTTCGTTTAAATTTACAGCAGATAAGCACTTAAAATGGTCCAAAATGTTTGTTTTAAAGATAAGCAAGGTCTTCTTTCTTTTAATGTGGAAATATATCAACAGGAGTATTAATATCTTTTCTTTTTGAAAAGTAAAAGTTTTATATATTAATTTTACAACCTCTTCAATCATAACATAAAAAACCCACTGCATTTTGGCTTCTTGTCAATGAAGGAAAAATGTAGAATACCTTTAAAAATCTACTATGCACGTACTTGCAAAAATTCAACACATATTCCATCTTTCAAATGTGGCTGAAGTTGATATGAAAAGGCTTTACTCTGAATAGTCTTACCACTAAAAGGTATTTGCGATTTTTCTATATATAAAACTTCCTTAGAAAATCCCACACTTCCTTCATAAATTTTTATTTTCCCAAAATATAGATATATATTAAATTTTTTATTTTTAAAAAAAGTGCACAATTATATTGGGAGGTAATAGTTAATGTGTATAGTAGTATTACAAAAATCTTGATTATTAATATTTTAAATATGTAAGGCAAGAACAAATTACAAAGTTTTCACACATGTATTTCTGTTTCTAATTTAAAGTTACAGTTAAAATAAAGTAAAAAAAATTGTAATATAATAATGTAATTTTTTGTGAAAAAAAAAATGAGTTGCCTGAAACTGATATAAAACCACTAACAAAATAGACTTTTAACTAGTGTTTTAGTTAGTGATAAATTTAAGAAATGAATCATGGTTGTAAAATAATAAACTTTACATGTTCTAAATGAATGACCTTAATTTGAATTGCATTTCCTAATATGTATTTATAAAAGGAACACGTTTCTTACGTGTTATAAAATAATGATTTAAAAGAGATATTTTAAAAAAGCACTACATTTTTCATTTAAATGTATTTTTACATTTCATGCAAATTCTAAACAAGGCCATTTATTTTAATTAATATCATTAATTGGAATATTATTTATTGTAATTATATATATTTAAAATCACATTTATGAGTAAAAAATGATTACTTAATACATGTTAAAAAATGGAATTGAGCTAACGATCTTAATTAGAATGTAATTAATGATCTATATTAAAAAAATAATTTTTTTAACAAAATTCTAATCGAAAATTTATTTAGAAAATAAAAAAAATTTAAATTGTCTAAATTAAAAAATCTTAATTAGAATTCTATTTAATGTAACGTATATTAAAGGCAATTCTAATGAAGAAATCTCATTTGATAATGACATCTTAAATCGAAAAAAAATTAATATTTTTGAAAATGTTAGTTGTAAGTTTATAAATTATATAAAATTTATTCAAATTCCATTTAATTAATATGCAATAAATTATATCATTTACAATGAAAGAAAAATACGCTAAAATTAAAATAATGTAATATAAAAATAAAAAATTTTCAATAAAGAAATAAAATAAAAATTCCCTTAGTATATTTAATAAAATATATAAAAAATATATAACAATAGATGATTATGCAATTTTAATTTTGAAAGAAATATAATGAAGCAATTTTTATAACAATGGCGATCCAGCGTTGAATATTTTTTGAAATATCAGTCAAATTTATAAGAATGTATATAAATCAAAATAAGCTAGCAACTTGCATAATAAGCAATAAGAAAAGAATGCGTTGCCTTATACTCGTATTTGCTGATTCAGTTTCAACAGAAATTCAAAACTTTCAGAGAACAATATCACGAGCGTCAAGTAAGCACGTGCAAATAAAATGGCGTCGTTTCCTGTCACAGGAACAAAAGAAACTTATATCTCGCCAATTCAATGCGCATGCCCAATAACAAACGATTTTCTCCGGCTGAAATTTTTCAGTAAAATTTGATGTAATCATTTGTATTCCTATGACAGCTATTTAAATAACAGCGATTTTTACTGTATTATGCTTTATGGTACGTCATCCTGAAGTCCATTTCTAACAGGATAACGCTAGACCTCACACGGCTCCTGTGTCTATAAAAATATTTCCGTGCGGCTCATATTTTATACGGTTTTCAACAACATAACGTCAGGTCCCATATGGTTCCTACATGAAACACTTCTTTGCGGTTCATATTCGTCTTGGGCCAGCAAGCTCTCCAGACCTTTCGCTATATATATAAAATGTATGGAACATAGTGGCCCGCTAAATAGGTACATTCTGAAATGTCGTAGATGGTGAGCAACAATTGATGAATGCCGGTCAGAATGTATAGAAGAGGGACTTAAGGAGCTTTTATTTCACTCCTTATATAAAAATATGGAAACAAACTTCTACCTTAAATGACCAGCATTCAATGGTTCATCACTGATGACTACTCATACGAGCTTGAATTTTTAATCATTTTATCATCTTCTGTCTATACATATTTAATTTCAAGAAAAACAGTCATTTTCATAAGGTAATTTTAATTTTTTTCAATTTTCTTGCTTATATATATATATATATATATATATATATATATATATATATATGAGATATGGAGTACCTGATGACGCACCTCAACATGAAGACATCATCAAGCGCTTGCTGCTTCAACAGCGATCCTGGTGTCAATTGTTAGAAAAAGAAGTTTAGATGATAACAGAAAACGATCTTGATAAGATGTATTTTGAACCTTAACGGTTCCGAAATATATAAGTGTTGTATTCATAATCCTTTTTTGTACAGTTGTAAATAACTGTAAATAATGTATAATATACTATAATTAAAATGTCAATTCATTGTATTATTAGTGTATTAAACTTATTCATACGCACGCAAGCACACACACACACACACACACACACACACACACACACACACATATATATATATATATATATATATATATATATATATATATATATATATATATATATATATATATATATATATATATATATATGTATATATATATATATATTTGTTTTTCATATCCTGTAATTTGTACCTTTTTATTTGTACATGGCCCCTTTTAATAAACGTTTGAGTAACAGTACCCCTGTTGTACAATTTAAAAATATACATACCAAATATGGTTTTAGAAATTTGACCTGGCCGGTGACGTCATCCCGCGCCATTATTTTTAACGAGTAAGTGATCAATATGCTGTTCCCTTCTGATTGGGCTAATTTTCTCGAGGCTATTTTGGTTGAACTCACCTATCTCCTATCGAGAGGACGTGCTACAGATGTCATGGCTGATCTGGACGCAAAGAAATTGTTCTTGCACAATAAAACTTATTCTTGAAAATATCTATCTATCTATCTATCTATCTATCTATCTATCTATCTATCTATCTATCTATCTATCTATCTATATATCTATATATATATATATATATATATATATATATATATATATATATATATATATATATATATATATATATGCGCCGCATGAATACAGTTTACAATTTCTGAACGTTACAATAGACTATGTGATTTCTCATTTATCTATAATATATTATTTATAGCTTAAGCATATTAATAGTACGATTAAGAATAAAACAATGTTTCCGAATATGTTATTGAAAACTTCCTAAACACCATTATTTTTTACCTGCAAATTTCATTTAAATTTCTATCTTATATCATAAGAAAATGGACACAACTCATACACATGGTTGTCATTGTTGAGGACTTTTATGATCTTAGTTATCATAATTGTGTTTAGTATTTGGTTTCTTTGAAGTTCTAAATGGAAAAGAAATTATACCAATAAAATACTTTTTTTAAATCACTCACTGGTGTTTTATAATTTTTATTTTTTAAACTTTCGATAAAATTTAATAAAGGCGTTATTACATTAGAGTTGCCAATATTTCAGTCTCAGCAACTCCCTTAGACTTAACATTACGTGACGTCGATGCTCTAATTTCAGTCATTCGTTCTATTCGTCTAATGACTGCTTGAGATTTTTTCAGGTTTGCTGTAAGAAAAGAACTGTTTTACTAGATTTAATATTTGCTCGCTTTTCTGGATACACCCTTTATTTTGGTTGATATATTTTAAGTAGTGGATTCCAGATTTCCTGATAAATTCTTAATTGGGAATTTTTTATAGCCAAGTTTTTAAAATGCTAATTAATTGATATGAACATTTAAAATGGATAATTTGTTTTGTTTGAATCAATTTCACTCTTCAATTTTGATATTTTTCTTATATCATTTTCTTAAAAATAATTTATCAATATATAGCAATGTGTTAAATTTTTTTCCCTTTTCTGTAAGCTTCACAATTTATTAAGAAAATAAAACAAGTTCTCCTCAATATATTACTGTATTTATTTGCGAAATTTATTATCTTCTTTATTATAATTTTTTGGAACTGCAAACATATTCATTAATTAACATTTAATAATTCACTTTGCCAATTATTTTACATTTTCTACTTCCTTTAGAATTATTTCATGCAGACGATGTATAAAATAATGCTAAAAGAAGTAGAAATAGACGGATGGTCAAATAATGTCATGGCCTTATTTCCTCATTTAATACAGGGCTTCCCAACGTGGACCCCTTAAGGGTCCGCGGACTCTTTCTAGGAGGTCCGTGACCACGTTTCCCAAGTGTTGACCCGCTGGTAGTTTAGTGCGGGTGGATGTGGCCTTACTGCTCGACTTTTTTAAACTCTGGGGGTAGCGTGCGCACCGGATTACAGCGCTCTATGTGTAGAAACATTTTAAGCATAATCTTCGGAAATGGCACGAGCTCTTACTACCTATCTGAGTGCTCATTGCGTCATATGCAACTCCTCGTTTTGTGTGAGGTGTACGATCACCCGCATTTTCTCGTTTTTCTTGAGACATTATCAGTGTTAAACTTTCTTCGCGAGTGCACCATTTGCTTTTTGCACAGTCTATTTCTTCTATCGTAGACCGATGGCTGAAGTCGGGATCACTGAAGAAGCTAGCAGTGTCTCCATCCTCATAACAGCCAGGAAAGCTCCCGGTTGAAGTCAATGATGAAGGAGGACAATCAAATGAAGCGCCACAGCCGAATTTATTATGCGAAAGCTCTGCAAGTTCTCGTTTAGCCGCAGTACCCTGCGGTGGCTGAAGTCGGGATCATTGAAGAAGCTAGCAGTGTTTCCATCCTCATCACAGCAAGGAAAGCTCCCGGTTGAAGTCAATGATGAAGGAGTACAGACAAATGAAGCGCAACAGCCGGATTTATTATTCGAAAGCTCTGCAAGTTCTCGTTTATGTGCAGTACCCCGCGGAAGTGGAATAACTAAAAAACGTTAGTACAAAGAAAATTATTTAAAAATGGGCTTTATCGAGACAGAGGAGTGTGAAATTTGCGCGCGAGTCCTTCCGAACAGTTCCAGTTAAATTGCGTGAGTTAAATTTTGAGAGTAATCACCCGGACCTCCACATTAAAGAGATCGGTTTTTTCAAGAAGAAGAGCACTAACTTAGCTGCTTCTCAACATTGCATGCAAACTCATGTAAAAAAAAAAAAGCTTCTTTCTTGGTAAATTATTGGGTGGCAAAGACAGGAAAAGCGTATACCACTGAGGAAACTCTCATAAAACCATGTGTTAGCGATATTGTTTCTTGTATGTTAGACGAAAAAGCAGTAAAATTTTTATCTTCAATGTCACTATCAAACAATACCATCAAAGAACGAATAGTTGATATGTCAAATAATGTGAAAGAATCTCTGTTTTTTCAGAACCAAAACAATTCATTTTCTCACCAAATAGATGAATCGACTGACATTGCAAGATTAGCGATTTTATTGGCTTTTGTCCATTATGCATACTCGGGACGTTTCGAAGAGGAACTTTTATTGTGCGAACCATTTCCTGACCATACAACAAGTATTGAAATATTCCGTTTGGTGGATGATTTTTTTAAGAACGAAGGGTATTCCATGGTCTAATTGCATCGATGTGTACACAGATGGTGCAAAAGCTATAAAAATAAAAGAAGGCTTGAATGATTGTAGTAGTAGTCATTGTATTCTCCCCAGACATGCTTTAGCTACGAATAAAATGCTTGTATCATTCGAGAAAGTTTTAGATGAATCTGTCGGAATTATTACATAAAATCTCGGCCTTTGGAGTCAAGACTTTTCAAAATACTGTGTGAAGATATGGAAAGTCTTCATCATTCTTTGCTTCTGCACACAGAGAAATAATGTGGCTTAAAGGTGGAAAAGCACTCTCTCGATTACATGAATTACGCTTAGAAGTTCTTGCTTTACTTTTAGACTCCCATAATACCAAATTAGTAGATATTAATGACGAAAATTGGTAATTAGTATTTGCTTATTTGGTAGATATTTTCCCCAAATTGAGCGAAATTAATATTTCACTGCAAAGGAAAACTATAAGAACAATCACTGCTAACTACAAAGTTCGAGAGTTCAAGAGGAAAGTCAATTTTTGGTCAAAGAGTGGGGAAAAGGTTGAGTGTCTCCCTATTTTCAACGATTTTTTGAAAGGCAAGACATTGCAGCTTGGAAGCAATTTTTTCATGAAATCCTTGGACATCTACGAAGCTTGACGTCATCGTTGGGACATTATTTTCCAACAGCTCAAGAAGAGAAGCTGCAGGAATACGAATGGGTGGTCAACCCATTCGCTGTATCCAAAAAGCCAAATATGCTTGAATGTATATGAGTTCTTGATAGAAATTGCCACAGACTCAACCTTGAAATTTACTTTTGATAGTGATGGTTACTTTGACTTTTGGATACGATTGGAAAACAAAAAATTCTACCCCCTTGTTGAAAAAGCAAAACTTGTTCTACTTCCATTTTGCCGCAACGTGCATGTGTGAATCCAGATTCTCGGTCTTTGCCGGCACAAAAACTATGTACAGAAGCTGTCTAGATGCTGAACCTGTCATCTGTCTCTAGTTTCAAGTACTGAACCAGACATTTTCAAAACTGTGTCATTAAAAGTAACCTCAACCTTCACATTAAAATTCCATTATTATTCCTACAGATTCATCTCTTGTAAAGAACGCATTGCGTTTCGTCAACGAGCAGTGAATGTTCCTGGACTATAACTTATGTAGGGATTTGTTCATATTTTTTATAAATTAATAATTAATTAAATTCTGTTTGTATTGATATTTCTGATCTGAAAATTAAAATGCTATCCAACGAATGTTGCCTTTCTTTGCAATATATTCCCCTCCACTCATTTAGAAATATGACTTGTTTTGTGTGTTGAAAAATGATTTATAAAAATATTATTTTTTGCAATTTTAAATTTAAATTTTTATGTTTCAAATTGTATAAAATTTAGATTAAGTTAATTAAAAATAATTTGAAGTAACAAACATATGATATTTTAACAATATTAAATTTTGATATTTTCTTCATTATATTCTATAAAGTTTTAAAGTTTGCATGGCATTTTTATTGTATAAAAATATACCCTATTAAGAATATCTGCATAAATATTTTTAAATTATTTCAAATTATTTAAACAAAATAATTTGTATTATAAAATATTCGTTAAAATGTAGTCAAATTTTTAAGCATTTAAATTCTTTTATATTGAAATTAATATGCCTATTCTAAATGTGAATTTATTGTTTAAAATTGACAAGGTCAAAATTGTTCGTTAACACTGAATTATGACATTATGATGAAAATGAACAACTATTTCTTGTACTATTTCCGCTTGACGAAAAGAAGACGAAACCTGATCAGTTTTTAAAATCATTGACGATAGGAATTGCCCGAGTTGCTGCTGCATGCACAAAAATGCTGATTTTCAGCAACTGATAACGCCAATAACTTTCATTTGGCATGAAATTTAATAAAAAAATAATATACAAATTTCAACTGCGCATATGTTTAAAAAAAAAAAAAATCTGTAATATTATTGGACAAAATAAGAACGAATTGCTGAAATTTGAGCTGTGACGTCACGTAATGTTACGTCTAAATGGAGTCGCTCAAACTGCTTAAAGTTGAAATGTTAACAAAAAATTTTGTAGGTTGTCTATTTAGGCCTCCATGAGTGTACAGTGAAAAATTTGTAAGGATTGCATGTACCACAGTGGCGTAGCGAGCACAATTGGCGCCCGGGTATGCTATCAATTTTGGCACCCCACCTCAAAAAATAATAATATAATATATTGAATAAATATATTGAATAAACACATGTAATAAGAGTATAATGCAAATAACAGCAAAGTACCTACTTCAAAATAATCTTAAATATAGATAATTTTAAAGGCCCAGGTTGTACTTTTAAATTTGAGATAAAAAAATCTAGTAAAAAAATCTTTACTAGAATAGGATTCGGAAATGTGGATCAGTAGAAAGCAAACTTACGGAAATTTAAGAATTAGTCAAAGATTGTGTTAGAAAATCATTTTTCTGAGATTCAATGATATTAACCATGTGTTTCGAGACAGAGAGCAAATTTGATAATTCCAAATGTAAAAAATCTGGCAAAATGTCATTCTAAGTGTTATAGCAGTCTAATATATGTAAATAAGTAAATTTAAATCATAAATATAAATAAATTATTTTTTTAGGATATAGTTTTAATTTGTTTTGACTTGTGATGTGTTTTTATAAATTCTAATAATCTAAATTGTGATATCTTTTCCCAGATCTTTTAATTAACAAAAAATAAAAGCTATCTATAAGGACTAGTTAATATTTAATTTAAAGTTCTGTATTGTTTAAATAAAAATTAATTATTTACTGAAATACCATTCTAGATTTTAACTTACTTTTAATAAATCAAACTGTGTGTTTTTGAACACCTTTTACGTTGGATATATAACTTATACTATTTTATCTAATATATCAGTCTTATAATATATACTGCGTTAAAAAATATTATTAATCTATAGCTTTTAACAAAGCATATTAACTTTGCCTTATTTCATTATATTCCTTTAAAATGATTTCTAAGCTAAACATGCTTTCATTATATAAACTGAAATATAAAGTTAATTAAGGATTAATTATCAAGAAAATTTTATGTGTACATATAAAAAATATCTAATACATTTGATCTTTTAACTTTCCAAAAAAGAAATCTTCAACATTATGTATTAATATAACGGCGACAAAAAATTATAAATCATATAAAAATTGTTTTCGAAAATCTTTAAATTTTAAATATTTTGATTTCAAATAAATAATTTTAAATAGGCAATTTGATATTTTAAATTTCAAAACTATATATGTTTCTTAATGAACATTCGTATGGTTAAAAAATCTGCTAAATAAGCAAAATGTAAAGAATAAGTTTAGACAAAAAATAAAATTTACTAAAAAGTCAACATTTCCAACGAAGTTTTTAACGAAAATTTGTGAGTGTGAAATGATGATATTCTAACCGGGTAAATAGTTAAAATAAAAGGAAATTATGAATTTTCCTAGAATTTGGAGGTAATTACTTTTCTATTTCCAACGTTGTATCGTATTTCGATTCCAGGAGCACAATTCTCTTGACTGGATGTTACTGTGGTATGTTGAAAAAAAAAAATTATCTTCTGTTGAGAATCAGTCTGTTGCTGAACACAAGCATTTTCGGACAAAGAGAACCGCTAGTGAGAAATACATTTCCACGCGAATTTTCTTATGAGTATAACGCGACAGTAGATAGACAAAGAGGTTACAACAAATCTTGAAGTAAATAAACAGCTTTTTCTTTTTCCTATGGGGCGATGTACAAGAATTACTCCCACAAGTTTTAAGTCTCAATAACGTGTTATGTTTTAGATTCCTTATTTTTCTGATACAGTTAATTATTTTTACTAAATGAAATGGATATAAAAATCAATTTCATCAAGTAATTTGGTTCTTTTAACATTTTTAGTTTTTTCATCCTTGTCGGACCCCTTCTTTATTTGATAAGAAAGGGACTCAAGTGAAATTAATTTAATCAGCAAGTGAAAAAATTTAAAATCAAAATCATTGGAATTTTTTAATTATTTATAATGAGTATTATTCTTTAAAATGAAAAATGTTTTCTATAGATTCATTATATAATCCAGATTTAGTTTCACTGAAACCTTAAGCTATATCGAATGTATATATAATAAAATATATTTAAATACCAATTATATTATTCTCAGATTTTATTGAACGCAGTCATGCTAGTTTAAGGAACCTATAATTTAAGAGCTTCGTAAAAGAATAAACTCTCAGATACAGTTTATTTACTTGACAAAATTCTTGGTATTATAATTCCATTATCATATAATTGTTACCTATTTAAAATTTCAATGATTAGAATATAGCGTAACTTATATATTTATAATAATAAATGTAATTATAAAAGTAAATTATTATAAGAACTCAGAAATGAAATACTTTACATCCATTCATTTTATTTCAAATGAAATTTTTTGTAGGTTTTATATTTTTCTCATTGATTATTGAGAAATGCAAATTTCAAGAACCTTTAAAGAAGAATTTTCACTTGTGTTTTAATTATAGTTTGACAAGTGTTTATTAATAATACTCCAGTTTTATAAAATTTCCTTTTTAGAGAGTGATTTTTTTAAATTTTATTTTAGTAAAAATGAGATTAAAACTTCACATTTTTCATTTATAAGAGAAAATATTGTTTATTAAATAAAATGTCTTATAATAACTATAGAAAATGAATATCAAGTCAAATAATATTTTAAAACATCAAAATTTTTCTACAAAAATTTTTTTGAATTCCTAAATGATAAATTGTGTTAGCTCCTAATGATGTATTTGTCAGTCGATGCAATATTCATTGGATACCTTGTTTTTTTAAAATTTGAGTAGGAAAGATTTATTTGTTTAATTAATGTTACAATTTTTCATAAGTATGCAACTTGATTTAAACATCTTGCAAAAAATTAGAATTGTAATGAACATGGTGAATCTTGCTGTATTTACTAAGTCAAATCAGTTACAGATTAGATCATGAGCTTACTTTTTTGAAATATCCCTTAATTATTGATCCGTAAATCATGCGATATAACATCAACAAATATTATTTGGTAATGAAGTTGAAACTAAAAACACCTCAAACGCATAAAATGGAAACTAACTAATATTATTTATAATTCACACAGAGTTTTTATCAGAAAAAAATTTAACATATTTCCATGATTACATGTACAAGATTTACTATACAAAATAATGATAAAGCACCATAAATCTTGAGCTAAGTATAAAAAACTGTGAGAAAAAATAATGGAAAACGCGATTAAAAGAACACACTTTTATTAAGAACTAAACAATACTAACTTATTAATATGAAAATATAAAAACAGGAACAGTTTCATATGGCAAGCTCTTCAACAGGAGAAAATAATTATTAAAATTAAAATATATTTCTCCGAATAAAATTGATATTTCAATTAAAAAGAAATAAAATTTTTTTGAAAACAATTTTCGTAACTACTGTTTGGCGCCCCTCTCAAAGCGGCACCCGAGTCACGATAGGCCCCATTCCCCGTCTTCACTACGCCACTGATGTACCATTTCGATTTTGTGAGTGTTCCATCACATGATACACTGAGCCGTAAAGATCGTAAAAAGCAAGCATTGCAGTGAAGCCCATATACACGTAAATGTTTTTGCCTATGAATGAAAAACCAATGCATTACACTTGAATAGCAGATTTAGCGTGGTCCACTGTGAATCAAAATAAGGCTTGTTACTGTACACCATAAAAAATAAATAAAAAAAGATTTCTGAACAATTTTTTTAGTTATCCAAGTAAGGTTTTAAGGCTGTAAGAGGAGTTTGGTTGAGATAAATCATCGCCATCATTTTCACTGGCATCCAACACAACATTATCACACTGAAACTGATCAAGTTGCTTACGAACATATTTCTCTGTATCACTATCCATGTGTTCTGATTCCCTAACAGAGGGCAATTTTTGAAGTATTTTTACTGCTTCAGAAGGACAAAGACCTCTATGTGCCATTTATTTACAATTAACAAATTAAAAAAATTAACTAGAAATTAAAATTATATTTGCTAAAAAATATATATATATATAAATTCATAAAATATATATACACAATATTATATAACGAATAGCAGCCAAAAAGAAAATCAAGAGCTTAAAAATAATGCTTTTCAAACTAGAGAAGATTCGAACTAAATTGATATAATCATATGCCACACTGAAACTTTCCAATTCAAGAGGCCAATAAGGGTGTAGAAATATTATCCACATAAGTAATCCTTCCTTGTACATTCCTCAACATTTGTTTATTCCACCCCAAAAGAGAGAAAAACAGTAAAAAGTAAGCACAGATATTTCCCTCGGCATTGAGTTCAAGGCTAATCATGCTATGATTCTGGTAAAGGAAAAGTGCTGCTGTGGTGCAGTGTTCCAGGTGATGGAACACCTTGTGTTATCAAATAATTCTGCGTATAATTTATGCATGAAAAATTTTAAGTAATATAGAATCAATAGTTAAAGGTACAGGCCAAAAAAGAATAACAAAGAAATCTCTTTTCAAACAATTATTTTTGTAAAAAAAAAAAATTCGGAAATAAACCTTAAGAATAAAGGGATTTAACTTATCTACTATAATTGAAAATTACTAATCGTCATTTAGTGCTGCCATCTATTATCAAAAAAGAAAGAACATTTTAAGAGAAATTTAATTTATTTATCACAAAATGCAACGATTTGGTAACAATTTAAAGTTTGGTGTAACCTGGAACACTGAACCGCAAAGGGTTAATAGAAATTATTAAATATATTTCAGAGGTTTTATCCAATAAGTGTTCTATTGACATATACGAGCTCTTTTGACAATAGAAGTCATTTTTTCCGAGATGTAATACAATGATTTTCAAAATATTTTCCTTTTGTCACCACTTTTAAGTTTTAACGATTTCAAAATTTGGTGGCACACAAAGAAAAAGATAAGTCTAAAAGTTATTCACTAACCTATAATACACCGTGTAAAATAATTTATGATAATAATTTTGAAAGTAAAATAGGACAATATAATATATAAACTGCAAAAACAATAGTACGCGTTTATTATGAGATTTGTGGCAGCATTAAAAAAGCTAAAACTTAATTTTCGTCGTGTGGCAACAAAACTTCTTAGATTTTGTTTCTGAAAAATAAAGTATTATTCTATTTTTGTGCTCATAAATAGAGCCGGCTAATTTATCTCCTCTTGCAAATGATATAAAAAATTATTGCCAATATCATTGTTCTTCACACTGGTGACCCGGACAGTTTTCAACATTATCTTTGAGTCTGACTTGGGAAATTAAATCTTCATTATCATGGAAAGCCAAGTTGTTGAAACTAAAAACGGCAACGGAGAAATAAGTCAGCCTACATTTGTAAACAAATCGAGCATATTTCCATCCAGCCATCGCCTCTTCGGGTTGATACGCCGAAGCTATGGTTTGTACATCTGGAGGTGCAATTCCAAAATAGTAAAGTAAGAAATGAACAAACAAAGTATGATATAGTAGTAGTCGCACTGGATCAAAAACTGCTGAATGTTGTTTGTGACATTATTTTACACGTTCCAAAAATTGAATCTTACACAGCCCTGAAAGAAGCTCTTACGGCACGATTATCAGATTCAAAAGATACTTAAATCAAAAAAATCTTTAATGAACTGGAAATTGGCGATAAACGACCAAGTGGACTACTGCGGCTATTGGCTAGCAGTAAGTTAACTGATGATATTCTAATACCACTCTGGTTACAGCGTCTGCAAACGTAAGCACGGGTGATTTTGTCAGTGAGCTCATAATCTTTGGCGAAGTTGGCAGAAATGGCCGACAAAATTGTCGAAACATACACTTTTAAGAACATTGAAGCTGTATCTCCTTATAGTAGTGGGGAAAAGGTGGATGAAAAGACACTGGATTTGCAAACTTTGATGTATAGAATAGAGGAGCTTACCAAAGAAGTACGCAGCCTGCGTAAATCGCGGGATAGGATAAGAAACCGCCAAAGCAGACGCAGATTCGGCAGCAGAAATCGAGACACAGAACATGGTATACCTTCGTAATATTTACGTTTCTGATGACAAAGTGTACTACACCATGTAAGTTTGATGTTGATGAGCAGGAAAACTTAGAGGCTCGTCATTGACGACGAATGACGATGTGAGCCAAAGTTCAAGTTGCCTCTTCATGTTTGATCGCATAAGTAAGAAACAATACCTGATCGACATTGGGGCTGATATTTCGGTTTTGTTGGTATCTAGCAAACAAAAACGGTGGCCTGACAAGAACTTTTATATGCAGCTTACGTCATTCGCTTAAACATTTATGGATCTTTCTGAGGATCTAGGACTTCGACGTCAATTTCTTTGGAATTTTATAATTGCAGATGTCTCGAAACCAATAATAGGAGTAGATTTTCTTAACGAATACGGACTTTTAGTGGATGTTAAACGCAAAAAGTTGATTGATCTTATAACGTCATTAAAATGTCATTCGGAAAAAAACCTAATGCTCCACCAACTATTCTGACGACTGTATCTTCTACCATTCCAAAAATCTGCTCTTCAGTAAGAGTTTATTGATATCACTAAAAAACGTTTAGGAACGATAGATGTTAAGCACTAGATAACTACTGGTTTACCAGTTGTTTCAAAGCCTAGGAGGTTGTCAGCAGAAAAGATGAAAATTGCTTGGAAAGAATTTGAATTCATGATGCAACAAGGAATTTGTAAGCCATCGAAGAGAAATTGGGCCAGTTCACTGCACCTAGTTCCAAAGAATAATGATAGTTGGAGTGTCTGTGGAGATTATAGAGCAGTGGTTCTCAACCGCCGTTCCGCGGAACACTGGTGTTCCGCGAAGCTGTCCCAGGTGTTCCGCGAAAATTTTGAATATAATAAGAAACAAGAAATTTTTTTATTATTATAAAATAAATACTACATAGTTTTGTTAATTATTTGAAATTTAGCAAAAATATTCAATATTATTCTAAATTTTCGCGGAACAGTCAATAATATTAACAGTGTAATTATCAAACGACGCAGTTACGTCGTTTGGAGTTACTCCAGGGAATACCACTAAATTTCTAATGTACTCGATAATACAGGGAGCGCTACGTAGTGTTGATTTCGTGCTGTTTCTCTTTCTTCGTACGAAATAACAAAAGCGCAATTTCTGACCTGAGGTTCAGCCATAATTTAATATAAATATCTAGTTTTCGTGAGTGTGTTTTTTATTATATATATATATATTTTATATTGTTGGAAATTGATAAGATGAAATGCAAGTTGTGTAGTTTTAACAGTATTCTTATCTTTTTTAGTTGCTTATTTTAACATTTATACAAGACTTTTAAATCTGAAATATGGACAAATTTTTGAAAAGAAAGAGTGAAAGTGAGGTTAATGTTGGGGCGAGTACAAGCAGGTCTTCTTCAATTGAAGGTGATATGCAAGACAACAAAAATGCCGAAAATAAACGTAAAAAGATATCCGAATCAGTTCGGAATTATTCGGAAGAATATCTGAAGTTTGGTTTTACATGGAGCGGTAGTCAAGATGTTCCTATTCCGAGATGTATTATATGTGGTGAAAAATTGGCTAACAGTGCAATGGTCCCAGCTAAGTTACAGCGACACCTTTCAACAAAACATTCTTGTCTAACTTCAAAAGGTAAAGATTATTTCGAAAGATTGCTGAAAAATCAAGAAGTGCAAGCAACATGCTTTCGAAAGAGCGTTACAATTTCGGATAAAGCGCAAATCGCTTCTTATAAAGTGGCAGAACTAATTGCATTGAAGCAAAAGCCGCATGATATCGCAGAATCGCTAATTTTGCCCGCATGTTTAGAAATTGTTAAGATTATGTTTGGCAATGAAGCGCAGCGAGACGTCCTAAAAATTCCCGTTTCGGACGATACGATAAAAAGAAGAATTATAGATATGTCAGGTTTTATAGAGAACGCGGTGACGTCGAAATTAAGTACAAAAATTTTGCGCTGCAAATTGACGAATCCACTGACATAAGTGGCAAAGCCCAATTAATCGGATTTATTCGCTTTGTTGACGACACTGAAATAATAAATCAGTTTTTATTCTGCAAGGAACTTATTGGTCACGCAACTGGAGAAGACATATTTAATTCAGTATCATCTTATTTGGAAGAATGGAAATTATCCTGGGAAAATTGCGCAGGAATCTGTACTGATGGAGCTCCAGCCATGCGTGGCAGTATTAAGGGATTTTGTAGTCGAGTTAAAGCAATAAATTCAAATATAGTCTCTACTCACTGCTTTCTGCACAGGGAATCTTTGATTTCGAAGAGTCTACCAGCAAACTTAAAGTCTGTTTTGGAGCAAGTCGTACATATGGTGAATTATATTAAATCGAGACCATTAAAAACCCGTATGTTCAAACAACTTTGTAACACCATGGAATCCAAATATGAATGTTTGCTTTTGCACTCTGAAGTGAGGTGGCTCTCAAGAGGAAAAGTGCTAACCCGAGTTCATGAGTTGAAACAGGAATTGCTAGTTCTTTTTAGACAAGAGGGTAATGATGTATACGTAAAATATTTGGAAAATGATGCATGGTGTACTAAGCTAGCATATTTAGCCGATATCTTCAGCTACTTAAATTCAGTCAATACATCTCTTCAAGGAAAAAATGAAAATATTCTGACATCCACAGACAAATTGCTAGCTTTCCAGAAAAAGCTTTTGCTTTGAAAATCGTATTGCTCAAAATCGCAAATTTGATATGTTTCCGTTATTAGCAACGGAAAATATTGTTAACATTAACGAAATGATTTCAAATGTGACAGAGCATTTGTCAATATTGCAGGACAAAATAACTCATTACTTTCCATCTCTTAATATTGAAGACTTTGATTGGGCACGAAATCCATTTGGTGAATTTGATATAATGAACCAAGATTTTTCTATTCAGGAAGCAGATGAGTTTATTAATATATCAACGGATCGAACGTTACAACTAAAATTCAAAGAAGAAGGAGTGGAAAGGTTTTGGATTTCCATCGAGAATGAACATCCATTTATTGCAAAACGAGCGTTGAATATCTTGTTGCTCTTTTCGACGTCCTATCTGTGCGAACTTGGATTTTCAACTCTAACAAATATTAAAAGCAAAAAAAGAGAAAGACTTATCAATTTAGAAGAAGAAATGAGAGTAGCGCTCTCTTACATAAGACCCAACCTTGAGGAAATTTGTAAAGGTCGTCAAGCGCAAATTTCTCATTAAAATAAGTTACCATGTAATATATATCTTTATTTCAATTAAATATTAATCTTCCAATTATTTTGTGTGATTTACATTAGATTTACAAATTTTATGATAATGGTGTTCCGCCAAAATCGAGACCACTTAAAAGTGTTCCGTGATCCCAAAAAGGTTGAGAGCCACTGTTATAGAGGCTTGAATGCCATTACTAGGACAGACAAGTATATTCTACCTAATATAGAGGATTTTACTCGGCAGCTGCATTGTTGCACATTATTTCCCGCCCTTGACCTGGTCAGAGCATACAACCAGATCCAATCGAACTTAGTGATACTGAGAAGACAGCAATTTGCACGCCCTTTGAGCTTTACGAGCTTTCAGGAAGGGGTTTCGGGTTTCGCAACGATGATCAAACCTTCCAAAGACTCATGCATTCTGTACTGCGTGGCTTAGAACTCTGTTTCGCTTATCTTGAAGATCTGCTCATCGCTTTAAAGAACGAGGAAATACATATAGCTCATCTAAATATTTCTTCGATTGCAATCCGTGGGTTTAGTAATCAACGTTGCAAATGTCAATTTATGAAGTCAGAAACTAACTTTTAGGGCATCACGTGACTCAACAAGGTATAGCACCAACAGAAGAGCGCATTAAAATTATTGCAGAATATAAAAGGCTTGGAACAATCAAGGAACTGTGAAGATACCTAGGCATACTTAATTTCTATCACAGGTTCATTTCTATGACAGCAGAAAACAAAGTAATCTTATGTGACTTTCTGAAAGGTAAAAAGAAAAATGATAATTCAAAGATACAGCTTGGACGGCAGAAACATGCGAAGCTTTCGAGATAAGTAAACATCAACTTTCTAAAGATACCTTGCTTTTTCATCCATGCCGTACAGCAAGATTAAGTTTGATGCATCAGATAATGGGCGCTGTAGTCCAATAAAACGTTTCCGGGGTCTGGGAGTCCCTGAGTTTTTTCTCCAAGAAGTTCATCGATACACAAAAACGCTATAGCACGTACGATCGAGAACTTCTAGCGGCTTACACAGCTGTGAAATATTTTAGGCATTTTATAGAAGGCAAAAATGTCACCATCTATACGGACCACCTGCCTATGGTATACTCTTTCCAACAAAAAAGTGATAAAGCTTCCCCAAACCAATTGTCCCATCTGGATTTCATTGGCCAATTTACAACCGACATTCAGCACATTTCGGGAAGCAAAAAGGAGGTGACGGATGCCTTATCAAGGATAGGGGAAATTAAGATACAAGAATCCATTGATTACGCCTCAATGGTTACTGAACAAGAGAAAGATGAGAAGTTAAAACTCTCATGGACTCTGACACAAGTCTGCAATTCAGGAAATTTCCGATATTTGAGTCTGATGGGATAGAGCTATTTTGTGACACATCGACTTAAGTACCGGCTATTTTTCGGGGAAGAGCATTTGAAGCTATTCATTCTCTTGCTCATCTTGGCGTAAATGCTACTGATAAAGTGGTTTCAAAGAAATTCGTATGCTTTTTTTCGAAGAGATTGCAAAGATTGGTCCAAAAAGTGTCTCATGTGCCAAAAATCTAAAGTCTCATAACATACTCGTGCACACTTGGGAAACTATTTGCCCGTCACCAAAAGATTCGAAGAGATACGTCTGGACAATGTCGGTCTTACCTACTTCGGAGGAACAGAGAGAGGTATTGCGTAACTATGATCGACTGGTTTACTAGATGGCCCGATACGTTTCCAATTCCAGATATTCATACAGAGACATTAGACAGCTGCGATCTACAAAGGAGTGATTTCATGTTTTGGAGTGCTTAGTGTAATTGACAGAGGAACGCAATTCGAATCAGTTCTATTCGTGGAATTATCAAACATCTTTAGCTTTAAGCGGAAATACACCACCGCTTGCAATCCCAAATGCAACGGGCTCTTGGAGAGATGGCACTGTACCTTGAAAGCTGCTATTATGTGCCGTGCACAGAAACAACGGACTTGGGTATTGCCAACAACCTTATTGGGTCTGAGACAGACCTTTTTCAATTCCACTCCCGCGGACTGTGTATACGGTACTTATATACGTCTTGCAAATGATTTCTTGGAAAGCAGTTAAAAAAAGTCATATTCTTCGGATTTTGTGCAACAGTTAAAGCGTCAGTTTGAAAATCTTCGACCAATACCACCGTCCAGACATTCTATATCATCCATTTTTTTCTAAAGCCTTCTGTATTTGTTTACAAGTGTTCGTACGAATAGAAGCAGTTAAGGGAAAAATTGCAGCCACCATACGAAGGTCCATTTAAATTTATTGAACGAGATCAACATCACTTCTTTTTAAAGGGGGGGGGGGGGCAAAAACTGTTTGAATCAACCGCTTGAAGCCTTTTTTCAGTGACAACATGGAAGGAACCTCAGACAACTCAGTAACAGTAGAATCGCAACAATGTACTCAAAGTTCGGAAACCCGTCCAACACAAAAAAACCCTGATCGAGTTCGGTTTAATTTGGAGGACACTTATCCTTCGTGGAACGTTCGTCAGACACGTTGCGGAAGACCTGTTGACCGGCCATTTCGGTTCCTAGCAAGTAGAAGCATTCAGTACCCTTCACTGGAGGAGGAGCTGTATGGCAGCACTAAGAAAGTTAAAATTTAATTTTCGTTCATAGATTTTGTTTCTGAAAAATAAAGCATTATTCCATTCTTGTGCTCATAAATAGAGTCGGCTAAGTTAACATCTTTTGCAAATAATATAAAAAATTACTGCTAATATTGTGCTCCACAGATTAATTACAAGGTAATAAATAATAAGGACATTTTTAGTGAAAAATTTGAACTTAATATTTTTTGATAATTTCATTCTTATTTGGTCTTAAAAAGGACTACTATTCTCATATCATATTTTACATTTCACGTACTGGACGTTTTTCCGTTGGTTAACACTGAAAATCAGAATTCACACAAATAATGTACAGAAAATTTCTTCATCTGTTGCAATATTTCACTTTATGAAAAATAAGAGTTATCGAAGATAAAAAAAAAAAAAAAAGTCATTTAATCGATTATTAGTGAAAATCAAATCACGGTGTGTGAAATCTGATTTCTGTCCCTCCCTCTTTTTGTTGAAGTTTGACATGTAAAAACAGAATTAATTAAAAACCGAAAATATTTTCAGGAAACTATCAAAGATTATTGCTGGAGATATTTTCGGTTTTTATGTAAAACGAACGCGGCAAACCTACCAATTTATGTCCACCATAGTTGCCAATAGAAAAACCGTATCTTATTTTTGGATAAAAATTGCGATTTGGGAAAATTAATGTTTGTAATTTTCTATTAACTTAGCTTTTCGCCAAATGTTGTTCCAGATCAGGAAGTGAAGTCCTACGCGTAGATTAGCTGAAATCAAATCGAGTGAGGGATTGAATGCTTGAAAATTACTTTTAATTACGTTGTTATTACATGCTGATACAAAGTTTTCTTTTAATGTACTTGCCAATACATTTCTGACTGGTGGGATACTGGGAAAAACGGAAACGCATTCACTCGGAAAAACAGTACTTTTTTCAAAAAAAAAAAAAAAAAAGGAAGAAAAATAGATGACATTATTATTTTCATAAGAATGTTGCATAAAAGAAATGTAGAAAAAAAAGGGTTAGCTTAAAATAATTTATAATAAGAAAGCAACGTTTCAAATTAATATATTGCTCTAAATATTTTACTCAGAAATTATTTTGTGCAAAAAAAATTGCAACATGTGATAATTTTTCTTTATAATAGAAAAAATAATTTTATAGTTCTTAATTGATTATTAACTTAAAATTAAAAAAATTAAATGTTGTTTCAATATCTTATAAAAGTTGAAACAGATTATAAGATGAATTAATTTTTTTCAGTATAATAGTTAATTTTTCATTTTACACAACTATTGTGAGATTGAAATAATTATAATTATTAGGCCGAGAAGAGAAACACACAGTGTTCGATTTGTCGTTCTACGTTCTCTTTTTACACTCGTGTTCTAATTTGTGATAGTGATCTTCAACTCTTTATTTATCACAATCTTTACCTTTCAATGTAGAAATCGAACCCGTGAGTCGTCGAACTAGCAGTACCCGTTCAGCTGTAAACTCAGCACTTACTTCAAAGAAATATACCTTCAATTAAGCATATTTTATGTAAGCTAACGATCCCTTTTATTTACTTTTAAATTTATAAATCTATATTTTAAAAATAGTTACAAAAAATTTCAATTTTATTTAGTATTTCAGATTTTGATTCTGTTATGCAAAATTTTCTTAACAGATGTTACACAAATAACTTATCCACTTAGTGAGAAGATAAGTAAGGATCAACTGGAAATCTCTTAACAAAGTCAGTCGTTTATTTTTAAAAATTTGATTATTGTATGGATAATTAAGGATAAATCATTTAATTTAATATGTAACATTTTATTTAATAGCAATTGGATTAATTTTTAATAAACAAGTTATAAAGCGTATATATTCGATATTCGTCGAGACATATCCTGAAAGTACACAATATCATTATAATGAATTTTGGTATTACTTTATACAAAGTATATTACGTTTCAGACACTCTCTCTCGACATATTTTCTTCTTTTTAAACCCTCTCTTTTCTATTTCTTCTTTCTATATCCTCTCTCTCTCTTCTTTTAACCCTCTTGACAAATCAATTACGAAGCTTGAAAAATCGAACAAAAACGAGATACCTTGCAACTATATATATAGCTCGGACTTTTTCATTTTAAAATTGAGATACAGTTGCTATAGTAACAAGAACTGTCCATTTCAAATGGGAGTTAACAGTGTTATTAATTGGCTATTTTTAGGGTAGTGTTATCATAAAGGCGCTTAAAAGAGCCGAAGATCGTACTTTTCTTGCCGAAAAGAGTCTTCTTTTTTTGTTGTCATAGAAACAAGACTCTTTCCTGGAGGAAACTAGACTCTACATTGGAAAAGAGTCTTGTTACCACGGCAACAGAGACATTGGTGAAATCCATGAGAAAATTCACTTGGCGTCATGATCGACCTAGCAACCGTTGCTAGGTTCTTTTTTTTCTGCCCATACAAAGGCAAATTATAGCTGCCAAGATGTCTCGTATATCGTCGCAAGGGGTTGAAAATTATAAAAATTAATTGTTTTTATTAGCATTAGTATTCAACAGGTGGTATTGTCAGATGAAGCCTTTAAATCTTTAAAACACCACAATTATTTCACAAGTGGATTTGTTTCTCTTGAAATTCTTACTAAGTGGTTGCAAAATGAAAATATATTACTAATGAGACAGTTAAGAATTCTTGTGTTTCATTATTTTAAACTTAGAATTATTTTTATATTGAATAATTCTAAGTTTATGTAAACATAAATTTTTTTACGATACATAATGCAGACATTTTATTCTAATTTAAAAATAAAAAAAAATCCATTTTATAGAATATATTTGAAAAAAAATAATTCCTTCAATATAATAAAATAATAAGCATTTACACTTTCATGACAAACTTTCTATTGAAGAATTTGATAAATTTAAGCAATTACTATTAACAAAATACATTTCAAACATGTAAGAATAAGCATTTCTAATTTTTGCAATACCCATTTTTAATGAATATTTTTGGTTCCTCATTACTTCACATTTAAAGAATTTTAAACTAATTTTATAAATTTTAAATTATTACAAATATCCCTTATATTTATTGCTCTCTCTCTATATATATATAAATCTTACACATCTTTACTCGTTTAAATTATTTTTGCTATTTGTTAGTTGATTTTAAGGTTACTTACTAGAAATGCTTATTGAAAAATTATTTTTGAGTTGCATACAAAAATATAAAACTATTAAATTAAGAGAAGTTGATAAATATAGATTTCGATAAATTAAACCCACTTCAATAAACGGCCATGAAAAAAATAAAAAATATTTATTTTGTTCTCATTATTATTCAAAAAAAAAAATTCACTCTCTCCGTTGCCATGAGCAACAAGTGACCTGCGAAAGTAGTGCCCCTTAATTACCCAGGCAGACGCATGAGATTTCTGCTGTCCAAAGCTTGGCGACCGTAATGTATTTCTACATGCAGTTTTTTGCTAATTGCCTTCAGAAATAAAAGAATTTAAAGCAAATTTTCCAGAATTTTTTACTACCAAATGCTGGAGGAAGGTTATAAGATTATTTTGTGATTTATTAAATAATCAAAACAGCAACGTTTAAACTATTAATAGTTGAAACTATTTTATGATGCTTATGGTTTGCTATTTTTACTTTAAAATCGCCTTTTTGGCACTGTCTGGGTTTGCTTATTTTGATAAAGAAACTTACGTGTGTTAAAAAGTAATATTACTATTCTGAAGATAAATAATGTTTTTTAATTACTGGAAAAGTTTATTTAAGATGTAAATTAAGTTTATAATTAACATCTTATTACATGGTATCTTGTTCGAAGTGTTTATCATTTTATTTATATCTGAATTGCAGACTTTGTACTCTAATTTTTGGTTATGTTTTTAAATTTTTTATTTTTGCACCACTAATTACATTTAATAAAATGAAATAAATGGCTCACTAAAATGCAGAAGTTCAAAATTTATTTTATATGTGTTAAGTATGTGTACTACTCTCAAATTATATGTTGTAAGTATATATTACTTACTAGTTAGTAAAATAATAATTACTTACAATATGTAAGAAATGCTATTTTTTATTTTTGGTAGTTATTACACATGTGAAAACTATTGTTATACATTACTTACAGTATAATATAATTTAATAAAAAATAGTTTCTCTACTGCCCTGTTTTTATAATATATGAAGGTACACATTATTTTTGTAAGTTATAACACAAGTTTACATACAGTAAACATGTATTATTGCTTGTCTGTACTATACTAATATAATTACTACGAGGGCCATTCAGAAACTAACCTCCGATTGGTCACAGTGCGGGTAGTGGGGGGAGTAGCGCGCCATCTGTGCATTCACGCGCTCAGCAGGTCAGTCGGCATCAAGCCGTAGTCGAGTGAACATCGTACCTACGCTAGTTTAGTTTTTGTGGCAGTTTGAAATGTGTGCTGCAATAGAAAATCCGCCAAATGTGAGGTGCGTGCTGTTATAAGGTTTTACAGCCAAAGGATACTCTGCAGCAGCTATTCATCGTGAGCTTTGTGCCGTGTACGGACCAAAAGTTATGAGTGAAGGAGTTGTCCGTGAATGGGTACGTTTATTTAAAAGTGGACGAGAAAACGTTCATGATGAAGAGAGGAGTGGTAGACCATCATTGGTGACTGACGAACTCGTTCAGACAGTTGATGCAAAAGTTCGTGAAAATCGACGTTTCACAATGGCGGAGTTGTCTACTGATTTTCCACAGATTTCTAAGACTCTTTTGTACGAGATAGTGACAGCAAGATTGGGTTACCGTAAGTTCTGTGCACGATGGGTGCCGAAAATTCTTACCGACCACCACAAAACTCAAAGAATGGCCTCTGCATTAGACTTTCTGTCACGCTATGAGGACGAAGGAGAACCATTGTTAAACAGAATCGTGACCGGTGACGAAACCTGGATTAAGTACGTGAACCCTGAGACAAAAGAACAATCAAAGATGTGGGCACATTCAGATTCGCCTACCAAACCAAAAAAGCCCGGCAAGATTTTTCTGCCAGAAAACTGATGGCAACGGTGTTTTGGGATGCCAAAGGGTGTTGTTGGTTGAATTCATGGAACGTGGGACGACCATTAATCAAGACGTGTACTGTGAAACACTAAAAGCATTACGACGGGCTATACAGAACAAACGCCGTGGTATGCTGACTTCCGGTATCGTTTTTTTGCACGATAACGCCCGTCCTCACTCTGCTCGCAGAACAACAGCCCTTCTTGAGTCCTTCAAGTGGGACGTTTTCAACCATCCACCTTACAGCCCAGATCTGGCGCCAAGCGATTATCACCTCTTCATGCATATGAAGAAATGGCTCGGGTCCCAGCGGTTTGATGACGACGAAGAGCTCAAAGATGCGGTCACAGGCTGGCCTAAGGCACAAGCGGGTGATTTTATGCAGAAGGAATTTCAAACCTTGTGAAGAGATACGATAAGTGCCTCAATCGTAATGGTGACTATGTCGAAAAATAGTGCAAAGATGTAGTTGTAAGATGTATATATTAAAATATTTTTACTTAACTTGGTATATTTTTTTCAATTAACCGGAGGTTAGTTTCTGAACGGCCCTCGTATAACAAATTGCTAACAATGTACAAAAAAGTTTTTTTTTAAATTTATTTTTTTTGCATTAGTATAAAACAATTTAAAATTCTTAAAAATTATAAAGAGTAGTTTTTGCACATTAAAATCCTTTTTAAAATTTATTACAGGAGAAAATATTATTTAAGTAACGTATCAAACTAAGAAAACAAATGTTAACTAACGTATGTAAGAATGTTGCTTCATACAAAGTTTTATGGCAACCATAGTGTTTGTGACAGGTCGGGAAGTCCATACATCACCTCCCCTTTACAGGAGCCTTAGGAAAGAGCGTGACGTCACTACGCATCGACTGGCTGGCATTATCTATGACACCTTGTTTTTTAACGCTAATTTCTCAATAGAATTTTTTAAAATGCAAAACATGGTATCATGTGCTGTTGCTACATGTTCAAATATATGTCAAAATAAAAAAGGAGATCACATAATATATATTTCACTGATTTTCAAAAGATAAAGGAATGGATGCAAAGATGTCGTAATAAATTCTAGAATCGTATACGAGATATTAAATGTAGATATGGGCGAACTAAAAATTTATCGTAAACTTAAACCCAAACTATTAAAGGAAACAAAAGACAAAAGTTTGCACCTGCAATGACTTTTCAGAAACTACTGCTAAAGCAATAATGCATTTCAATGGAAGCTCTAAATCGACTGCCTTTTCATTTACAGATAATTTGATATTATGAACAGTTCTGTATCGATACCCCACCCCCAGTAACAAGCATTTAAAAGATGCTTTTTGAGTGCAAAAATACTTTAATGTTCAAAAAAGAAACTTTAAATGCAATCAACAAGTAAGCTTTCAGTTTGCATTCACTTTGGAAAAAAAAAAAATTGTTTTACCTTTTCAGAAAGGCATTGTTTCATTTCATTCTCTTTAGAGATTATATGAAGAGTTGTATATTTTATAACTTATAAATGTAACTTCTATATTTTAACAAGTTAACTTACAAGATCCACTTGAAAGCCTTACAGAACATTGAAATTACGAGTACTTTTCGTTAAGAATTTTAATATTTTCGAAAAAAAAAGTCATTCTAGGATCAGATTAAGACCACCTAAACAAATTCAGCACTTTTTTTTTTTTAATTATCTAAAATCGCAAAGAATTCTGATGAAATGTCTTTGGTCAAAAATACATAAATTGTTATAACTATTCACAAATAAAAATTATTTTCTTATGCTCATTAAGAATACCAAGTATATTCTAATTAACAAACAGACCAGATTTTTTTTTTAAATTACTTAAATCCTAAATAACCAATTTGTCATCTAAAAATAGGTGAAGTTACATCAGGATCTTACAAATAGTCAATCTGATATTATGCATGTGTTTTTACAGAAATCAAATTCTCCCTCTCTCTAAAAAAAACAGAAATATTTATTTAAAATAAGCTGTTCAGTTTCTTGACAAATCTATGACAATATTGAATTTCTTTGTATTTTATTTATAAATCAAAAATTATTAAAGTAATTTTTTTATAAATCAAATGTCATTCAAACAAGTCTAATGGAAATGCAAAATCAAGTCAGGTTTCAACTTATATAACTCTTAAAGATCAAAGATATATAGATTATATTAAAGAGTCTACAATAAAATTACAGCATTTAATACAGAATTTATTCAATACTTCATTTTCGATTAATTGTACAATCGTTTTCAAATCCCAATTTTTCTTCATATGTTTAATAGAGCTCCCAAATACAATCTATAAATATTTGATTTTTATTACAGAAATTTGACTTAGTAATGTTTATTTTCAAAGGGAAAGAATATCAAATAAGCATGTATATAACAATCTTTATTTTTTCTTGGAACAGAAATAACACATAGTAAGGAATCCATAACATTCATAAGCTAACTAGATAGACTTTGTAATTCAATAAAAATAATACACAACACAGTACACATCACTGGGAATTTTGGAACAGGCAGTCGATAGAATGTCGAGATGAGCTTGATGAAATTAGATAGGATGGCGGAAATTTTTTCCAGCATACTTAGCAGCAGCACCTAATTGCTCTTCAATACGCAGAATTTGATTATATTTGGCAAGACGCTCTGAGCGACAAGGTGCACCAGTCTTGATCTGACCAGTACTCAGCCCAACAACGAGATCAGCAATGAATGCATCTTCAGTCTCACCGCTCCTGTGAGAAACCATTGTTCCCCAGCCATTGGATTTAGCCAAGTTGTGCCTAAAATTACATTAAATACTCCACATCAGAAATCTTAATACAGTGCGTTTGATTCCCAGTGCTAAGTTCAAGAAACTAATTACGAAATATAAAAAAAATTATTACATATTGCTTTATATCTCAATTTCTATTACAGTAAATTTTGGCAGTTATAGTACTACTAATATGTATTGGATCTCATCCAAATAAAAAAAATTTCTAAACTGCACAATATTTATAAAATTGAATTTAACGGATACTTACGCTTTGATAGCTTCGGTAACACTTCCGATTTGGTTGACTTTCAACAAGAGACAGTTGCAAGCTTTCTTGTCAACAGCCATTTGAATTCGCTTGGGATTAGTGACAGTAAGATCATCTCTAAAATACACAAAATGTTAGTTTTACGAAATTTAATATAACATTTCATTAAATTACATATTTACATACAATATTTAATGTAAGGGAACATGTTCATAAGAATAAAAAGCTAAAACCTGTTTACTCATTTGGAATTACCATCGAAATATGTTATGTAATATACAATCAACACATTTATAACACAATCTTAATTAAATAAAAAGGGTTCCATGAGCAAGCATTTTATTTTTGTGTTATAATTTAGTTTCACAATCTCAAAATAAAAATGCGTTACTTTTTTAAGTTTGGGGAACTGAGTGCACATGAGATTTGACAAATTAGAATGCACAGGTAGAATTTTTAATCAAAATCAATTTTAGACGGAATGAGACTGGAAATAAATAAAGCGAATCAGAAAGGGAGGGGGGGGACAGTTCTTATAAGCAAAAGAAAAACAATATTTTCATTAAGTAAAAGCCATTTATATTACACCCATCAGTAGCTTTCATATATTTTTGATGATAATGTAAATTTTAACATCTCATTTTAGACATAGTATCTCAATAAAAATCAAATTGGCAATTTCTTTCCAACAACATTTTTCATTTATACTATAAAGAGGGATAAGGATTTTTTTTTTTTTTTTTAAACTAAAATTATATAAAATTTCAGATTCAATTTTCAACCAGTCCATTATGGGTAAAATTATTAGAATTTTAATTTTCCAAGACAAGAAATAAAATCAAGAGAAACATATGTAAATATGGACTAAATGCTCACTTTTCCTATACAGCAAGTTTTCCTTTAAAGATTAAAATACAAACTATTTCATCCAATATCATACTATATTGAACTATAAAATAAGGAAAATTTAGAAGAAGCATTATTTCACAACAGGAAACTACTTTTGCAATTCTGTTACATGCAGATAGTACTTTAGAATTCCTACAACAACCCACAAAGTTAGAGTACATAGAAAGACATAAAAAGATTTTAGAATCAAGTTTGACTCACACTATTTTAAACAATGACCTTATTAGAAGTTCTCAATAAAAAAAATATTTCAGTATACAAGAAAATTGCTAAAATATATCTTTTCTTGCAGTTTCTCTGCAAAAATATGAAATTTAAATCTTTAACTTTAAGGGAAGGGGAAAAAAAAGGAAATTCAGAATTTCTATAAAAAAATAAAAAGTTAAGCACAAAAATTTGTAAATTTGTGCAGAGAATCTTTTAGTAGGAAACTCAATGAATTCAGAATTCTTCGATATATTTAGAAATTCATTAGCAATATACAATTTAAGAAAAATTATTTCACAACTAGAATTCTAAATTATTCAATTTGCAACTACATTTAATTCAAGAAATGCTTCAAATAAAGTGGAAGATGCTATGCATAGTTATCAATGCAAAACAGACTGGAACAAAAATGTCTTGAGTCATTCTTTAGAAGAAATTACATGTAAAAACATTCTTTATAATTAGGGAAATTAGGGTGGGCAAATCTTATTCAAATATATAATGAGGAAAGGTAACTATATAATTTGCAAAGTAATAAATTGAAGATATTTCTATACAAGAAAAAAAATTTTTTTTTTTAACTTGTAAATTTTGCAAGTAATTTTATTTACAACAAACTGTATTTTCACTTCATATTTCTTACAGTATTAGTGATAATCAATTAAGTTACAAATTATATAAACAAAGCTTTCAATATCTTTAATTTAACAAACCTATCACAAAAATTTCCAATTCTATAATTGAAGATTTAAAGACTAAATTTTTTAAATAAAAATTCATAATTTTTTTTCACGCACAAATATATTTTAAACATTTTAAAGTTAAGAGATGCATATTTTAAATTTTGCTTAAATAAAAACAAGAAACTCACCCAACAACTTGATTAGTGACTTGAGAGCAGTATTTTGACCAGGCAGCCCAGTCATCTTGATCAAATGGATCTTCAATGGAAACAATTGGGTATTCTTTGATCCAGTCCAAATACAACTGGCCCAATGCATCAGGTGAGAGGAACTTAGAGGGGTCACTGTTTGGGTTTTTGAAATCCAAATCGTATTTCCCATCCTTGTGAAACTCGGAAGCTGCTACATCCATGCCTATTTCAATTTTTCCTGTATAACCAGCAGCTTCAATAGCTTCCTTGATAAGTTCTAAGCCTTCTTTGTTCTCTTGGATATCAGGAGCAAAACCACCTTCATCACCCACTCCGGTAGCAGCCAAACCAAACCTTTAGATTGCATAAAATCATTCATTTTTTATTACAATAAAAATTGAAATACACTATATGGGAACTACCAATAAAGTAAATTTATGAATATTACTAAAGTATAAAATATCAAAATATAGAGTTTCAAAGTTGAATAATAGATTTAATAATTTATAAACAATTATGAAAATTAAAGATAAGATCTCTATAAATAAAATTAAAAATCACTTCAATGCTTACTCAAAAATATAACTTCAAAATTTTTTGCTTTCATTTTTATATCCAGAGATTTTAAAATAAATACATTTCGTAATTTTTTTTATAGCTAAACAAAGTCAGTACTCAAAAAATTTTAATTATAAGGGCATTAGCAGTAAGGAAAAAATTCAACAAAATAATAACTATAGAATTTTTAATGCTGTGTTTCATATTTAAAATACAACTTAAATTGAACTTGCATTTTCTTCAAACAATGTGAATTCAAATTCACTTTAATTTTTAAACGAGAGGATAAATATTTAATTATTTTTACAAAGTTTTAATTTATTTCAAAGTTTACAACTATTTTAAAGCTAAAAACACTTCAAACGAGTACATCATATAATCTACATATACATTTTTATTAAAACCTCTATATAAAAAAACACATTGAATACTTAAGTCATATACAAGTGTGCAATACAAAAATAAAATACACACATGAGTAAATAATAGTAAGTTATAATAAAAGCTTTTCAAAACCATTTGCACTAAAACTTTGGAAATTATTAAAAATAAAATATGAAAATAAATGGACATTCAAAAACTGACATCTTTATGGGAAAGAGAAAGCTGTGCTAAAAATAGTTTTACAAACCTCAAATTCTAAAAATGAAATAGATCAGCTACTTTATTATTGAAGTTCTTGAACCTTAAAATAATTATGTGCAGTATTTTCCAGCAGAAAATAAAAATAATCAATCACTCAAAGTTATTGATTTTTGTTGAATGCTCACAAGCTTTAATGAACAAGGAACTGAAACATTGGGATCATGAAAGAAATATAACACCTCTTGACTCTATTTCCAAGTAGACATTAGGAACTGAAAGCAAGTAGACAAGAGAAAATATTAAAATTTCTATTTTAAATTTACTAAAATTTGATTCTGTACATTTTGAAAAATGTTAGGGAGTGAGGTTATATATTCATGATCTAAATATTAAAAATTTATGACTGGAGTTACAACACTATATTGTATAACATTGAAATATTGTTAAATATTACATAGAATAGAAACAAAATTACCTTGCTTGGATGTAAAGTCTGAAGTATAGTTTATAAATTAAACTAGGATTAACTATATAATGAAATATCACTAATCAGCATTTATTAAAAAAAATTCTATACATATTCTGTAAAAATACCTGCAACTGTTAACTCGGAATTGCAACACAAATATTATAAACCAAGTTTGATCTACTTCAAAGTAAAATCCTGCAATTTTTATCTTAGAATAATCTGTATCAGCAATGTTAAAATTTTTTTAAAATTTGCATCAAGTTTTGAAATTGGAAATTCATCAACTGTTGTACTTATTAAGCTATACTATGTAACCAAGATTACAATTCAGCCAGATTTTCTTGACTGATAAAAGGCTTAACACAGCCATTTTGCTATATAATATCACCATTTGGAGCTAAACAATTAGGGAGTAGAAGGAAAGACCAGAATACTAAAAATATTTATGAAACCTTAATTTCAAATGAGTTTCAGAGAAAAGTGATATTATTCATTACAAAGACAAAGAATATAATTAGATACATTTAAGACAAGCTTCATAAATTGAAATGAAGTATTTGCAATGAACACAATTTAAATGACTTTATTTGCTAAAAATTTTTATCAAGATAAATTTTCTTTAAGAAGCATTTTATTTTAAAAACTAAAAGTACTATTTAACTTAGTTAAGAATAATTACCACAAAAAATTGAGTATTGTTTTTACATTGAAAAAAAAAAAAAAAAAAAAAAAAAAAAAAAAAACCTTCTTAAATGGTAGTATTGAAGATTTTTTTAATAAAACATAATTTTGAATCCTAATTATATTTTCAATTTGAAAACTCATTACAGGGGTAGGAGTACTGAAAATTTTTTTTTCAGGACAATATTTTCAATAAATATCAGGACATTTCAATAATTAAACAAAACCAATGTTACTTTTACATATTAAATTCTGTTTTATGAATATAACATTTTAGAAAGAAATGCACTATTTAATAAAAATTCTGAGTTTTTAATTTTTAATACAACAATATGAAAAAATGATACAGAAATTAAAATTTTTTATACTGAACATTTTCTGAAAATTAATAAGTTACATGATAAATGCTCTAAATTACAGGTAAATTTATGTGTAATTGAATAATGTTCATTTTGAACTGGATGCATTAGCATTTAAATTCTGATAATTTAATACTGTACTTTTTCAACTTATCATTCAAAGATAGAATCTCTACATTGGCAGAAGACACCATTATTTGTCCAACTTTCACATCATTCATATTATAATCACTAATAACACATACTATTTTTTTGGTTGCATCATCCAAAAGTTTTTGAGCTGCACACTGATTATCAAGTTTGTCTTTTCTTTCTCAAGTTCATTATTTTCTAACAGGTGCAATTGTTTAAACTTTTTTTCACTAGTAGCTTCTATGTCTTCCTCATCCTTTCTTTTCTTCTCTGATTGTGTTGCATCTTTTGATTTTTCCATATATGATCATATTCTGCACGAGATTTCTAAATATAACATCCACAGCAAAGCCATCAATTTTACAATAAATTTTATCAATTCCCTTACATAGTGCTCAATGGACTATGTGTAAGCAATATACCCAAATCAATTAGTAATGGTAAACTTTGCTTACTCAGTTCACTATTTTTTTGCTTACTCAGTTCACAACAGCTAAATTAACTCTTGGTCCATCCATTGACAACTGTATTAATTTTTCTAAATTCAAACCATTATTTTCAATAAAATATAAAATTTTTACAGTTTTATTGGTTTCAGCACGTTTTAAAAAATGTGATTAGAGATAAAAAAAAAAAAAAACATTTTTTCCATGATTATCAGATCAATATGAGATGTACATATCCAACTATTTATTTGTTTTGTAGTAGCTTCATCGAAAAGTAAAGCAAAATATGAAGTGCCGATATCCAGAAACAAAAGAATTTTGAAATACGAGCTAACCCAAAATTAATCAACTATCTGACTTTTTGTCAGATAATTTGTGACATTTTGCTGTGGAGGAGTCAAAATATTTTCTGTAAATGTTAGGTAAATCATTCAAAGATGAAAAAGAATAACTATTTTTTATTGCCACCAAAACTAAAATGGTTTCAGCTTTAATGGTTTTCTCTGATGTCATTATGGGAAGCCACAATTTGTTATTCACTACTTGTCATTCAGTTCAAGTTACGCTCATTACTACTACAGTCGATGTCGAGGATTCAGATGAAGTTGATAGTAAAAAGTGTTTGATTTTTGTAACAGTTCACAGCTTTTTTTTTGTGTTTTAATCCACCTGCATGAGCAAGTACTTGTCTAAAATCCATATTTGATTGAAACACTGAATTTGCTTTTTCATGCAAAGCACTCAGCAGAATGTACATCAACAACACTTCTGAACCATGCCTTAGACATTTATTCCTATCTTGAGTTCCAACCATTTATACAAAAATTTCATTTTCCTTGGAATTTTTAAAAGAAAATTGTTTTCAAAAATAAATTCTAAACTTGCTAATAAATGTTCTTTAAGTCATCCATCAAAATTGTTCAAAATAGCACGATAAAAATTCTATGCATGCGAATAAATGTAGGCGAATAATTCTCACAATTTCACTATCATTGCAAAGAGTTGAGCACTACTAAAAATAGAATCTTTTGCCTGTAAAATCAGAAAAAAATAGAACTTAATGGTAAACCCAAACCTAAATTTTTTGACGCCATACATTCGTGACCAATGGCTGAATATGAGGCGGAGACGAATGTTTGGTAACCCTATTTTTAGTTTGAAAGAGAACAAGAAAAGCGGAAAAAATATCTTCCTTGTTGAACAGAACAGTGGAAAGAAAAAATATATTCCACTGGAAGAAAAATGTACTAGTGAAAAATATAAAGTTATTAATTAAAATTAAACTTTCAAAGGAATGTAATAAAAAATTAAGGAAATCCAGGATTTATTTTTAAAAATAAGGACATTTCAGGACGTTTTTTTAAAAAATTAGGAATATCAGGACAACTCTGAGCCTTGTCATTAATTAGCTATAAAACGGGCAGAAATAAAATAAGAGATTGGACCACACAAGCAATAAATTGTCAGAAGTTTCATAAATATGAAAAGCTAAAATAAAATTTATTTAAAAGTTTATAAACATTATCTGTTGCATACACAGCACTCACAGTAGTTAGAAAATATGGATCTAATAGTTTTTAGAATGCATATTAACAAAAACATTAAATTAGGAACTTTATTACGACACAGATTGATTAAATGTTCAATATACTGAATTTAAGCATTAATCTTCCACAATTTAAAGGAGTTCTCAATTTTCTTGAAATTATAGCTTTTATAAAGATGGCTTACATAACAGTACAATAAAAATTAGGATAGCAGTACAATAAAAATTTATTGTACCACCATTAATGTATATTTATGCATAAAATTACAAAAACAAAATCTAATGTAATTTTTAATTTTCCAAAACTTTTAGAGTCAAATAGAGCAAGTTTTTAGTAACTAAATCCTTACAATGCTTTAATATCATAATAAAGCAGAACTTACTTTTTCTTAATAACATTCTTTAGGTGGTGATAGACTTCACTTCCCATTTTCATAGCCTCAGTGAAATTGCTAGCACCAGTAGGCAAGATCATAAATTCCTGCATAGCTAATTTATTACCAGCATGGCTGCCACCATTAATGACATTGAAAGCAGGTACTGGAAGAACAATTTCTTTTACACCAGCAAGATCTGCTAGATGTTGAAACAAGGGTACACCCTAGAAAATTATAAAATCCATTACATTTAATATGAAAATATAGTCAATAAGGAAGATAAAAATAACCTATAAGAGATTTGGCATAAATATTTAAAGACTCCTTTAAATAGTCTAAGATAAAATGCCACAAAAAACAAAATGAGGAAATTTAGCATTTTTACACCTGTATCCAAACAGAACAAATGTTCCTATGTAAAAACTAAATTTCTGGCAGAGATAAATTAACAATTTGTTCAGAAGCTTAAAGTTTTATTTGTGATAAAAATGTGGGAGGATTAATCAAACAATTTCTACAAATTGAGATTTCTCTTAATAGATAGTAAATTTCAATAAAAAAAAAAAATGGTTTAATAGAGTATTAAATGAAGACTTAAATATGTTCAATTATGCAACTAATTTTCAGAAATTTATAAACTTCCATTAAAATAATTAGATATTTGTTGTAAAAAGTATGCATAAAATGCTATATAAAAAAGAAAGTAAACAAATCTGTTAAATATTAGATATACAAGGAAAAATTAATTGAAAGTTTTATTTTCATAAAACATTTGCTTCAAAAGTTCTACAAGCAAGGATTTACAAAATTTATAATATAAATAATTATTAAAATAAATTTTGGAACTATGTTTAATTTATATTTACAAAGCATTAAAAAGCCATCTTAGATATAACTAGCTGTTCTATTAAATTCTACACACAAAAACCTAAGAAAATTCTACATCATTTCTCACTTTTGAATGTGAGCAAACAGATCATTTTCAAAGATTAAAATAAATTCAATTATTTAATAAATGCATAGTTACACATTAACCTTTTCATCCCGGCGGTACAACTGTTGTATCACGAAAGTGAATGTCTCAGAGGACGGCTGTGGTAAAACAGTTGTACCATGGATTTTTTCCCCCTTTCAAGCGCCTGACTTTTTCCCGCTCAAGTTTCACCGGGCAGTTGAGTGCGATTTAATTGCTGCTCTTTTGTGTGTGAAAGTCGTAAAATTTGGGACTTGTTTGAGTGGAGAATTTTGGCGAAAAACGATATTATTGGCTCCTTTTTTTAAAAGGGAAGCATTTTCATCCTCACTTTAGCAAATTTTTTTCATTACAATCAGTTACTTTTTTTCGTCACTAGAAAAAATATTTTGATGGCTTCACGTCGTAAAGAATTGACTGATGAAGAAATTAAAAATTTATTGGAAGAATTAAAAGAAGAAAATTTTGCAGACAGTGATTCTGATTGCTGTGATGAATCTGAATGCAAGGATATTAGTTTTTTTGATGGCAATAATGATGCAAATTCCTCTGTATCATTTGATTTTGATTGGCGTAAAGCAAAAGCAGATGATAAGAATATTATTTTTAAATTTACGAGAATTACGGTATTTCTGAGCGAATAAAGGATTTAATTGAGGAGCACGAATATTTTTATTTATTTTTTTCAGAAGAAATTTTAAACTTTTTTGCAGATGAAACAAATAGATATGCTTCCCAAATATTAGAGTTACATCCAGAAAGTAATAAAAGAAAACATGGGACAAAGTGGACTGATATAATGTAGAAGAATTAAAAAAATTCTTTGGACTTATTCTTTTAATGGGCCATATGGATAAAGATAACATCAAAGATTGGTTGACTGATGAATTGATTGAAACTCCTGTTTTCAGAAAAAATATGTCCCACGATAGATTTTTAATGTATTGAAATTTTTACATTTTACAGACAATAAGAAAAAACCAAAACTAGATGAAGAATACGCCAGATTATGGAAATTACAAAAGATTTTTGATTTTTTTAAATAAATCTTTTAAGGAGCACTATCATCCGTCTGAAGAACTTGCAATTGATGAAGTCATTATAAAATTCAAAGGAAGAGTGAAATTCAAGCAATATATTCCTACTACATATACACACTATACAGAACTACACATATAAAGAATATTTTTATTTTTAATTGTGTTAATGGTTTTTCTTTAATTACCAATTTCATATATATGAGAGTCTGAGATTCTATATATATTGTATTTTATGATTTTTAACTATGAGTAAATTGGTATGCTGGCTTCTGCATTGGTCAACTATTTCTGAATTACATAATAAAACCTAGAAAATTAGCATTAGTGTCCTTACATTTTTGTCAATTATAATCCCTGTAAACAGGACTATTTTTGGTCTAACCCTGACCAAAATTACTGGTTTTGAGATTGATATTTTAAAAGTTAAAATAAGAAAATATTATAAGGTAATGTTAAAAGTTTCTCACAATAATTTACACACGAGAAAGTATGTGTTAGGAAATTCCCAATTCAAAGATTTAATAGTCTTCGAAACATTTTCATTAAGAAACGGTATTCATGTAATATAAGAGCTATTTTCACATTCTAGATTTTTAATGGACTAATGAAATAAATTTTTTTTTTTTTTTTTTTTTTTTTTTTTAAAAAGGAAATAGTTTTGTTTTAGTGTTAGAAATATGCTCTTCAAGGTGAAATGTATTTTATTCATTAGTCCAATTCACTATTGAATAAAGAGCACTAACGCCACTTTTTTATGTACACATATATCGGAATAGATGCGAGACATGTTTCTTGGTTTCTTCCTTTTGACGTATTGTTTATGGAAAATATTCCAGGATCACATTGTATTTTTTAATCTTACAAAAGAAAACATGTAGGTAGAAATAAAATAAATATAAAAATGAAAATACTTTCAATCATTAATTGAGATGCGGTAGATATTGCCTTTTAGTTGTGTCAGTCTTTCTTCTACGTAATTTTAATTTCTGTATAAAATTAAACTAATCACGGTTTTGGTTTTTAAAAATAATTTAATAAGAATAGTTTTATAAAAGCTAAAAATACTGAAGATAAGAATTTATTCCCAATATATAGCTAATGCTTTCTTGCTAAGATTCTAATAAGAATTTTATAAAAATATTTTCTGAGACTAATACGAGTATATTTTGGAATGTATTATTTTTGAATGAACATTTTCAAATTCTCAGTTATTGAGAAATGAACCGAGTATTACTATTTATTGTATGACAAATATAATTTTATTAAACAATCAACCTAAATTCTACATATAAAGGAGAAACTCAAGATTCGTCTGGCTACCTTCTTTGTGCAAAACGTTTCATATTTAGCTGCAGAAACATGCAGAAAGAAAAATTCAATTTTTAAGCTTTTTCCTTAAAATGAAGGATATAAAAGCATATATTTTAATCCATTCAATATAGAAATTTGTTATAAATAGAAATACTTAAATCAAAAGAAAACTGAAACCATTTCTGTATTTAACATACAGATTACTTTTAATCTTTTTCAAATGCAACTCCAGCAATTTGCTTGTACTTACTCATAAAAGGAAATATTTGTTCAAAGTATCTTTATTAACATATTTTAATATTAGGCAGGCTGCTTTTAAGAATGTTTTTGAAATATTCAGTTAGTTATAATAAAAATTGATAAGCAATAAACTAATTGCAAATTCATTAAAGAAGTTGCAAATTATTTTAAATAATTATTTCAGAAAATTCTCTGTAATAATTAATATACGCCATATTGTTTTTAAAACAGACTAAATTTGTTTAACAAATGCATGTATATAATCTTCAAATACTTATAGCATTTCTTAATGTGGTATATAAAACAACGATTAGAAAAAAAATCGATAGCTTGTCGATAAGTACAGTATTTATGGTACACACATTTATATTTTCATTAGAATTATGGCAGACCTAGCGCGGCATATCTCCCTCAAAATTTAAAGATTCATCTTGGTGAAACCTGGGGCACTTAAATGGGAGGAAAATGACCCTCTCCGTTTGGTCAAGGGGATAGGAAATATCTTCTCGCGCCCTCCTAGGAGCAGTTTTTTTAAATGATGAAGCCGGACTCAAAAGGTTAATTGTAAAGATAAAATTTCAATGAGAAACAAATTTGATTGGCATTTTAGCAATATAGTTACAAATATTATACATAAGAAAAGTGAAATTTGTTCTATAAATAAACTTGTTAAAAAGATAACAGTTACAAACTCTCCATAGCAAAACTCAAATTCTTTATAACATGAACACACTGTAAACAAGTTTTCATGTATTATTGCAAAGAAAAAGAAACTGGGTTTCTCATTTCATGGATGATTTTTAAAAGTTTGGACTAATTCTACTAACATATTGTTTACAATGAACTATAAGCAATTAATTATACAACCCTATATTTTTCAGGGCAAGTGTTTTCGTAACATTTAGGAAATAGTGTCCACAAATTCAACAATACATAAAAATGAGAACTCAATAATATATATATTATGCATTTTAAATTGTCAATAAAATGAATCTGCAAAATAAACTACCATTTAATCAAATAAAATATTTCAAAACAGAATTTTCTGAAAGTCATTGGTAAGTGATTAAAAATGAATTATGCAATTAAAAACTCCTTGTATAATATATACAGCCTCAAGAATTTTCTGAAAGAAAACTTTTATGATACAGACATTTAATGATATTACAATCACAATTTTTCAGAAAAGATTTGATAGATTTTCACTACACATTAAACTGATACTATATATGAAATAAAGTTAAAAATTAAAAAGCATAAAATATGTAAATTTTATAAATTCCCCTCTTCATTGAATAATTTCACTGCCAAAAAATGAAAGTGATGCAAGGTAAGGTTTTCTTTAAAAGTCAAGTTGGTTGATATGATTTTAGAACAGTGTTTCACAATGTGGAATCCACACCCCCAAGCAAGGGGGGTGCGATTGGAAAACAGACACAACAAAAGTTACACCATCTTGTTTTGGGCTACTTAAATTCAATGCTAGATTTCATAGCCAAAATTGAAGGAAAAATTTCATTCTGAACAATTTCATTGAAAATTTTATAGTATTAAGAAACTCAAAGATTATAATACTTTCTAACAAAAAATAAATGCAATAAATACATTAATAAAAATACCAGTAGTAATTCAAGGAGTTGTACATGTTCTGCTTTTAACATGTAAGCAGTTACAAATTTAAAAAGCAAAAAACAAAGCCTAAATTATATTAGTATTTTCATTTGCAATTTCAGAAATACTGATTATGCATTGACATATTAATACAAGGATATTCAACAAAAACAATACGATGTTTTACTGACAAATAGTTCTTGGATATTAAACTATAAAATCCATTACCCATCTCTTCCTTATTATAAATGAAAGTGAAAATATTTCAAAACAGCAATAAGAAAACTTGGTACTTACGTATTAACGCAACCAGACCTGGGTTTGTATAAATCGCCAAATTTATGATTCTACTACGGCAACCCTAATGTATTATACGTGGTTTTTCGGGAATGAAATTATTTTGCTTATTGGTTAGATTGAATGCCGTGAAACACGTTAACTAAGCGATATTTGGGATCTACCTGTGAGTGAAAAAGATGCTGTTGAATTGTTACAGGGATATGGAATTATACCGAATCTAACGCATTTGTAAAAACTCTCATGAAATGAAACTGTATTTTGGAAAGCAATCTGCAAATGTAACGTCAAGAGTGCAATCAACACTTGGGTGTGAGAACCGAAATTGGTTTGAAGGTAGCCGAATTTCATTTGTGACAGCGGTGCGCTTTCATTTATTGTTGGTGTAAAGAGTTAACCTCAATTAAATTTTGTGTAGAAGAGATAGAAATTTCTGACAAAACTGTTATAGATTGGAACAATTACATGCGGGAGATATGTACCCTTGAAATGGATGGAAAAGAAAAAAACAAATAGGCGGCAAAGGACTTATTGTGGAAATAGACGAAAGTTTATTTGTAAAAAGAAAAAATAACACTGGGCGTGTACTACCACAGCTATGGGTTTTTGGCGGAATTGGCCGAGAAACGAAAGAGACTTTTTGGTTACTGTACCTAACTGAAGCGCCACATACCTTCTATGGAAAAAATTTGCGAAAATATCAAGGAAGGAAGCATTATTTATTCGGATTGCTGGAAAGGATACAAGACAAGTCACTTGGAAAATGCTGGATTTCTGCATGGAACTGTTAATCACAAATATAACTTTGCGGATCCCGAAACGGGTGTTCACACACAATATGTAGAGCACATATGGGGCTCAGCCAAATGGCGCAACAAGAAACAGAGTTGAACAGCCCGTCATCATCTGGACTCATACCTTATCAAATTTATATGGCGCCAAATTCAAGCTGTTTTATGGTGAAGACGGTTTTCAATCAGTGCTAAAAGCAATAGTCTAAATATTTCCGCCGAAAAAACAATTCTGCAACTTATTCAAATTTGAAACCGGAAGGGTTTAAATGCTATTTTATATTTTAAAATGAAACAGTATAAAAAACTGCATTAAAAATTATCTGTAATTAATAAATGTACATTTTATTTCTAGTCATACTTTCTCACACAAACTTACAAATCGCGCCAACCAGGTTGCGATAATACGTAAGAACCGAAAACTTAATGAACTCATCAAGATAAAGCACTTCAAAATATTTAGCAAATTATAAATAATTTTAAAAAAGTTTATAAAAAATTATTAACTTTCATTTGTTAAATATTACCTTATGTTCAGCTCCAGCTTTGGCAACAGCAATGGAAACTCCAAGTATAGCATTGGCTCCAAGTTTTGCTGTAAAAACAAAATCCACAAAATTAAGATATTTCATTCTATACAACACTTATCTTTACATTTAAGATAGACATTTCTAAAACTATAGATATAAGTATAAAGTAAAGCATACATATTTAATTCATTTATTTTAATAAAAAAGAAAAAAAATTTCTTTGTTCAATATATATTACTTAGAAGCTAATTTTTACTAACTATATTTCACACACATACACAATATATATTATAGAAAGTCAAATAATTTTGCTTTCTTTTTTCAAGTACAATTAAAAGGATATTTGGTATAAATACAAAATTTTTGAAATTTTAAAGTATTTATAAATAAAAAAAGCAACTAAAATTTTTTTAAAATTAAATATGAAAAATTTCTAAAAGAAAAACTTATATCAAACAAATGAAATTTTAAAGGCACAATAAACAAAAACTTACATTAAAATAACAGTCTAATCAAGCAAGTTACCAAACTAAATGTTATTACATGTTAGAAAGACGATACTTGTAGAAAATATTTTTAAAAACAATCTCACAGCTAGGCAAAATTAGAAACAGTACTGCCAAGTATTCACCTGGTATCAACATAAAAATTATAGAAACAGAAAATATAATCTTAAAAGGTCTTATAATAAAAACTCTAAAGTTTTAATAATATTTACTTACATTTATTTTCAGTACCATCTAAAGCAAGCATGATCTCATCAATTTCAGTTTGCTTAGTAGGGCAAATATTCTAAAAAAAATTTTTTTAGAATAAAAAATTAGTTTTTCATGTTTTTTTATTTTTAAAAAATAAAGAGATAAAAGTTAAAATAACTAACTTTTTTGACCAATTCTGGAGCAATTATTTTATTAACATTTTCCACAGCTTTGAACACACTTTTCCCATGATAAGATTTCTTGTCTCCATCTCTCATTTCCAAGGCTTCATAAATACCAGTTGAAGCACCACTGGGCACACCAGCTCTAAAGGTTCCTTTAGTTAAAAAAAAGAAAAAAAAAAGAAGAAAAGAAAAGAGTTTATTATTCATAGAAAATTTAGTACATTTCAATGAATATAATGCACACAAATAGATTAAAGTTGTGCATAAATAACCTTTTTCAGTTGTAAGATCTACTTCAACAGTAGGATTACCCCGACTGTCAAAAATTTGCCTGGCATGAATTTTCTGGATAGGCATGATTAAATTCTGTATTGGAAGAAAATATGGAAGCAAATTAAATAAGGTAAAAAGAAGCTAATTTAACAATTATATATACAGAAAAGTAATTTTATTATTTCAAATACCATATAATAAAGAAGTTTCAAAAATATTCATCAGACGGGTAAATACTGAGTTCACACAGATTTCCAAGCATAAAATCAAAAGTTATATTTGTTAAATAAACAAATTATGGCACAGGTGCTGTATAATTCATGCGCCAAATTCTGAGATTAGCGATTTTTTGGAGGATACTCATTTGTATCTGGCAACCTGATTATTATTACGTCTTACAGATGAAAACCAATAAGAATTAAGGTGAAAATTCAGTTCTGACAACCCTAGTGTTTAAATCATCGCAACGAAATTTAGAACATTTTATTCTATTTCAGCATTTTACTAGAAATTTTTGCGAGTTAACTTTGCAAAATTTTTTTAAATGTGTTTTATAATTTGTTCGACATTTTGGATACTTAAGTTCCAGGTTGTATTGCTCTTTTTTTTTTTTTTTATTACTTTAAAAATGTAAAGTTACTGTTTAAAATTGTGTCAACACATTCTTTCTTTAGTTTATGTATGGCATTTTTATAATTTACATTACTATGAAATACTATATAATTTGTATATACATTTTTAAAATTGTTTCTGTATTAAATTTTTTAAAGATATTCTATTTAACAGTTTAATTTGTACCTAATAATTTATATTTATTCTTTCCTAAATGTTGCTCTATTTTCCATTATTATTTGTGTTTGGATTCTTCTGGAATTTTCGCCAGAATTCATATTCCTTAAAACTGATATTTACTTTTTCGAAGTTCCCATATTTTCCTTATTTCTTTCCGAAATTACTTCGGAAACGAATACGAATAAGAAAAATATTTGTATTTCCTAATGTTTCTCTTCCTGTTCTAATATTTCACGATTTTCTAAGTCTTATTTCAATAATATATATTCACGCTTTTTATCAGGTTTAACTTTAACATTTAGATAAGAAAGTTTTTCAAAAACGATTTTATTATGTGACAATCACAACATATTTGCACAGCATTACTTCACAATGATGTCTTAGCAACATTTCGCCATTAAAAAAAAAAAAAAAAAACTCAGAATTTGTAACTATAGATTATACAGCACCTGTGCCTGAATTATTTTTATTGAGAAATCTTAATTTTTATTCCTGAACTCTAACCCCCCTATAAATTTCAGAAATTCTTATTATCATAAAGAGATTTATGTATTTTATAAGTTTTATGTAAAAGATAGAAAAAAAAGTTTGAATAAGTCAATTCTACTTTATTTGTAAAAAAATCATAAGTTCATTAATTTACAGAACTATGATTCTTTGTTTAAATTTCAACTAACTAGAAATGTAAGAAAATTGATTTGGGAAATATCATTTGTTGCTCCTAAAAGTCTACAATTGGAGTTCACAATTGTAGACTTTTAGGCAGCTCATATTTTCATTATTTTTTTATATAAATTTTGCTTACCAAAATTTAAATAAATTTATTTAATTGTATGTTACCATGTTTATTATTGTCACAATTAGAGATTTAAATATATTTCCATGACAAATTTTCTAATTTAAAAAGGTTTATAAAAAGAAAAAGCCTTTACTGTTGATCACCAACCTTTACCATAGAGGAAACATAAATTTATATTTAAATTTTTAAACTAAATATTTAGTTGACACACAATCCTGTACAATTTATAAAATATAACTTGTATTTAGCACTTCAATGAATTTTAGTTTTTTAAACTGATGAATGCAACAATTAAAGTTTCTTCCATTCAAAATTCAAAAGTCTAAAAAAATGTGTGCATTTTAACAAGATTTACTATTTTGAAAACAGTTTCTCCTTTATTTTTACTTTTCTAAAATTATTTTTATAAAAAAAGTGAAACAGAAAGTTCAGGAAGATATGTTAATAAAATGAATTTTAAGAGCGCAAAAACAAGATTATGCAAAACAAATGCTTAGGCTCATTCGAAAAATTTATAAATTAAATGAAGAAAATACGATGCAAATAATTTGTAGAAAGAAGGGTCATCAAGGCGATAGCAGACGAATAATTTTTTTTTTTTTTACATGGCATACGGAGAAAAAAAAATAAGAGTTTCTAATTAAAATAAAAGAAACCCTCGACGAACATAATAAAGTTTCGAAAGAAACAGATTTTACAATTACACACCCAAATTTTTTTTAATTCTTTAATTGTATTAATAAACTTAATCATTTGATATTAGTTTCGTATTCGACAGAAACCAAATCACCGGTGAACGCAAGGTCATACAATGTCACGGGAAAAACATAAGAATATCACAATATTTATATTAAAATAATAACTAAATAATCAATCCTCAGCCCTATTATAACATCAAACATACAAAAAAAGTTTAATTAATCCAAAAATATTCTTACTCTATTTCTTCAGCTGTCAAAAGTTTCTGCTCCCGAGAATACCACTTCTTACCCAATGAACGACAAACTATCAAATGCAGAACTCTGAAGGACGTAAAGCGCAAAGAGGTCGCACGAGTTTTATTCACGTTTGAAATCAAAAAAAGAAAAATATCGTAACTCCCTCTTCTTCTCCTAGAAAAAAATTAATTCATATATTTTTTATTTTCAGTCCAAGAAAAGCTAATTATATTTCATAAAAATTGTATATAATAATCATTTAAAGAAAATAGTAAAAATCGTAGTAAATATAACAATGAAAATATTTTCTTACACGTCAAATCATATCGATTTGATATCGTTTTCTTATCCGGTCTTCCTTCACTGTCAAAGTTGTTTCGCTTCTTACTCGCACAAATATAAACAGAGGGCAAGTCCGCGAAAGAAATTAAGTTTTCTTAAGAATAATTGATAGCAGTAAGAAAAAAGTTAATAATTTAAAAATTATATCACTAAAAATTTAAGTTTGTTTATAAAATTGAAATTCACCTAATTTATATGTATCTTTTTTGTTTGTTTTGCTTAGATTCTTTTTCTGCAAACATTTTATATTTTCTCATTTATTTTTCATTTATAAATTTTAAGATCAAATAGTTTTTTAAATGAATTTTTAACTAAAAGCATTTACTTCTATTACAGAGTATATTGGAGTTTTCCAAATGTTTCATATATTAATTTTAATTATTTTCCAGAAGTTCTGTTTTTTAAATACTAAGCAAATACTATCAGTCTTCATGTTTTACATTTTTATTGATCTTTGATAAATATATCGCAATTAAATTGGAAAACATTTTTTTTAAAGTTTTTTATATTATACATAGTGTCTTGTTATATTACATTAATATTTTTTCATTTCTAACATTGGAATTTATACCATTTCTTGTCATGTACTTTGAAGGGAGACAATTTTAAGCTTGTGTAGAATAAAAAGGCTTGTTTGATTTTCCAATCAGGTCCATTTTTGCAGATGTTGAATTGAACTGTGGCTATCAGTTAATATCCAGACATCGATAATTATTTTCATTCATGATGGATTCCAATCCAATGTTAATGACTATTAGTTCACTACGAAAAATTGAACAGAAGTCGGGATTACGTTAACTAAGAGAGAATTTGTTATGAGGAGTTTCGATGAAAACTCCATTGCCAGTTGGGTGATCTATTTTGCTGCCATCAGTATAGATTTTTATCTCATTTGATGGTATATTATTAATGGCTTCCAAGGTCAGTTTTAGTAATTCAGGTAAACACCCCTCTTGATGTCTGCCATAGAAAGTTTGTAACTGAAGTGAACATTGGAAAGAGTCTCATCAGGGCTCAGACCGCAGTGAAGGGCATGTGGTTCAACATTGTTCTCGATTAAGTGCAGTCAGTCGACCAGATTGAAGGGATTGTGCTTTAATCTTTGAAATAGAGTCCAGTTGTTTAGAAAACTTGACATGAGATTGCCTTGGCCATAACTGTTGAGTTTATTGTAATATTTGACCAGACAGGATTGTCTTCTGATATAGAGAGGTTGTAAGTTTGCTTCAAAAAATACTATTTCTGAAGGACAGCTTGTTTCAAGCGAGTAATGATGTATGCAGCACCCAATTGGACTTTTTCTGATTTTTCCAGATTGGAATTAGAAGCACAACAGTAGAGTGGGAAACTGTATTCTAAAATGGTCCTAATGAGAAACAACTTTTAAAATAATGAAATTGTGATTGGATAAAAAAGAGTTGTGCATGTGACATGAATAAACTCAAATTGGTAAAAAAAACTAGGTAAGAATTTGAGTTTGTTGTAATTTACAATTTTCCCAGAATTTCAGTTATTTCACCGACCTAAATTATGTCACTATATGCAATATCTGGTTACCAAATATGAATCATGCTCAAACTGCAACTTTTCAATTATGCTCTATTTTAAATTTCAAATATTTAATAATAAAATTAATTTTTAGTTATTAGCATTTTAATGTTTAGTGTAATTACTTACCTCAGAAGTATTAAAATGCTAATTATCAAAAATTTATTTCACAAAAATTACATAACAAACAAATATAAATGTTCTCTATAATCATATCATGTATCATGGACTCTATAATGTGTGACAATCTAGCAATAAAGCTAAATCTATTACCCAAATGAAATGCGTATGAAAACTGGAATTTCATTTAACTAGGAAGTGGTGCCCAACTTAAAAAAAAAAAAAAAGTCCTCAGTATTGTAATCTAGAGCTGCACTGAACTGGGCAATAAAGCTTAATCTTTATAAGCTTAATCTTAATCTTTATTGCCCGATTCTTCAAATGCATTTTTATAAAAACCGAAATTTTTGTTTATCAGACGTTTGGTACTTACCTTAAAAAAAAAAATAAATGAAACCCCATCAGTGAATATTGAATTTATTCCTGAAGTGAATTGGGCAATAAAGCTAAATTAATAACTGAAATAAGATACATTTTTATGAAAAAATCTAGTTTTTAATTACATTCTTAAACATTTTTATAAAAGCTCAGGTTTAAGATTTACAAATCTCATTAAACATATGTATGTGTTAAACATTTTACACAATACTCAGTAAATTATGTTAACTACTATATCTAACAGCAATTTTAATTGAATAACAAATAAAGTACTTACTTGATCATCTCTTGGTAAATTAAAAAAAAAAAAAAAAAACAAAAAACAACTGATTTTTAATTTATCATTTATAATTTCTATTGCTAGCTACATACGAATACCAAAACTCCAATTTTATAATGAAACAATTTGAAAAGAAATTTAGCTTTATAAGCTTAAAATAAATTTTCAAGATAAGCTTTATATACTTTAAAATAAAAAAAAATTACTTTAAACTTAAATTCCAATTTAATATTCTAAATATAGACAAATATGAAATCCAAACTTTCAAAGTAAATCAACCACTTCACAAGCTTAATTTGTAATCAAATAAAAACAAATTGCTAATCAAATTCTTCAATGGTTACTGGCACACAAAAATGTTTCATGCATGTACACAATCATGTTACATCATAAAATGAAAATTATGTCTTACAAACACATTCTGACAAAATAAGCCAGTTTTCTGCATTTTATCATTTACTTTAGCCTTTAAATCAAAATTTTGATAGATATCAAGGAAAAATGTCAAATAAAAAACACCCTTAATATGGAAAAATATCCATAAATTATTAATTTTGAAATATGTTCATGTATCTTTTAAGTTATTGTTAATTGCTAACTTATCAAAGATTATAATGGAATATTATAATGACAAATGTACCTTGTTCACAAATAATGAAATTCATAATATTAATATTTAATAAGAAATAATCAGTAAAGTACAATCTCTTTCATTGAATAATACAATATGCTCTTAAAAATCTGAATTAAAAAATAAAATTATCTTCTATCCAATAAAAATGTTTGGAAATTAGAAAATTTGTTCATTTCTATTTTAAAAATTTTTTGGTAAAATCCTACTAGCCTCTACAGATTTGTCTTGATCTTAAATTTTCGCGGCAAGTGTTACACAGTTATCTTGTTAACCTAAATTATGACACTTCATGCAATAACAGTTTTTAAAATCCTAATCACACTCAAACTTGAACTTTAAAAATCATAATCTGTTGCTATTTTAAATTTCATATACCAAAATTTCAATTGGTATTTATTAAGGAAAATAATAAAAACACTTTAAAATACATAGTATATAACAATACCTATCAGATATTAACAACAGGACTATAAATTTATATCAGTAATATGTAGTTTTAAGAAAACTTGGATGTTAATTAATTAGACAGTGGCACCAACCTTAAAAAATATCATTGTAAGTGTAATCTAGAACTGGAGACAACTAGGCAATGAAACGTTTTTATGTTAAAAAATCAACTTGTTGATAAAATTTCTGTGTATCAAAATTATTTAACTTAGTTGATGCTGTTTAATAAAAGTTGTTAAGTTAAATATATTAATGGATTGTATATTTAGTTATTATATAATAGAGAGCTGCAAAAAGAAAGTATTAAAAGTTTTTTTTAGGAAATTGTCAAATTATTTTAAGAAAAATTTCAAACTGTACTCATTTTTATTAAAAAAACATTAATTATAAAAATATTTTATGCAAAGGATTGCATACAGATATAGCCATTATGAAAATATGGTTTTCAAAATATGCATTCAATTAAGTAATTTTATCTTTATTTTTACCTGTTACTTATTGTTGTTAGCCACATAGTCATATTAAAATCAATTGCTTTAAATTTTTTATTGCAAAATACTATTTTAAAATCCAATTATTTACTTAGGGCTCTTAAACCATTCGGAGTTATGTCTTCTGAAGATCATGTGATCGAGTCTGATGAAAGTGAAGATGGTGAGTAGTACAATGTTGATTAGGAAATATTTTTGTAATTTTTTATTGCTAATTATACAAAACTATTTTTAAAATTAGTTCCTTATTTAAATTAAATTCAGCATAAAGTTTTTTTTATAAGTTTTTAAATACAATTTAAATCAATAAAATACTTTTTCTTGGTATGTTACAGAAATTCATAATATCAATAATTATGTATGCTCAAGTTGTCAGTAAACCTGTATAATTATTGATTAAGCTAATTATTAGTACTTTGCAATACAAATCAAATGATAAAATTTATCGAAACTATATTTATAATGGTGAACAGCTTCTCTTTAGGAGAAGTAGTAAATTTGCTTTCAGTAGTCAACATTTCATGATGACATAAAGTTCCTTCTCTTTTTAATTTAATAATTACTTAAGCAATATATTTTTTCCTTCGAGTATAAAATTTTTAAATATTGAAGCTGCGACCTCTTTCATTCCCATTCTCATGCATGAATGCTGTAATCTGGGAAACTGAATATATGTTTTCTGCAGTAAGCAAGAACAATATTTCTTCTAAAATAAAAAAAAAAATGGTAAGTGTAAGTTTCTTTTAATTACAATGTGAGAATATAGAAAGAAGCAAAGATTGGATAAAGTAAATTTTTCTCTAACTCTAACAATTTTATTAGAGACTGGCATCTTTTTGTAAGATTTGCTCTATTTTGTCTTACTGCTCTGAATTCAGTCTCGGACAAAAAAATTGGAAAACGCAGAATAAGGATTTTATTTATATAATATTGTATAGATTTTTTTACATTCTTATATATGCTTTAACAAGAATAAATCTTGTTAGACAAATTATGTTTATCATATTTTCCCTCATAATTGAGATTTCCTTTTTATAATATCAAGATTTATTTAATATGTTTTTGAATTTATAGCTGAAGAATTAATGCTGAATCTTTAGCTCAACAAATATATATTCAGATAATATCTTATACACAAATGCTTATAGTGGTTGAATATGCAGTTTTAATTACAAATCCATGTTGAATGAACTCTTGAATGGAAAAATTGACCACAAAGGGATTAACAATCAAAATTGAATATTTTATATAATTGTTAATGGTTTCCAGTAAATCACATTGTCTCTATAATAGAACAAAATAAATGGCATCAGATTATAAATATTATTGCTAGTAAATATTATTTTTCATGACAGCTTGTCATTTACTTGTAATTTAATTTCATTCAAAAAATATTGCATAGAATTTTTTTTGGCTAGATTTGTTGATTTATGCAAGTTCATAATTATTACTATATTTTCCTGTATTATAATATGCAGTGATGTATTGTCCGCAAAGTCTTTTTTTACGAGTAAAAAAGTGTTGCTTAATTTGCAGTGCATAACCTGCCAAATTTTCCAGCCGATGATCAAATTATATATTGCTGATATTGTGTCACATAAAAGAAAAATACATAGTATGAATAAAAGTATAATAAATTCAGAAAAAAAACATTTATTTTGAAAAACATCTGGTTGCATCCTTTTTGGACTCATCTCAATGCCAAATGCAACTCATTGGGTGTTATCTCTAATATAAATTTGAGATGAAAGCACCTATGTGATAGATTCATCACTAAAAGCGATAATTTCGAGAAGATTCTATTAAAATGCTTCATTTTTTAATTTATTTTAAATTGAGGCTATATATTTTTAAAATAAACTACATTTGTTTTATCAAAGTTAAAATGATAAAAATGTATTATTTTTGTGCTTTGTGTTTGCCTTACATTAGCACATTGGTTGTATATTTTTAGTTGGATTCTCTTAAACTTTTAGTTTAAAATCTGTCATGTAACTTAGATGCTTTATTTTCATACGAAGATATACAAACTTGAATATTTTTTAAGAAACAGTTCAGGTCAAAACGATGCTTGTTGATAATAATTGATATTCTTCTGACGAGATAATTTATTCTTGAACATTTTCGGAGAAATTTAACTAAAATATATCAACTGAGTCGTGAACGTTTTCAGATCTGTCTTATGTATTGTATATAACATAAATAGCACTTTCAAAATTTTAAGCTTTTTTTTTCTTATGATAAAAACTTTTGCCATCAGAAAAAAAAGCTCCGATATAAATCTGAGATAGTCCGTGATGGTGTATAATATGCACTACAAAATTCAAAATCTTTTAAACACGTAACTCACATGCTATATACAGAAAAATGCTGTAGTTGGTTTCCTAAAATTTCTATGTTCTAGTTGTTTTTAATTATTATGAACTCATGATTATTCATAGAGTTAAGTGATGCAGATGAGCAGATTTCATGGATAATAATTTTTACACACAATAAGTGGCATAAGTAGTCTTCTTGCTTAAAGAATAATAATATTATCCATTTCTTACAAATTTTTAGATATACTTATTTAGAAAACCAGAAAGAGATGTGCATTCAAGAGTAATCAAAAAGCTTTCAATTCTGTTTGCTATGACTTTTGTGGAGAGGATATGGTTGATCCTTGGTTTTCCTAAAAAGGCAGCAGTGGCATTTTTCTAATTGTGCCATTTTATTTACACAGACTGAAACTTAGAGATTTCCTTTTTTTTTTTGTTCTAAGTTGTGAAATATTTAACACTTCTCATGTAGAGTTGTGCCCTGTACCCGTGTTATACAGACAGAGATAGTCCAGGAGGGTCAGGAACTTAAATGTATTATAGTCTATAGGCATTTAAATAAATAAAAGAAAGCATTAAAAAATCAAAAAAATTTCCTCCCTTAATAGTGAAATATTTCTTTCTGAATAGAAATTTAATTTTTTTGAAATATAAACATTGAGATAAACAAGAATTTAATCTATTATTTTTTTAAGGGATATTTTAAAAACCAGTAATATAAATCAAGGAATACTATGAATTTCATTTCTCAACCAAAGAAAATTGTACTTATTTCTGAAAGGTTGTTAAAAAGTTCAAAGTTTGGCTGTTTTTCTTTTTGAGCAACTCTTCCTTGTGTATCTGAAATAAATTAATTCATTGTTTTGAGAAAGCACAATTGATTTCTATTGTATTTAAAATTTAATTTTCATATTAGTTGTTACTGTCTGTCATTTATAATTTTTTACTATCATCTTTTACTTTTACAAATTTAAATTTTTGTTAAAGAAAATAAACAACACAAAAATTGAGGAATTATTTTTATAATGTATAATGTCTAAATGAGGGATCTCACACATAAAGTGTTCACTGAAAGAAATTGCTAAAATACTCATACTTTACATTTATGCTCAATTTCTTGTGAATTTTACATATTTTTAAAAGATGATGTAAGATGAGTTTTAGAGAATTAATAGTTAAATATTTTTTATATATAATGAGCAGTTATATTATTTTATTTTATTAAAAATAATTTTAAATTGAGTTCATTAATTTTCATTAGTTAGCTGGTTTGATATAAACTGTTAAAGATGTATATATACATATATATTGCAATTTTTTGATATTCTCCCATTTATTTTTATTTTTAAATCTTATTTTTATTAAATTGTGGTAAAGTAGTCAATTTTGTTTTTGGCTGGTTTTTTGATACAATATTGTGTTGCAGATGAAGAAAAAATGGATGAAGGAGAAGAAATGTCTCGAGAATTTGAAGAGGATGAAGTGGTAATTTTTTTAATTTAATTATTTTTATTCTATTATATATATGATGTAATTAATTTCATTTGTTTTTATACTTGCTTTAATTTCTGATTTGAATATTTTATGATAATGAAATCTTTAGTATTAATTCCTAATGAGAAAATAGATGCAAATAATTTTTCATGTTTAAGAAAATATAAACATAATTGCATGAAATGAAAATTCATGTAAATGAAATTTTATTGTGACATTTTATTTTATAAGAGTAAATTAAATTATTATTGTAAAATAATCATGTTTTCTAATGAACTTAAAAAAAAATTTTTTTTTAATAATTAACGTAATTATACCCTTGGGAATCTAAAAGACAAATATCATTTAAAAATAAACAATTTTAAGGTTTAAAAAATAGAATTTGAAAAGAATATTTTAATTATTCATGATATTTGAATCTCTAAAAGTGGAACTTAAAAATATTAGTATTTGTGTTTTCTCTCAATTCAAATGGAAACTAATCACAATTCAAATAGAAACATAAATAAAATTGTTGCAAACTGCTTTCTGTGATTAAAGTATTTATTTCCTGTAATTTTATTGATTTTATTCAAACATTGATTCAAAACAAACATTCAGGCTTATACTACTGACATTTTAGAATTTGAATATTTAGATTCTTAATTAGATTTTAATAAACAATTTACTTACATAATATATATTGAAAAAAGTGTCAACTAGCAGAGCCAGTTTTTTTAGGTGCAAGAAGCTATAGTCCCAAATTTTTTTGTAAAGTGAAAAAGTCACAAAAACAAACATACGTTACTAAAGTATGTTTATCTTTTAATGTTTGATTTAATATTTGCTGCAGCATTACCTCAGAAAAGTCGCAATATATTTTTCATTACTTAAATAAACAAATATATTAAATCATTCTGCAAGTATATTTGATTAAAAATAATTTTTTATTAATTTTAATTTGTTTTAAGAGCACTTCGTACTTACTGCAATAACCATGCACCAAAGTGATTGTGGTGCATGGCTGGGTCTGACCATGCCGCAATCCCTTCGGTGAATGGCAGTGTAAAGAAAACGTTTTTGTGCAGTTAATACATTTAAAAATTACTCATTACAATTATTAGTATATATTGTAATGAATGTTTATTATTTTATATACCTTGTATTCAAAATTAAAACTTAGAGCAAACCAATTTCCTGGATTAAATTTACATTTTTATATTTATTACTTATAATATGTATCATTTATATGATTATAAATATCATTTAGTATACATTTAAATCTATCTTCTATTGCTACAATAATAACAGTGTCAATTATGTTAAAAATATTATGTCACATCTTCTGTTATTTTGGAATCAAGTTTTCCTTTTCTCTTTTTTATGAAAATGTTTTGAAATATTCCATTTATGAACTGTTAGTTTTTCTTCATCTAAAAATGTGTTAAATTTTGTTAAGTCTTGAATTTCAATTTTAATTTCATTGGTTGAATTGCATATATTACGAACAGTTTTTTTTTTAATTACTTTTACTGCATAAAAATATCAATTTTGGATAATATAGCAAACCATATTTTTAAAAAAGAAATATACAGCATTTCTTGTATAAATCTGATAGATATTTTTTTTTTATTTTAATTGTTAATTGTATCAATGAATTCTTGAAAATTATAAATTTGTTTAAACATATATCAATTGTAAATTGAATATATTTTGCCTTTTAATGAGTGTCCCATAATTCATTAACATCAATGTTTAAATGCCTATTCAATATTAAAAAATCATTCTGTAGGTGGAGAAAATGAGCAGTATAAAATGTTGCAATGTCCTAAGAAATTTTAATATATCTCAATAATGGCGAAACTGTGACTTGTGGATTTTCTAATTTGTTTGTATAATTTATATTCTATTTGTATTTTCCTAAACACGGCATTGACACAACAGCAATTTAAATGCTGTCTATAAGTTTAGTTTGATCATTACAATTCTATAAGTCCAATTCAATAGTCTATGAAAATGTATCAAAAAGTAAATAAAAACATGTGATAATACCAATGAATAATTTTATGAAATAATTTGTACAAAATCCTTTTTACATTACTATTCTGTTTTCCAAAATATTATAAAAATTAAATTATCATAATGTTTTTATTAAATAATAAGCATAATTTTTATTGTAAAAAATATTGATTTTTGGGTAAAATAATACTTATATATTATTTTGAAGCAAAAAGAGTTTTTCTTATTGAACGAGTCCTTTTTATTTTATCATTGACCTTAAAATTTTATATTAGATTAAATATATTGTATTTTAAAACTCTCATTATATTTTTATCTAAAATTTAATAAATTAAATTTGATTGTGCAAAAATCAGTTGATAAAAATTCAGTTTTTAAATCGTTTTGAAAAAATTCAATATTATCTTGCAATTTTTCATGTTTTTACATTCAATTTCTTTTTGATTACTTTTTATATTATGTCTTAATTATTTATATTTTATTGCTTTTAATGTTTCTGTAGGACATTGATCTAACTCATTGCAGAATAAGAAGAATTGAAAATTTTGATCATCTTAATGCTGTTGAGGTAAATTTAATGATAATATATAGAATTTAGTTTAATTTTTGAAAGTCTCCACTTTCATGCATTGTAAGCTTGTATTATATGAATGTTACTGTTATACAGCCATTATTTGTGTTCTTATTATAATTTGCATCAAAATTTGAAAAAATATTTCAAATATTTCACTTTTTTTTTGCTAAATATTTTTAATTACTATTTTATGTTTTTAGTTATAACTGTAATATTTTATTTTAAGTCTTTTGGATCTTCCAAAACATGCTAAATAAAGTGGGAAAAAATTTCTGAAATATCTTTGCACTGTTTGCAGAAATCTAAGAAAAATGTTTTCTGCAAAACTAAACAGGCATTTTTACACATATATAAATATAAATATTTATATTTTCAATTTAATGTTTACCAGTTTGTTTTAAATTTTGTGTTGAAAACTTCATAATTTTAAAAGTTATTAATTAATATTATATAGACATGTGTGGATTTCAACCGATTTTCTTATATTGTTATAAAAATTTAAATTACAAATGAATCTAATAAATTTGATTTTATTAAAATGTTGTTGTAAAGTATTTAAACCTTTTTTTGGATTATAATCCAAAAGTTTTCACTAGAATATATGTATAATTATCAAATTATTCTATAAGACTAATTGTGTAAATATATATACATATATATACATGTTACCAATATTGTTTTTTAAATATTCAACTCATTTAAATGTATTATTGTAGGTTTTATGCCTGAGAAATAATTTAATAAAAAAGATTGAAAACCTTCATATGCTTACAACTCTTAGAGAACTTGAATTGTATGATAACCAAATAACAAAACTTGAAAATTTAGATGCTTTGGTTAATTTGGAGTAAGTTAATATTTATTATACCATATTTTTAAACTTGTGTTTAAAATTAAAGTATAAAGTATTTTTCATTAATATAAAAATTCTTGTTTTCAGAATATTGGATGTTTCTTTCAATAGGATCACAAAAATTGAAAATTTGGAAAATTTACTAAATTTAAGAAAGCTATTTCTAATTAATAATAAAATCACTAAAATTGAAAATCTTGGACACTTAGAAAATCTTGAAATGCTTGAATTAGGATCAAACAGAATCAGGGTAAGTGCTCTAAAATGTTCTTAACTTTTATATTTCATTTTAAAATGCATTGAAAATATATGTAGATTATTTTATGTTATACAATTACTTAAAAGTTGTATAGAAATTAGAATAGTTTTTATAATTTTATTTGCATTTATTTTAAAATAAAATTTGGTTCTTTTATTTGTATTTAAATTAAAATTACAGTTAAATTAATTAATTACTAAAATGTAAACTTTTTACTTTGAATTTCTTATTTAGTGTAGAATTTATTTATTGTGAATTGCTTATTTAGGAATTTTTAGTATATTTTATTAGATATTAATCTAATAAAATGTACTAAGAATTGGTAAATATTAATATACTAAAGTTTTATGCTTTATTTTCATTAATTTACCAGTTTTCCCATAAGTGTTTTAAGTATTTTAGTAATTTTGTTTTTCTGAATAATTTTTGGTTCTTATGTGGTTTTATTAATTAGTTTATGCGCAGTAGGTGTTCATTTTTACAAATCATTAATTTAGGAACATTCACGATTTTGTAACTAGGGACACATGATATATTTCATTCCTATTTATGAATTAATTTTTTTTTTAAAAAAAATCTTTTTTATAAATGCATTTCTGTACCTCTTTTATTTGACTTTTTACACGCCTTTTTTATCATCTAATTTTTTTTTTTTTTTTTTTTTTGAAAAATTTGTGATTGTTATTGTTGGAAAATCATAAATTCTATAAATTGTTTAAGAAAGGGAAAGAAAATCATCTATGCTGCTAATGTTTAAATCTTGGTTTCTTCTTTTGGAATTTCTCTCTCTAAACTGTTAATTGTTATTTTATGGATTTGGGTATTATTAATATTTTGAAGTGCAAATATCATAAGGCTTTGTTGCAAGGAGTGATAATAACTTAGAATTGCCATAGGAAATTGAAATTCTTTGTGCAATGCACTTGTCAGTGTTAGCTTGAAACAATGATGAAAAGGTAAAATGATAACTTAGTCTTTTCTATATGTGTGCTTTATAGAGAAACTGTTCTAACCAAAGAAGAAATCCAAATAGATCCGTGTAATGACTTTAATGAAGATGAGTTTCTCATCTATAAAATTAGACAAAGAAACCTACTTTTCTTCTTTATTGGCTCTACATCTCAGGGTGGGCCTGAGCATCTGCTCAATATTTTTCCAAACAGCTCTGTCCTTAACTTTAATATTCCAATTGGAATCCTTTAAAGTTTTAAGGTCGTTCAAGACATCATCGATCCATCTTTTCTTCTCTTGGCCTATTGGATATGAAGTTCCAGTACAAGATCTTAACCACTCGGTTATCAAGTAATCTCTCACTGTATCCTAGCTATGAAAGTCTCTGTGCTTTGATAAATCTTAAATGTATTTTTATAATTGATAAGAACTTCCAATTTATCATTAAACTATATTGCGTAATTTTTGAGACTAGTAGTTTTTACAAGATAAAATAGCTGGCCTCATGCTTAAATTATGAAAAAAAAAAATATCTAACACTTATTTTTCTGGTTACTAACTTTAAATTTTAAGAACTATTTTACCAGTCTCTACAAGCTCATAAAAATGCGTTTTTATTGTTTTTATGTATTCTTCAGTGTAAGCTTTTCAATTAGAAAATCATTAACTTAAAAATTTAAGTGATACTGGATGAGTGATATTTCATTCTGTTTTAAGACTGAAAAGTTTAGACAATACTTCAAATTTCTGGATAAAAATTTATGTTTTTTTCGTATAACAACTTTTTTTATGAAATAATTTCCAACATACATGCCACAAATAATTTACGTAAGTTTTCTGTACTTAATGCAAATGCTTTACAGATTATTGTGTTTTTTAAATGTTTCTCGTTTTTTGCTAAATTTTAATGAAATTAAAATTATTAATGTCATTTTTTAAATGTAAATTCGAAAAAAATCTTTTTTTAAATATAAAAAATGCAATTTATGTCTTACTTTTTTCCCCATTTCGCATCTATATTTGCTTTAAAAAAATAATTATTTTAAAGGTTTAGTGTTATTAATAGCTTTCCTTTTTTCCTTTAAATATTAACTTATCATAAAATCATTACGAATAATTTTGCAATTTTAATTCCTTTTGAAATTTCTAGTTTTAAAGCTTTTTCCCCATTTGAATCCTTTAATTTTTAAATTAAAATTCTCTGATCACAAAATAGAAGGATTCAAAAAGAAAAAGCCATGATTTTTGTATAGAGATACAGGAATAAAAGTCCTTTTGCATTCGAATTGCGAATATTTTCAACTAAGAATTTTAATAATCATATAATCTATTTTTACTCAAATCTGGATTTTCACCTGTGTTTGTCTCAGAAAATCTAAAATGGTCTCAAATAATGCATCAGAATCTGTTCAATCATTCATTTTTGACTGAAAGGTTTCTAATTTTAAAGACATCTTATTTTTTTGGTTTTATTGAAGATATATGATATTTTTCTTTCTTTTGTGGTTTTGAACTATCATGATTAAATTGCCATTTTATGATTTCACTGACATTTGAGAGTTTTTCTAAATTAATCCACTTACTCCATGAAAACTAATATCTTTCCAATCTTTGAAATTGATACTTTAATGTTTACCCAATATTTTAAAACAAACTATTTATATTTTATCACATTTAGAGGATTTTGCTGTATATTAATTTATTTTAGGATTTTGCTTCATATTAAGTATTTAACCTGGATATTGTATGATTAGTCAAATTTTGAGTTTAAAACTAAATTAAAGTAAAATTAACTCTTCAGAATTAAGTAACTCATAAATAAATAAAAAATAATAATAATAAAATTGCACAAAATTAGGTAAATATATCTTTTTGCTAAGGAAATCAAAACAAAGAAGTTGTTTTAATTTTCTGTCATTAATAATAGTTACATTGTTATTCATGGAAAACTTGACATTTAACCAGTTAGCTTAGATACCTGTGGTTTAGAAAATTGTTAGGATAGGAAATGTTTTTAGCAAAACGTATCTAAACATTTTTCTATATTGTGGTTTCTTTTGATTAATAATCACTCAAGTTTGTATCAAAACCAATTGAGATGTATGGATTAAAAGAGATTCTTAAAAAATGCTCTAGAGGAAAATTTGTAGACTAAAAACAAATCAAATTGCTTATGAGATGTCGAATGCAAATGTAATTTTATTTACTAAATTAGGTTATTTTGTTAATTATAAAAATCACAATTCCAGAAAAAATTGGTTTTTAAAGAATGGGGGAAAATATTATAACTGAATAAGCTCCTGAAGCTGCTTTCTATTTTCATTTTATTGCTTTATTCTTTTAACACAAAACTATCCTTTTCTGTAAATTATTTTACAAGAAATTTTTGTCATTCATTTAAGATTATGATGATTAATTCTTACTTAGAATTTTGTTTTGTCTTCTTTTTATTTTAAAAAAATGCTTAATTTTTGTTTATAGAAAATTATATTAATTTTTTCAGTTACTCATTAGTTATGTTATTTTGGCTCCATTACATGCGTTATATCGGCAGAAATGTGCATTCTTCTCAATTATTTTTAGAAATCTTAAAATTTTATTACGTGATTGCTTGATGCATAGCTTTATCAAATCAATTAATAACTCTTATATGAATTTAATATTATGTAATTAATATATTCTAGGTTATTGAAAATCTGGATGGTCTGAAGAATTTAACAAATTTATTTCTTGGAAAAAATAAAATTTCCAAAATTCAAAATCTTCAAGGATTGGAGAATCTAGAACTTTTGAGTTTACAAGTGAGCTATTGTTAATAATTATCTAATTTGTAAACTTTTGATATTTAGTTGTTTTTCTTTATTTTATAATCTACAAATCTAGACTAGGGATGGTTATTAAAGGGATGGCAATCTAATGTTGAACTGCTAAGATATTTTGAGGTGATTACTAATGCTAAATTTTATGATCTGTGTGCATTAAAATATACTAGTTAAATATACAATTGCACAGCTGCCAACTCTACTGATTTTATTGGAAAACTCCTGATTTTTCATCATTTCTCCCGATTTCCCGATAATGTATGAAAATCTATTATTTTTTGGTAATTTCAATGAACAATTTAAAAGCAGACAAAATTTAGCATATATATATATATATATATATATATATAACAAAGTATTTGTCACTGAATTAAATTGATTTAGTAATGTATTTTATGTAAATTTATAAGTTTAATACTTATAAAACTTGCAATAATGTAGTAAAAGTCACCCTATAAAATGAATATTGGGACATAAATGTTGATGTTTATTTTGTACATGTATTTTCTTTAGTCTTTCATAGTACCTTTATAAGGTTGATGAATATTATATTTAAAAATTAAGATTAACACAAAATATGCTTAACATAAATCATTCTCAGAATATATAATCTAAAGAGTGAAATGGTCTTTTTACAATTCTGTAGTTTTACTTACTCTGTTTCAAGCAAAAATGTCTCTTACAGTGTCTCCTGATTTTCCCCTCAAAATCAGTAGAATCTACTGATTTTCTTTCCTCCAAAGTTGGCAGGTATGCAATCGTCATTGAAGTTGATTGCGAGATCAAAATTAAAATTAACTCCTGACACAGAAATGTGCCCATTCCTGCTATAGATGCTATAAAATTGCTTAACAGGCCTCATATGAGTCACTGATTATCACCTTCTGTTTTATTGTGCATTTTCTTGAAAACTTATATTATAAGAAAGCAGCCATCTTTAGTACAAACCTAATTCTAATTGTTAAGGTAATTCTTATTCTAAAATTAAGAAACTGTAAGTTTTATTATGTTTCTTTAATTATTTTATTAATTTTTTTTAAAGCTTTGAAACCAGTACAACAACTGAGTAATTTGAAAATTCTAGTTTTACTCTAAATTAAAAAGTGGCACAGTTTGCCCTATTTGGACTTTGCACCATAAAACTCAATCAACCATCTTTGATAAAAAAAAAGATTATAAGGAATTTTTTCATAATATCAATTTCAGAGTTAGAAAATTTATCTCACTGCCTTCAGATTTACACAGACAGCAGCATAAAATGAACATGGGAATTATGGTAGTATCTTTATTAAAACACTTTCTAATAGCATTACCATTAAGATTGGAAACCCAAATCATCGATTCGTCTTCCATTCAACTCAAACAGTAAACATATCTGGATCATGAGTAACAGCCATAGTTTTGTCCAACACCTCCAAGACTTGTCTCCATGTTGGTGACAGAGCTTCAATCTCTATTCTAGCCCTGCTACAAATTATTGCTTTTGTCATAACATACATCTATAATAGGTCCCTTCACAGATTGGCCTTCGTGAAAATGAAGCAGCCGATTCCTTTGCAAAAGTGGGAACTTTAATGACCTTAACATCTAACTTCCTGACTTTTTTGGTGATATGCTGAAAAGTCAAGTTTCCGATTGCTTCATCTTCTGTTTTCCAGCATCTCATGATTGCAGGCACTCTTGAGTTTCTGTGATTTTTACGGATAGTTGGGTACAGCAATATCAAGACTGATAAGTAGACACTTGAAATGTCTTAAATTGACCATGGAAACAAGATTTTCCCCATGTGCTAGAAATGTGAATCGCACATTTTACCCCTGGTCATCTACTTCCCTGTTTGGGTCTCGGAAAAGAGTACATGTTTCTAAGTCCTTTTCTTGTTTGTTCATGGTCTCATAGATCTGGTTTAGTTTATTGGCTAACCAGATAATATAAGAAACAACAGCAATGAAAGAGCCTTTTTATGTATTTCTTGAAAACATATAATTACCAAGATTTTAAATAATCAAGTAGAATATATTATTGTAAGATTGTATAAGCAATTTTATATATTAGAATGTGCAATATGTGTGTACAAGTCTTGATGGGACAAAATTATATTTAGTATAATATTAAACAGATTAATTTTGAATAGATTTAAATTTTTGTTCCTCTAAGTTTCTGAAAAGAAATGAATCTGTTTCATACTTTGCCAGAAATTTCTATAATATTTGCTTTTTTATTAATTATTTAAAAGAACATTTAAAAAAGGAGAATATGTTAATTGAAATTATCATTATAAATAGGCACATCTTATATTAAATGTTATTACTTGTAAAATAAAAAAACTTTTTAATTATTATTTATTTATTTATTTATTTATTTTAAATATAATTTTTTTTAACCTTTTCTTTTTACAAATATTGTGATTTTTTATTTCAAATACATACAATCATTATTTGTTTTGTTTTCTTCACTTAGTTCAAGGCATGCAATTTTGTAAAAATTATTTTTTATCTCAATTATATTTGTTATTCTTGTTTTATTATGGGCCAGTAAGTTTTCACATAACAAATAAAAGATTTTATTTATCCTTATTTATTAATACAGATTTTACTATCCATTTGCAACCATTTTCAAATTTATTGTTTTTATGAATGCTTTTTTTTTTAATTTGAAATGAGACAAAATATTTATTCCATTTATTAAAATTTGGAAGTCTACAAAAAAAGTGAAAATTTTAAACTACCCCATTTATTTGCATTTTTCTGAATTCTATTAATATTTTACTATATTGAGAGATTACTATTTAATAATATATTATAGATATCAAATGAAATGTTTTAATGCATTAGCAAAAAACTAAAATAAAAAAATTTATTTATTTAAAATTAAATATTGCTTTCTGAAAGTGAAAACACAATTTGCTTGTATCTTTTAAATTATTTATATCAGTTTATGATATGAGAAGTTAAAGTAACTTATACAAAAAATTCATGATTCCATTAATGAACCATTGAACTTGCAATATAAAATTTTACATTGCCAACATAAAATTTTGTATTTTAATGTTTGTGTTACATTATTTTGTACAAAAATCTGAATATTCCTTTTTGAGTATTTAATAAATACAAAAATTTTAAAAAATGAAAGTTCAAAATTTCTTTTATTCCCAGAAAGGTAATCCCATTAGCACAAATACTACATTTAAGAAAAAATGGTTTGCTAAAATTTAAAATTTGTTCAGAAATACTTCAATGAGTAAAATGTGGGATAGTTGTAAATATCATAGTTTCTGAATTTTTATTAATGTTTGGTAATATATAACATATCAGTTAATGAAAGTTTGTAAATTGAAAGCATAATTCAAAAGTAAACTATGATCGAAAAGTATTTAAAATATCCGCATGTTCACAAAGGTGCTTGCATTTTGCCATTAGAAAATGTATTTGTAATATTCATATTATGCTTTAAAAGTTATTGCTACAAAATAATTAAACTGAATGAAAAAAAGTGAAATATAATTTTTCTATTAAAAAGTAATTACAGTGAACTGTATGCATTTTAAAAGCATACCAAATATAATTCTTCACTGCCTGAATTAAAGAGATTTTCAAAATCCTGATCTATGTATAGTTTAGAATCCAAATAATTCAAGTCTGCTTCATCTTGACATTCATGTTATTGTATAAATTTAGAATATCATTTCAGCAACTTTTAATTCTGATATTATCACTGATTTCCATACACTCTATTTATTTTATGAACTCCTGTAAAATATTTTTATATTTTAAACACCTAAACATTTCATTGCTGAAAATGTAACTTTTTACCACATATATGCCACAACATTTCTTCTAGAAGTTAAGGTAATTCATAATCTGTTGTAATTAAGGAATTTCAAAAGTTTGAGAGCTCTATGCAAATTAATATTTCAATATATATCTATATTTAGGAATTCATATAAGTACAGTCATTGACTATAGTCATAAGTATAATATTATGCATGATGTTTCTATTGCAGGTTTTCAGTTATGTTATCTGTAATCATGCTATTAAGTACATTATTATCGTATAATATAATAGTGTATAGTTCTTATAATATACAAGTAATGAAAGTGAATTTTTCAAAAGGAAGAGATCTTTTTCTTGTTTTACAATTGCAGCTCTTATGCAATTCAGATAATATATTTAGGATTGTATTTTTTTGTTTTTATACAGTAAGAATATTTACAGTTTAAAAGATAAAAAATATATCTAATACAAAAAAATGCTGCCAGATTTATTTGGTTTTTCATTTAATTTTCTTTTTTAAATTCCATTATCATTAATATGTTCATTTTTAAGCATCTTACGTAAATAATAATATGCACAAATAATTGCATTCGACTAATGGATTAGTAACTATGCAATATTTAAGTTTGAATATTTTGCTAGCCACTGGTAAAATGACAATTTAAATGTAGGATTTTTAGAATTGACTAAAAAATAAATAAATGCGAAAATTGATACTGGAAATTGTATGCTTTGATAAAAAAAAATGAATATTTGCATATTATAAATAAAATTTGTAGAGTTTCTTTGTGTACTTGTATATGTATTTGATTTAAAATAAACATACAATTTGGTTTTCATCGTAAATTATATGACATAAAGATGTTAATTATATTTACCATGTGAAGTGATAAATATGTTATTGATCAGTATATTGATTTGACTATGTGAATTGAATATTTTCTTTCATATATTTACCAGAGTAATAGGATAATTAAAATTGAAGGCTTGGAAAATTGTTTGAAACTGGAGCATTTATACTTAAGTCATAATGGCATCTCAGAAATTGAAGGGCTTGAAAATAATGTAAGATTTTTTATAGCTTTTATTTTCCAATTTTTTAACTTTAAATTAATTTACTTATCAGTATGACTGTACCATTCTTAATAATATAATGGTGTACATAAAAAATGCTCTTATTGTATTATAATGTAAATGTATAATAATCTTAAATTCTGGTAGTATTCTAGAGATTCACACCTCTCGTCTAAATTGTGAATGTTTTGTTTTTCTAATAATTAATTTATAGATTTATCCCTGATTTTTTTGATGATCTAGCCCTGTTGAAGGAGTTTTCATGCACAAAAATAATGTAAAATTAACAAAATCATTATAATTTGAAGCTCTATATTTTTAAATCTAAAAACTATTTAAAAAAAAAAAAAAAAAATCGCAAAAATGCGTCATTCAAATAGATTCTTTAAAATTGGAAATGAACGTCAACTTTTGAATGTCTCTGAAATTCTAAATTGTTGATTTCAAAATGAAGTATTTAAAAAGTTTTGATAAATAAATCTCTTATTTTCTATTACAAATAATCCTTGTTATGTGTTATCATTGCTGTGGTTTCATGGTCTTTTTTGAATCATTTATTCAAAACCTATCAGTTACATTCCCATCAAAACTTCCATTCCTATATACAATAAATTTTTAAAACTAGTGAAGGGAAGTAAATATCAGTTTCAGAAATGCTTTCTTTATTTTTACTAACTCCATTCGAAAAGTTTCCTTTAAAATTGTTTATATTAAATTAATTTATTCTTATAAAGTAATAAAATTTCCTATTATTTTAGATTAACATATTGCCTATTTTTGTTGGATCAATTTTATAATATGCAAAATATAAAATTTAATAGCAGAAAATAAAGTAATGTGCTAGAATTATATAATTAATTTACCCTTATTTATTCAAAATAATTATTACCTTAATTACTACCTGATTGCTAGAAAAATTTACCTTTCTTTACCTAATTACTAGAAAAATTCACACTCAAATTTTTGAAAACTTTCAGTGTGAATTTTTTTAGTTATGCAAGTATAGTAATTTCTAAGTATGTGCAGTGTAAGCCTTTTCAACTGAGATTAACATTTCTGAACTAAAGTCTAAATTTGTGTAGAAAATAATTAATTTTGAGGCTTCTCGAAGTATATATCATGAAATGTTTCCAAATTTTTATATTTGTTTTCAATTTTATTTGAATTTATTTATTTGTATTTGATAATGTAATGAGATAAGTGAATAATAATCATTGAGAAAAATTTAAATTATCATTTTTAAAAATATTGAATGAGAAAAACAAACTCAATCATTGAAAAAAATATTTTTGATATTTGTATTTGAGAATTCTTATTATTGATTTATTGCTTTGCACATAATTTTTTAAATCTTATTGTTTAATTTTTTTCTATTTAATGTAACAACTTATTTTTATAGCAGTTATTTAATCAATTATCCTTATTTATAGGTAAAATTGCAGACTCTTGATATGACTGGCAACAAAATAAAAAAGGTTTCAAACATTGAACATCTTGTTGATTTAGAAGAATTCTGGGTAAATTCAGCATCAATTTTTATTTATTTGAATTAAAAATACTTTATCACTCAACTCTTGTATAAATATTAAATAGGTTGTAGTTATTTTATGTTATTAATCGATTTATATTATTAATTAATTAATATCTTGAATTATTAAGGTCTGTTAAAAAAAATTCTAAGAATGAACAAAATTATATTTATCAGAATGTTTGAGCTCATAAATTCAAAGAAAGAAATAACTAATAACATAAGTTTAATGGAAAAAACCTCTTTATATTATATTATTTAATTTTAAAATACTGTGTTACATTTAGAATAAATGTTTTAAGTCTACTCTTATTTTTATATTAACATGGTATCCATTGTGTAGCCTCTGAACACTTTATTTAGTTTCACACATTATATCCCTTCATAAGCTTGACAGTTAAGATCATATGATATAGGTAGAATTTAAAGTAAATAATGTTCATATTAAAATCAGTTAGGTTTAAGAAGTTCAGAAAAAACTTTAATAATATTCTAAATGTGTATTTTAAATTATGAATGTTTAGTATGCAAAAAATTAACATTTTTACCATCATTTGTTAGTTTTCCAACTTTTATACATTTGCAGTTTTTACATTGTAAATAGAGAAATTTATTCAAAGTGCTGTGAAATTTTTTTAAATTAATGATTCTCTGATAATAAAAAATAGGTACTTACGTTTTAGTGTCACTGCAGCTTCTTAAGAACTAATTTGGAAGAAATTTTCTTATAACTGAAAAAAAAAGATTATTTTTCTAATTACAGGTACATTTTTCATAATTATAAAAAGAAATTAACTTATATAAATTTTGGAGCAAAATTGCTGCGGTGACGGTCATATGTAAGTACCAAGAAATAAAAAATAAAAATGTTGATCAAGGCTTTGCAGCTAATTTTCATAAATGCTCTTAGTCATCCAAGCTTTAATATTAGCATGATATGCAGGGAATAGTTTGTGAACATTTTTTAAACCTCTTAGGCTTAAATATTTTCCTACAAGAAGCAGAGACTGTTTCTCCGTTCCATTCATGTTGGCTGTGAACAACACTCATTCTTTGTTTCACTTTTTTATATCTCCATTACATTTATCACTTTGAAGTTCAATGTTCTTTCAAGTAAGATTTTAATAAGCAAACTTGTCTCTTCCACATTGAAAATATCCTTCAGGTTATAGTCAGAAAGTAGTGATTTCAATGTTCTATCCAATTCAGTTTCTGAAATTTTATTCACAGCTCCACTCTACAATTTTCTGAAGCTGTCTGGTTTTAAATTTTTGGAGACAACTAGCTTATGCTTTGAAATCTTTTGTGTTCAGTTTTATTGCAAAGCAGTTGGATTTCTCTTTCATGACATTGCAATTGACAGGAATGTGCCTCATTTTTCTCAGCCAAGCAAGTAAAGTTTTTTTCACTGTAGGATGTTTTGCTTCTGCACAATATTTTTGAGAAGGGGCTATTTTGTTGGTACTGTTTTCATTTCTAAGGAAATTTTTTTTTTTCAAATTTATATAATTGTCCTCTGGTTGTTCTTTGGGATTCTGTATATTTCTCTTATTTATCCTTATATATTTGAATTGTCTTAATCACTCTCATGACAGAAAAACCTTCATAAATTGACTTGCTTGAATGAAGCAAAACCAACTACAGAACAGCAGAGCTCAAGCTTTTTAAGATTTTTCTCCCTTTCTATTTTCTCACTTACGGGCAGGACAGGAGTTAAGCTAAGCATCACAGTTCTTTTTCACCAGACATTTGATATCCATGTCTTTGATTATTGTTCACACAATGTCTGGGCATTTCGCTTCATTGTTCAAGAATGAATCAAGCTCCCTGGCATTTATATAAAAAGAAATCAAATGAAGTTCAAAATTATCAGATTGTGAAAATAAAAAATGAAGATAAAACTATTTGCCAGCAATGGAAGTTTGCTAAATAGAGATTTTTCAAAATTTTAGTATGTAATTGGGAGTTGTAACTATTATAGTGTCCATGGCGTTATGGTAGGTAGTGCATAAAAATAGGAGTTTTTGCACATGAGAGGTTTTCAAAAACAAGTGTCTATTCTAAAATCAAATCAAATATAAATTTTATTAATTTTTTACTATAATTGCGTGTTATGTATTGTTATTTTATTATAAAAGTATTCTTAAGATAGGTATAATCGGAGAAAAGAATACCAATTATATACCAAAGTCAGTAATATAATAACAGTGGAAATTTCGAACATTTAGTTATCTTAATACGATATAAAATTTACAAAAATATGATACAGAATATTAGTTTACAGAAATATAATACATATTTATTTGCAGAAATGTAAATTCATGACTGTGATTTATTTAATTGGAGGCAGTTCAAAAAATATTTTGTTTTATAAATATTCTATTTTCCATTGACATTCCATAAATTGAATTTGGTCTCAGCAATGTAACAAGTTAGCTACTAACAATATAAAAAATTAAAGTATTTCAAAAGAAGTATTCAGTTTATGATAATTTTTGCACACCATGGAAAATTAGTGGAATACAGTAGAATTGGAAGATTTATATGGTGCTGAAACTGTTTGAATAAACAATGAACTTTCAACTGTTCATATATATTTATTCTAAGTGTTGAATATTGTAACTAAGACTTTCCAATATAAAAATTCAAAGGAAAAGTGTATTAAAATCTAAAATTATGTAATGACAATTTTGTGTTGTTAGACACTAAATAATCAACCATCGAAGAACTTTTAGCCTTGTTTCCATGCACTTACAGCATTTTTTGAAATAATTGTCAGTGATTAGATGTGTTTAAGCTGCTATACTTTATTGTGTTATCAAGACATGATCTTATATCATCTTTGTTAATTACAGTAAATGAAGCATTACATTAGTACAGAAAAAGAAGCATTACAACAATATGGCATGTCAATGAACCAGCAATCTATATTTTGTCTATTGTTAGATACACTAAACATAGATTATACAATAATTAAATATCGATTACATCCCACAAGTAATTTAAGGGAAAGGCCATTGTTATAATTTATTTTTCGCATGGTTTTCCCATATGTGCAAAAATTTTTATCTACAACATTAATACATTTTGTAATTAAGTTTTTTCTTCTAAGCTTGTTTTAAATCTTATAAAAATGTGTATGGTTAAAATCTTTAGATTTATTGATAAATTCTTTTGTATAAAAATAACTATGATTTATTTAATTATTTGTGATATTACTATGTAAGTACACTTTTGAAATATTCTGATAATGTATTCTTTTGCATTCTTCTAGTTCAATGATAATGAGATTGCTTCATGGGAATCAGTGGAAGTTTTGAAGAATTTTAAAAAATTAGAAACTATTTATTTGGAGCACAATCCTGTGGCTGAAGATCCTATGTATAGGAAAAAAATTAAACTCATTGTACCTTGGATTAAACAAATTGATGCAACAATGGCTCAAGTCAATTAAACGGCATTTCATTTTTACATATTTTTGTCCATGCAATGGAAAAATTAATCGAGGTTTCTGGCTTTCATATTTGTTTTCAACTGCGATATTTATAAATCATCTGTTTCTAAGTTCTCAAAAGAATAGATATGTATTAGATTTTGGTTACCAACGTATAACAAAAGATTAATTTTAGTTTTCTATATTGTTTGAATACAAGGGAAGCCTTATACTTCTCAAAATGTGAATTAATTCTTATGTGATTTTTTTTTATCAATTTTTATTTAATGAAAAAACAGTCTATTTTTTAGTAATATTTTATAGTATATATTACTGCGAATTTGGAATAAAAACATGAGGTGAATTAGGATTTGGAATTTTATATGAATTATCTAATGTATATGCAGATTATATATTGTGTATTGCTTATATTTCATGAATTATGTATTATATGTCTTTATATGCAGATTTTAATAAATTTCTTTTGTTCTCGTAAATATTTTGTCTTAGTTAATTGCACGTTTCAGAAGTTTATCAATATATTTAATGTTGTATTTAAAAATACAGCTATTATCAAATATATTCCTTTGATAAAAGTTATTTTAAAGTTAAGCCTACTAACAAACCAGTGCATTGTAGTTCATATAACTACTGATGTGGACGATAAGCAAACTTTTCCTTTATGAAAATTATTGGATAAAAAACTTTTCTGCATTAAAACACAAGGCAAAATTTGCCTGGTTAATTCATTATATGATTTTTCATGTTTACATATTTAATCACACACACATATTATGTTTTAAGTTAAAGTTTAATATCTGTGTATAATCCACTCTCAATTTCAGAAAAAAGTAAAAATCAACTTTAATATACAGTAAAAAAAATAGCATAAAAATTGCATTTCCAATAAAATAAAGTGAATATAAAATATCTATTTTCGTTCAAATTATTTTTTAAGATTAAAACTATAATATCTTTTTATGTTCATTAGGAAAACAATTTTGTAAAGATTTAAAGTTTGTTATAGCAGTACTTCACATTTTAAAATCTCTGTTTTTGTAAAAAGCAGCTGCATAGTGTTCTGAAATTCCAAAAATCCAATCCTCTACGCTGAATTATTTTAAATATGCAGTGCCTTAAAGTAGTTTTAAAATTAATTCATTCCTAAAATAAAAGATCAAAAATGGCCTTTATATTTTATGTGTATTTAATAAAAAGATAAAAATTGCATTAAGAAATTTAGAAATTTTCCATTGGGGATCACAAGGAAATGAAAAAAAAAGTTCATACTGATTCTTTCTAATTATTATGCATTATGTTAGATTAAGAATTCTACCAGTTAGATAGGAGCAATCGGATGGAATCTTCATGATTTTGAAGCAAGGACTAAGCAGAAGATCCCTAATCTTGGCTTGCTCCTCAGAGGTATTATTTCACTTGGTGGACATTGCTCTCACATTCAGTTTTCATGTGCCAGGATTCAAATTCACAACCTCCTGATAATGAAAAAGATGCCCAAACCAACCAGGCCACTGTAAGCTCTCAATACTGTGTAGTTGACTGCTTAATTGTGTAACGTTGTACGGCATTGTAGTGTCCACCGAATAAAGCGTCTTACTGGAGGACTTTTCATAGATAATGGGCAGTACTTATTCATCTTTAATATAATATAAATGAAGGGCTGTGGTAGCCTATTGGTTATCGCATCGGCCTTCCGTGCGGAAGGGTGGGGTTCGATACCAAATGCCGCCTAAGACCCACTGAATACATACGATATACGTGCTCGTTAAATCTGTGAAATCGAAAGTCCTGTGGTCGGTCATCGAGCAGTTACCGTGGATGTAATAGTTTGGAGAAATTTTGGTATAAGTTCAGTATCCCCATATACGATTTCTCGCCAAATCTGGCGCCCTTTGTTTTGATCGTAGTGTTGCCGATTTCAGTTTTTGTTTTTATTCTAGTGTTGCCAAATTCAGTTTTTGTCACTATTCTTTTTTTTTTTTTTAACCCGTATTTGTTTTTCTTGTGTGTAATATAATTTTTACGTTATATATGTGTTTTTTTCCAGTGGCAACAGCTATTTAAGTTTCACTTCGAGTTTCTTTGTTTTAGAACTTTCTTTGTTCTACGTTTCTATTGCAGTTGGAAGCCATTTGTGTTCTGTTTGGTGTTGGTGCAATTAGGGGATTTTCCCTCAGTTGCGTTTCGTTGTCGCCAGCGTCCAATCATCGTAAAATTTTTCTTTTTTACAATTTCTTTTACATTATTTCTTTTTATTTGGTTGATTTATTATATATATATTTATTTATTCATTTATTTTATTTAAATTCTATTGCTTACATGTATTTTTTATTGTATTCGTGTTTCATCTTTATTTACTTAAAAAGTATATATTTAAAAAAAAAAAAATTGTGCAGGTTTTTTTTAAATTTTAGAAATTGTATATATTTAGAAAAGTATTTTTTGCATGCTTTTTACTTATTTTTATTGTTATTTTTTTTTTTACTGAAAAGTGACACTGGTGACAACGAACAAAACGTCGAAATAAATATACCAATCGGCATATCAGCTTAACTTCATATCAAGTAAGTGCATCATTTGTATTTATTTCCCTTTTTAAATTTTCTAAAATGCTTATTTTTCGATTGAAATTCGGGAAATTTCCCGTGTTAATAAACGCGTGCTTAGCTTGGCGATTTGGTGACGAAAAAAATTCGCCGCGTTCGCCAATAAATGGGGATACTGAACTAATTCCGAAATTTTTCTCCCCTTACAGATCAGTGTCAAAATTGAGGGAGGGGATCATCTGGTGATGCCATCTATCGCAGGATTATAAAAGCAAAATCGTACTTTTACCTTTGTGATGCTCTGAATAAACGAAAAACTCCTATTGACTTAAATTCGCATAGAGAGCTTGACTTGTCAAAAGTGTCATAAGTAACAACACCTTAATATAAATGAGGAAAATCAAGGAACTCCAAAGCATTCACCGAAATAGATATCTATGCAGAAAGGTGAAGAGCAACATCTATCTTCCATTGTTCAACAGAGACTGGGATAGAACCTAGATTTTATAATCACTGTATTTAATATTTTCCAAGTTGGCTGCATTTTCAATTGTTAACCAATTCTTGTGATACTTTATACGCTTGTAATTCGTAACGTTAGACTTAATACTTCTAAGGTAAAATAAATGAATCATGTTTATTGGTGTTCCATTTGAGAGAATTGATCTCGTTATTGGAAGGTTGAGGGTTCTATACCTCTGTCAGCTGAACATTAATCGAGTTCCTTAACGGCGCGGTTGAAGCTCGTAAAATATGTAATGACCGTAATGTCTTCCAAATTTCTTGGGTATGATGCATCAAGTCTTAGTCCCAACGCGGTCTAGTAGTAAAATAACGCTTTTTGGAGCTTTTTTTTTTTCGATCTCAGTTATTGTAACACAACGGGAGATGAATGTTATATACCTGTCAGGAAAGTGTTTGAGACTTTTCAGGATTTCTTTCGTTGCGACACGTGAATACGGCCTATTATCTATGGAAAATTCTTCTAAAAGGCAGTTTATTCAGTGTACATTGAAATGCCTTATGAAATTAGGCTGTCCACTGTATGGCATGACTTGACCCCTGGTCTTAAATTACGAAGATGAACTGAAGCGGTACCATTATATCCTTTAAACCATTAAGATTTAGTTATGAGGGACTTATTTAATTTTTGACTAAACAATAAGATTTGGTAAGAATAATGTATGAGGAATCAGTGAAAAATCTAAATAAGTAAGTACCAGTTTGCTAATACTGTCTTCTGTCCTTCCAGCTGGATGGCTTTGACCAATCCTGTACTTCTGAAGAAAACGGCATACATCACTTTTTTCAGTGCGCGTTGTTTTTTCACCATTGTCGGCATGGGATTATCTTCAAAGACTCATACTTTGCTTTCTTGACGTGTTGGAACATCAAAAAACGGTATGTACGTTTCATCACCTGTTACAATTTTAGAAATAATGCGGTGGCCACCATCATTTAGCAATTGAAGAGTTTCTTTACTATTTCTGACATGCTCCTCTTTTTGGTGCTCAGTTATATTATGGGGAACCCTACGGCAAAATACTTTTTTCACATGTAATTCTTCATGAATAATTTTGTGTATGGCTGCGGATCCAATGTTAAGCTTCTTCTGTATCATTTGATAGGTACAGCGATTATCATCCATTAACATTTTTCGTATGGCAGACACATTATCCCACATTACTGCCGACGGCGGCCTTCCTGTGTGTTCTTCATCCTGAAGAAAATGGCAACTTCTTCTAAATTCTCTAAACCAACTGAATACAGTAGCACGAGCTGGAGATTCATCACCAAATGTTGATTGCAACCGTTGAACGCATTCTTCTTGATTTAATCCTGCTTTAAAATCGCAGAAAATCATAGCGCGAAAATGTTCTCGCGTCAACTCCATTTTCTCTTCTGTTTGAAATTTATTCTACGCTAAACAAGTTGAAGTAAGTCAGTAAAAAATCGTCTTCTGTGTCAAAATACTTTGTATTTTAAAATTTAACCGTTATTTTTATTTTGCAAATTCTCGTCTGCGCGTATCTCAAAAATTTCAGAATAACCCTCATATTTTATCTCCCTTTGTATTTTCACAATTAAAATTTTCGTGAAAGAATAGATATAGATTTCTGGTATGTTCAAACAGATTTTGATGTAAATATTCTAGCACCCATATATTATATAAGATGACTGCATGAAATTGTATGATTTGCAACTAATAAATTAATTCGAATATTTAATTTCACGACAGCGTTTGGTTCAGGAGAAAAATATTTTTTATGAATAGTTCTTCAGACGTTTGAGAAATAAATGTCAACATTTTACTTAATGTTGATTAATATTTTAGATAAAAAATTTGGTTTTAGCTATGCAAAATATTTTTCCAGGATTCATTAAATCCTTACGAGTTTCGAATGTTTCATTGGCACAGGTGCCGTTATCATCCTTGATTACAAATTCTAAATCTTTTTGGCGATGAAGAAATGTTGCCAAAATGACATAAATACCAGGGTTCCAAAACAATATTTTCTGCATAATTCTTATAGGTCTCCATATGTATGACGTAATAAAAACGAGGTTGTCAGATACATACCGCCAAAAAATCGTCAGTCTCAAAATTTGGCATCATGGATTATACGGCACCTGTGCCGTTTCATTTCCAATAAGATTTATAGCTTTATTCAAAGAGTTGATTTGACATCTTCAATATTACAATAAAAATGTATATTAAACATGTTTTCTATATGTGTAATATACTTTTACTGAACTTACTTATAAAACTAAACAATATAGATATTTTTAATCATATCATTTTAAAATCGGCAAATTTCCAGCATCATAACATTAAATACTCGAAATGAATTTGTTTTTAATTGGATGGTAAAAACAGCATTACAACAAATATTAATTTTAAAGCTTTTAGACATTCGCTCTGTCTTTTAAAAATGATAAACTAAAACTAAAATAAATAAATAAAAAATAAAAAAAAATGATTTGCATTGCATATTATTAAACTAAGACTCAAGTTTTCAGACTTAGGATTTTTACATTAACTATTTAGTTGCATTTTTCCCTTCTTTAAGCGGCCTCCATTGAAAAAAATCAATAAATTAAGCAATGTATAATAAACAGTCACACACAAATTTATTCAAATATCTCTTATAATTATAACAAATTACTACTCAAGTAAAAAAAAATAAAATTAAAAAATTGATATTTTTGAAATTCATTGATGTTGTTTGTTTTCCAAATTAAATGAGTAGCCATAATTAGATTTTTGAAAACAAGATTGAAAATTGTTATAGAAATAAAGGAAAAAAATGTCAAATAAAAGCTAATCTATATTCATTAATTGTCTATAGTAAATCGAAGTTTGCAAATTAATGGGAAATATATTTTAGATTTATGTGAAATTATATGAAAGAAAAGACATATTTGTTATTTAATACAATATACCTATATAATAACAAACATGTTAATAACTCAAAACCTTGTCTCAGACTGTTATGTTTAAAACAAATCATTTTGCTTAAAGTAAATTATTTTAATTCTGAATACTAAATTAAAATACCATGTATGGAAACATTCTTCAGTTTGTAGATGACCCCCATGGATATTCCACACCTATTTTTCATTTTATAGCAAGACTTCTGGCTCGTGACCCATCTGTTCATTTCTGACCTGAGTCTTGTCAGCCACCGGTTGCTCACGTGACCACCTGTTCCCTCACATTTCCCGATAACTTTTCTTTTTACAAAAAAAAATCCCTAAATGTAAAATTCCCTATATTTCTAACACAAACAACTTTTCTCAAAACAAGATTTTTCTTTTTCTTTCCTATATTACGAATGTTAATTTTGCTCAAATATTTGTAACTCATTAATAATTTATGATTTAAAATGCAGTCTTATATTCAGTTTAATCCTGATTTCTTATGCAAAAAATTTATTTTTGTTTCGCTAGAATATGTTTTCCTTATGCTCTTAAAATACTCGGTTTTAAAGAAAATTGTACCGGTTATATAGACAGTTAAAAATTTTCATCCTTTTTAAGTCTTCTAGTTCTTCTATTCTTGCCACTCTTAGTCTTCTAAAATAACAACTGTTGATTAATTCCACCAGAACTTGGTGATGTTTGTGGTGATAAATTTGTTCTCCAGTTGCCTTGGCGACAAATTAGCGGCAAGAAAAGTTCGTGATGCGTAATAGCTTTCCTATAAAGCCCCTATTAAAGCCTAATATCCACCATTTTCCGACAAATACCAATCTTAACGACGTGTCTAAGCCTAGTTCTGTTTCGGTGGTATAATCAAGAGGATGAGTTATATAGATTAATGAAGAGGAATATGGAACCAGAGTCACCCATAACCAATAAATTCTTCTGAGTTATTTTTGCTCTATTAATCATTGCTGCATTGCGAATATTATTTCTTTAAAAAGAATCTCTTCTAATGCTCTGAAAAATTTTCATATTTTATGAATTTTTCCATTGAACTTCAAGGATGTTTATTTTTTAAATTTAAGAAACCTTTTTTACCTGAATTTATGTTTTACATTTAAAAATTAATTCAATTTTCTTAACTACGGTAATTTAATTTTAAATAAATAAACAGTCTGCGAAATTTTTCATTATAGTAAATTTATTTACACACAATTAAGAAATTTGGCATGGAGAATTCACGCCAAATTGCGCAACGATTATTTTTTCACAATTCCTACTCTTTGTGCATAAATTGTTTCATCTACAATGAATGCCATAGATAAAAAAGTAAATTCAAAACCATTGTCTTCTACAAGTATATTTATCTATTTTATCTTGTAAACTTGTCGATGAAAAATATTCATAACCAATTTTAGGTTTAGTTTGATTTATTTATCATTCAGTAAACACTTATGTTGCAAGACAGAAAATTATTAAATAATAATTTAAGCCATTGAAATTCCTTTATGATTTAATATTTCATTCGTTCTCGAGCTTTTAACGTCCTTTAATTAGTATTTGAGGTTTGTATTATCCTGTAGTTATAAATAATTATCTTTTCAAGATTAATTGGAAAAATCAACATGGATATACAATAGGTGTAACTGATAGGAAATCATTTTAATATGCATTCAAACTTTGGTTATTTCGAATAAACATTATCAATCTTTAAATTTCAAATACGAAATAATGCCAATAAATTTCTTTTATTCGAGCCAACTTGTGCAAGTACTTGACGTGGAATAATTTGAAAAACCAATGTATTTTTTCATATTATTGAAAACCATCATGATCATATTACATGTCTTAAACTGTCAAAATATTTCAATTGCTTTTCTATAGATTGTGAGTTATTTGATACAGCGTAATGGAAGCCTGTTTGGCAGAGCTTGTTGAAAGTGGAAGAGAAATTATCTAGTTTATTCCTGAAATATTTTTATAAATAATAAGTAAATAATATGAAGGGTTAGTCTTTGACTCTGAAGTCCCTTGCCAACAGAGAGAAAAATTTAAAATCGATGACAACTAAACAAAATATCCTTTCCTTGAGTTGCAAATATTCATTCTCAAACAAATTTCCTTTGACGGAAGACAACTATGTCGGTAAGAATGGAAAAAATTTTCTGAATTATACAAAATAGAGTTACCGAGTTAAATTTGATTAACGTCTTACATTAGCAACATTGTATGCACAGATAAAATTAAGAAAACATATTATGGCACAGATGCCGTATAATCCAGGATGCTAAATTCTGACTTTTTTGGCAGTAAAGAAATGTTGCCAAGATGACTTATGGTGCCGTGCGCAAGGACGTAATTACTCTAGGGTTTCCATAATAGAATTTTCTGCATAATTCTTATAAGTTTCAATATCTATGACGTAATAAAAACCAGGTTGCCAGATACATAAAATCCGCCAAAAATATCCCCAAATTCAGAATTGGGCATCCTGGATTATACGGTATCTGTGACCATATTATATTGATTTCTTATTTATTTTAGAGGATACTCTGCTTTAAAATTGATTTCCGTATAAAAATTATTTCGATCGTTCAATATAAACAATTTTATTACCTCAAACAAATTCCAATTGATAAAAATTCCACTGTAATGTATGTTCTGATTATATGTTCAAGACGTATTAGAGAGCTAGATGTTCATATTGGTTCAGTGTAGAATCGGATGCCCCTTAGATTGGTGAGAATTTGGTGATGAAATTCAATTTCTGTTAATTATTAATTGACTGTTCAACCGTCTAATTTGTGTAGCGACGCAATGGCCATCTTGTTAGTCACATTTTGGCGACCATCTTGGCCCCAAAAATATCACCTAAGAATCAAAGGGACACCCGATTGTAAACTTTTACCGTTCATATTTCTGTAAAATATTTTTTTCTTAGTGATTGCTTATCTTGTACTCTTCAATTACTTATCAATAAGCTACCTTACATTTTTATATAATTTTATAAATCATAAAATTAAATATAAAATTATCTTTTTTCTGCTGCATTTAGGAATACAATAGACCTCCTTTTTAAAAGGTCGTGTTCTGGTTATTACAGCATTCAGATAAAAACTTTATTTTTCATGTGTACAGCGAAGTATTTAATTTAGTGGGAAGAAAAAAATGCATTAACAAATAATGATGAAATAAACGAAGTATCTGATATAACGAATTTGAAGTCATGAATTGTTCACATTATCAAGTACATATGCATGAAATATCCTCTATTTTGAAAAGACTGGCGTAGAAAAAATTTGATCTACATAAATGGAATCATTATTTTGTCCGCCACATTTTTGTCGCGGTTATTTTGAGAACGGATGTTGATTTCCAGTTAAATTTAAAACAGGCGCAATGTTTTTATTTCTAAGCATTGATTACAGAGTTTTTAATAAGTGTGAACCGTAATTAACGTTAATTTGAATTCACCCTAAAGTTGCTTTATGCCGCGAGGACACTGTTCTTTAAATCTGCTCACTTCAAAATTTGAAAAATCAGTTTTACTGCAAGGGGAGAAAACTATTTTTTTTAAAAGTCTTATGTAAGAGTTAAACTAATTTTCATAAATAAAAATAAATCAAAACAGAAAAAATGATATAGTATTAATAATTTTTTTTACTAAAAATTCTTTTTCGACAGAATTATTTGATGCGCTGACATTTGTGATAATGTCAGACACCATAATATTTATGATGATTTGAAATTCATAAATTTTATAACGAAATGTATTCATAATTTAATTTTTTATTAAAGAATAATATAAAATATCATTCTTTAATTTTAAGAAAAAGATTATGAATAAACATTTATTTGCATAATCTAATTATTTTAGGTAATTATATTTTCGCATTTCTATTTATATTTCCTTTTTTTTTTCTGATTATGTTAATGAGAATATAACAAAAATAAATAAGTAACTTAAAAGTAATGAAATAATTCAGATAAAATTTTTATTAATATTAATAGTTAATTTATTGATATTGACACATACAAACATTTTTCGTATTAATATGATATGTTGCCACCATTTACCCCAGAAAAGAAATTGTGAATCTGACGTTATTTTAAAGATTAAACTTCTGTTTCATGAACAGAATTAATGGCAAGAAATCATTAACTATAATTAACAGCATATTTGATGTGATAATGTGGGAGTTGTGAAAAAAAATGGTATTAAATGGCTAGATTAGAATATCAATAAATAATCAGTAACTATAATTTCTCCTGCTTTACTAATATGTTCCATGCCATCGTCAGCAATACTGTTGAAATGTAAATGAAAGAAATGTAAATTTATTCAATGAAATATTATTCGTAACATAACTGTTTTTGCTTTGAAGAATAAAATAAAAAATTTATGAAATTTTTAAAAATTTAAATCGTTTTTGCCGATTTAAACTAACTATAAAATGGAGGCCTTGTCTTTTTCATTTTGCTCTTCCCGCTATTCAATTGTCCATGTGTTAAATCCATGTAAAACGGCTTCTCAAATCGATGCTTTGCTCTTTATATAAGAAATCGTTTTATTAACAAAATGACTCTTTTCTAAAACATTCGATGGTGAACTTCGCCTTGTTTGCTGATGCTCGAAGAATGCGATTGGAAGTCAAACAACAAATTCGTCGACAGGTCGGATTTACGACTTCATCTCAATACGATGTGTGTAGATGAAACGTTATCTGACCAAAGAGAATTTTAATAAAGTGGCGCAATTGTGATCTCAACTGGAACGAAACAAACAAATACTTTATGGTTAAAAACAAATTCTTAAAGCATTTTTTTATTGTTAAATTTAATGCACATCAAAAAACAAGCAGAGTAATTATAACCACCTATAATATATTCTAAAATATAATGTTTTGCAACTCTCAAATAAGATTTCGTTAAGTTTAAAGTCATTAATATTAAGTCTTTAAAATAACCTACTTTTTGTACAAATCATAATTTAAATTTTGAATTCTCAGTTAAATTTTCTATAATTATTTATGCAGGTGAAAATTGGGAAATGTTTAAGAAATTATTCGAGAAAACTCATATTGTGAGATTTAATTTATCCTTAAGTAGCTAATATTTGAGCATTGTTCTAATAAAAAATATCCCATTTAAATGTTTTTAAAAGTTCTAAAAAAAATATAGATTTTTTATTCTTTCTTGATAATATTTTTTTCACATATTTTCACAATATTTTTTTCTTCATATTATAAAAGCTTCTTTACTTTTGTTGTTTTAAAATAACCTTTTAGTATGGTAGGTAGTTTTTAAACAAAAGATTTTTACTTTATAAAAATAAATCATTCACTTACAAATTTAGTTATAAGAAATTCAATTATGTTTGAGGGATTTATTTTATCAGATAAAAATTGTCAAGCATTTTAAAGAAATTATTTGAGAAAACTCGTATTGCGAGCTTTAATTTATCCTTAAGTAGCTAATATATGAGCATTTTCCAATATAAACTAGTAAAAACTATTTTATACTTTCAATTATAAAATATCGTATATGCCATGCAAATTAAAATATGCTATGAAACAAGTCTTGGTTTTTTAGACTTTTGTATCATTTATATGATATATTTATATTGAAACAAAAACTTGAAAATTTAATTTTGACATAAATAAAAATTCTTTCGTGAAATATTTTTTATCTATAAATTTTATTTAAAAAAATATTTGTTTAATCTTTGTTTATTATTATAATTCTTTCATTCTCAAATAACATAATTAATAAGGAAACTTTTTTCAATTTATGTTTTCATTATTTAAAAAAAACAGTTTTATATATATAAAAAAAAGGTAGTCAAAGAAAATAATAGAAAACGATTTGCAATTTAAATTTTTTATTTAAAAAAAAAGAAAAAAAGAAAATGAAAGAATAAGTTAGTATATGATGTTTAGTGAGATACGATTAAGATTAAATAAAATAAGTAAAAAAAAATTACTCTGCAAACTGTGGAAATAAGTGCCATTTTTTTAAAAAAAAACATTAAATTTTTCAAAGTTTAAGAATTAGAAATATTTTTAGAGGTGATTATTAATAAGTGTGAATAAGAGTAAACATGAAATTAACAGTGGTTACGTGCTCTTTGCAGTATTCTTTATTAGCATTTATTAGATAATTATGATTTTTAAGCCTCCTAATATAAGAAAATTTTGAAATAAGTTCTTATAAAATCAGACTTTATTGGAGAAATTTCATTTATATAAAGAGATAAATTATAATTTTTTTAACTATCGATTAGAGTCACACGTTTTAAGACTTTTAAACATGAAAAGAATTAATTTTAATAGTAAAAATCTAATAAATAAATTAGCTACATGTTTATTTTTTGAATATTTTAAACTAATTATATATTTATTTTAGACCAGAAAAATCTTTGTAGTTTAGTGGTAACCAGATTATGAAAATATAAGGAAATATTCATATTAGCAATTTCATTTTTTTTTTTTTTTTTTCGATTTTTTCTGTGCTTACATATACATGAGGATCCGAAGGCTTAGGTGCTTGCCTGTGTCACTCGAGCCTGAAACCACCTTAATGCGCAATAGTCAACTGCAGCGACTAATGCTCAGAGTTGGATAGTTTTTTCTGAAATTCAATATGATAAATATAGGAACCATAATATTTCTCTGTGACCTGAAGGCTGATAAAGCCTGTGCCAGATGTCAATGTCGTCACTAAACCATGACGTAAAATGACGAAAAATTGGAAGTTTTAAATGATTTCCAGCCGGTTACAGTTAACGGGTAAAAAAAAGTTTAGAAGTTAAAAAATTTTCCTTTTCTGATATCATAAAAAATTTTTATGAGTGGGAAAAAGGTTTCCAATACAGAAATGCCACGATAATATTTAACCTAGAATTTCTGTCTGACTTTATACAGAGTTTAAATCTGTTAAAAACATTTTTTAAATGCAATAATGCTCAGAGAATAGTCATACATTTCCATTTAGTATAAGTTTCTTTCTAATTATTGATTAGTTAGCTCAAAGTCTGTTAGGAACTTTATAACATCAAGTTCTTTAGAAATTTAAAATCAAATCTTTGTTTTAGATTTTTATCAAAAGCATAAGCATTGCTATAATTATATGACCACATAATCAAAGTATATTTATAAATGTTAATATTCTTTTGTTTTAAATACTTTGGAGTTTCATTTTCTGTACCAGGAATAGTTTCAAAATTTCTAAATTCGTTCTTAGAAACATATATTACTTGTGAAGAAGTCTTTTATAACTAAATGCTGTATTCGTATACAGAAATTGATTCATTCTTTAAGTCTTTAAATGACGTTTGTACTAACTTAAAATTGAAATGTTTTATTCAGTTTTTTTTTTGTTCCTTCAAAATGGTGCAATATTTTTTCCATTAGTTCCGAAAAACGTTAACACAATAAAATCATTACTCAATTTTTTTTCGGATCCGACCGATAGCTGAGTGGTCAGTGTTCCTGACTTCTGAGCTGTGGGTCCCGGGTTTAAATCCTGGTTCGGGCTGGATGTTACTTTCTCTTTATGCTTCTATGTCCTTTCTTCTGTGATGATGTATGAATGTGGCCCACCCTGTGTAAATGGATTTGTGGTGGTATGGCGCGGATAACGCTATTCACCACCATGACTTCGTTCACAGTTACCCTTCTGGGTAACGACAAATGAGTTGCAGTTTGCTTCAAAGGGACACCCAGTGCCCGCCATTGTAAAAAAAAAAAAAAATTATGGGAATTTGTTTTCCCTTTTTATAATAGATAAATCTTGTTCGAATTCAATGAAAAAAAAGAAGAAAGTATATCTAAGGAAATTAATTAGAATAGTTCCTGAAATGGTAAGTATAATTATTTATTAATGCTAAATAATTTTATGAGGTTAATATTTAAAAATTTGACACTTGGATATTTTTCTATCGACAACTAAAATGGCAATGAACGTATGCAGAAAATTTTGTTCCAGACAACCAAAAGTATCTATTTTTAAAATTACATAAAGTACAGGAACTTCCGCAAGAATTCCAGGAATAATTTGGCGCCAACTCGAGAGAAACACATTAAATTATCTTTAAAGTCACGCAAACCTCCGTGTTGGACTTAATTTATATCCGCCAACGTTAGAGCCAATTTTTTCTTAAAAATTAATTTTAATTTACTTTTATCTTGTTTTTGAAAAAATTATGATGTAAAAACTTAAAATTAGTGAAAATGTTAGCTACACATAGCATTCTTTTGTTGAAATTGATTATTTTCTGACAAATTTTAATAAAGCGGATTAAAAACTCTGCAGAAAATTGTAGTGCATCAATCTTAATTTAATTTGGATATAAGGTTTATGTGACTATATTCTTTGAAAAGAAGTAAAATCTAAGAAAAATATTGTATGATAAAATATGGTTAAAAATATACATTAATAAGTACATTTTATCCAATTTTACTAAAATTCAATCATCTTTAAAAAAATTTGTGAATGAAAAAGTTCTTCATATACAATTAAATTTTTGCTTCATTTAATAGATAATTCTACTATAAACTTGTAGGAATGTAATAAAAATATTTATATAACAAGTTTTATATAAATATATTTATTATTACTTGAATTATTTTACTGACTAGGAGAGGGCTGGAGATTTTGTGAAAAATAAAGTTTTGAGAAAATCACCTTTAAAGTCACAGTTTCGCTTGTGATAGTGATGATATGCGTCAATTATTTACAAATATATAATCCAAATAACGACCTCATACTTATGGGCATCAATTGTGGAGATTAGAGACAAACATATAAATTTTAAAAAAATAGCAAAGGAAGTAAATGATCACTTTTCTTAATAACTTTCGATATGAAAATGCAACTCCCTATTTTGTTTTTCAAAAAAACGATGCATTTCAAAATTCTTGTAACTTAATTTCTGTTTGGCGTACAGTAAAATAAAAACTTGTTATGGAAACTTGATAGTTCTGAGTACAAAATTCGCAGGTAAAAAAAAAAAAAAACATGACATGTTATCGAAAATCAACTTTTCAACATACGTCGAATACCTTAAATGTTCTACATATTGAAGAAATTGAAAATTGAAGTATCTTATTCAAAAATAACGGTATATCCGTAATGTGAAAATGAATTAAAAATAAAAGGAGACATTAATTGAATAATGTAAAAATTTTGAGTAGAAATTGTTAAGAAGAAAATTATAGAAGCAATGAATTGAAATTAAAAAATGAAATTACTATCGAACTATTTTTTTTTTCGTAGAAATCAGGAAAAAAGTGCTTGTTTTTGGATGACAAAGCAAGGACATGTAACAAATAGTGTCTTTTAAGCAAATATTTATGTTACAGATATGTATTATAACTCTGTGATTCACAGCTCATTTTTCTTTTTATATATATAAAAAGGTGAAATAACTTGTTTTCAAAAAGAATTAATTTAAAAAAATTATAAATAAAATGTCATATCTGACTCTCACTTAATATGCGTCATCAAAAATCACATTGATTCAAAATTTGTTCGATGCCAGAAAATTATGAAACCAAAGTATTTCATATTTCAATAAATTTATATAAATGAGAAACATAGAGATTTGTTGAAAGTGTCCACCTGACTACAGAAGATAACACATTTGAAGTTAGAAGATGATCGACTTCCAAATTGCCAATGAAAAGAAGAAATAAAATAAAAAATTCAAAAATCGTTTTCAACTCCCTTAAGATGAATTTGGCAAAGAATCGTTGTACTGGAAGAAGAAATCCGAATGGAAAAAGAAGGAAGTTTCAAAAAAATTATTCTTAAGATGAATGATGAAAATAAGAATTGTAAAACGGAAGAAAATAGAAATAATATTTTAAAAATGGTAAACGAAAGAAAAGAGAACTTTAAAAAGAAACTGTCTAAGAAGAACATTTTGAAGAATGAAGAGAAAAACTAAATTAAAGTAACTGAAATGTGTTTCTTAAGGAAGACAAACAATAAGTAATGCTATTTTTCGAATCATTCGAAATCTTTGATATAATACTTATAGTAATATAGTAAGAAGATCTTTGATATATAGTATCTACAAAGTAAACAAAAAAGTTCTTGCCGTTTTCACGTTGGTATTGAATGAAGTGAGAATAAGTATGCAAATTAGAGTGGTTCAGACATCGGTCAACCGAAAGTAAAAATACTACTCGTTGTAAAAGCACAGGTCCAGCTCACACATTTATCAATCGTAATTCGCACAGTAGCAAAGAGAAATGAACATGTCGAAGGAGATCGTTCGGTATTGTTTGTTTTATGACTTCAAAGTCGATTTATATGCTGCTTCATCAAATCACCGAATATGTCAATACAACCGCGAATGGATTTATGGCAAGGTATTGGTCTTACAAATTCAGGTCGGGAGATTAGTTCCTCTGTGATGAAGTACGCAGTGAAAGATCACAGGCCTTGGATGACGAAGCTCTGCAAGCGGCTATTGAAGAGGAAAGTAGTAAAACGTGTGGTGTGTACTGTTCTTGGCCGATAACGCGATGCTGCATGTCACACGAGTAGACAAGAATACCATACAGCGATTTGGTTGGGAGAATTTTCCTTATTCACCTTACCTTGCACCATCGGATTATCAAATCCTCCATTCTCTGGGCAATCATTTTCGTGAAAAATCCGTCACCATTAAACAGACTTGCGCCAAGCACTCACGGATTTTTTTGTTTCCAAACCACCGAGTTTTACCGCAAAGGAATTGTATAACTAAAGACACAATGACAGATGATAGTGGGTGCCGATTGGTGATTACTTAGAGGACTAACAATAGGATACACTTTTTGTAGGCCATGTTCTTTTTGGTCATTAAAAACGGCAAGAACTTTTTTCTTTACCTTGTAACAGTAATTTGACTTGTTCAATGTGACATAAACATGACTGACATTTTTAACTTTTCACTTCTTGAAAGTTCATTTGTTTTTTTGTTTTTTTTTTTTTAAATATCATGAAATATATGAAGGTGAAATTTTTTTAATAGGAAAAGATTAGTTAATATCTACTATATCAGAAATTCAGATACGATTACGATGAAATAAATATGACTGCAATAGTAACTTAGAAAGAAGGGTAGTATTATGAATTTCGATTTAATATATTTAATTAAATGACCTACTTAATTTATATTTTTCTGAAAATTCTTGATGTAAAGGTAAAGATCTACAATGACCAATCTGAAAACATAATGCCAATAAGGTTCCAAGTCGAGAGAGATTTGGAGGTAAATTGTGGATCCAGACATTGCAAATTTTAGAACTGTTAATAGTAATATCTTGAATTATAAAACTTGCTCATTTAAAATTGTACTTTTAAGACAATTAAGATGTAAAAATGCACCTTACTGTAAAACGAGAAACGTACTATAAGCAATTCCAATGAAATATGATGTCTTCACGAATATTCTTAATATATTTATATAAATTAGCTTATTTGTTGAAAAGGATTATTAGGAGATTTTGTGTAAATTATACCCAAATAATCTCTTGGATCTTTGAGTTAATAACAGTGTCTGGGTAACTGTCTTAATAAAAATTCCCAACTCATAATTGGTTTTCATAATTTATTGAATTTTAACTAACGAATGAATTACGTGATGTTACTCAGAACATTCATTTATTTATTCCAATATTGTTTAACTCTGGGAGATGAAACTAATCAGATTAATGGAAAATATAAGGATTTTAAAAGTATAAAAACGCAGAAGAAATTTTTTTTATGATATGTTGTATGTTATAAATACTCCATAATATCTTACTAAATTGTGCGAAACATTTTTAGTTTTATCTCATAAGGCAAAAATAAATACAAGAGTGGACTTAAGGAAATCATATAGCAAAAAATATACAGTGCTCGACATTATAAATAAAACACCAAGAATTAATAGAACCAAAAATTATGCAAATTTCAGGGTAGATGCACCTTACAGAGTTATGCAAATGATATGAAAATCGCAGCTCACCGGCTCACGTAGGATAAGATATAAGGTGAGGAACCAGCAGAGAGGGCAATATTCACGCCATTATAACTGCTTGGCAAATAATCGTTGTAAGTTTGTTTATGTTGCAAAGGCCGCCTGTAATTGCAGAGAATGCCATCCCATCGAAGATGCAGTCAGTTCCAGTAGGCAGACGAGTTTACGAGGGGCATGGTGATCGGTCTGAGAAGGGCAGGTTGGTCCTTATGGCAAATCCTAGCTGACAGATACCGGCACGTGTCCACATTACACCGGCTGAGGCGAAGATGGTTGGAATAAGGAATTGTTGAACGTTTGCGGGGTGTCAGTGCACCCAAAGTGACGTCAGCAAGCGCGGATCGATCCGTCCGACGGAAGACGGTGACGACCCTGCAAAGCACGCCTACCGAAATTAGCAACATGTGCAAGACACTATAGATGTTCTCATATCGAGCAGAGCCATTCTCTGTAAATTGGTTGCTAGTGGACAGCACTCATGGTGTCCATTAAAAAGACTGTCATTGACCCCACAGCTTAGAAACCAAAGTCTGGAATGGTACCGCATTAGAGCGATGTGGAAGATGGAATGGTAAAGGATTGTCTTCTCAGATGAGTCACGCTTCTGTTTCTTCAAGAATAGTTGCCGCGAACGAGTGTGGCATCAACGTGGGGACCGGTCCAATCATGTAGCAATTGTGGAACACCCCACCGCGCGACAACGCGGCATCATGGTTTGGGGTGCCGTTGCGTATGATTCCAGGTCACCTCTAGTTCGTATTCACGGCACTATGACAGCCTAATGTTACATGGATGACGTGCTGTTGCTGGTGACACTCCCCTACCTTCAGAGGGTGCCCAATGCCCTTTATCAACAGGATAATGCCGATTGCACTTATCAGCCAACATGCCCTACAAGGTGTACAGCTGCTTCCCTGACCACCGTGCTCATCAGATCTCTCACCAATCGAACATGTTTCGGATGTGATTGGTCGCGATTTGCAAACTCTGGCGCTACCTCCTTCAGAAGATGCCATTTTGACAAATGGTTGACAGGAAATGTAGAATCATTCCACAGGACGCCATCCGTCATATACGTATGGCGTCCTGTGGAATGACTCTACATTTCTATGTAATTTTTTTTCTAATGTTCTTTTTTTTAATTTCTATTCTAATGACTCTAGATTGGCTGTGTGCCTAGACGTGTTGCTTCGTGTATCGCGTCTACGGTGGTTCTACAACCAACTGACCCGACCCTGTTCTCGCTTTGTACTAAACATATCATTTCGAATTATAGATCACTTATTGTTCGTTGATGTCTCTTTCTGTTAGCCGAGTTTCGTTACTTTCTAGCAACTCCTTCTTGGTTTTGTATTTTCAATGTCAGGCAATGTATTTACCACTAACTTTTAGGATTTCTTCCTTTTAAACTTTGAAAGGATGATGTTGAAGATTCAATTTTTCACAACATTGCCTTTCATCTTTACATACAGACTATTTCTGGGTTATATCGAATTATGTTTATTATTAGGAAAAAAAAATGCATTATTTTGACATTTTTAGTCTTCAACTTTAGTAATGCTGATGTTTGCAATTTCAATTAAACTCATTGAGAACTTCTCTATTCATTTCACAGAAACAGAAAATATTGTTATTTTCCTCTAGTAATATTTTAATGTTCTTGATTACGATAATAATTAATGTCATTTTTCAATTAATGTATCACAGTATTTTGGATTTATATAATTATTTTTAACGCTCTAAGCAACAGAAAATAATTTTTACTGTACTTTTCATAATAAAGTAAAACAGCAGTCAAAATTAATTTCGATAAGTGATATTCTAATGAATAAAAAATTTTGAAAATAGCATATGGCAGAAGAAAGATGAGCGTTGTTATTAATTTTTATGCGAAATTTTGCATGCTGACATTAGAAAATTTTTCACAATTAGCTTTTACAGAGATTTTAATGCGGAGATTTTCCAAAATATATTAAATATTCATTTGAAATAAAAATAAATTTTGATAATTAAGGTAATCTCATTTTATATGCAGAAAAGTTGCAAATTATCTTGAAGGCTTCGATTTCTCTGCATAAAAAACAAAACGTTGCACTTTTCTGCTTCTATGGGTGATGTGCCTTTTCGATACACATATGTCAGGATGGCTGCTTGGGAGTTTTCAAGGTTTTCTCTCTTGAGATATGTGAATGCAACCCATTATTTAAAGAAAAATTCCCCCGGAAGCTAATTAAATGATATATATTAAATTACCTTACAAAAGCTTTAGGCTGTCCTCTGCGTAATCTCAAAGACAACTGGAATAATAAAATCTGAGAATGTTTTTCGAATATCATCCAACGTAATTTTGAAGCCTAACTCTGCTGACAGTGAATATTTGTGTGTCTACCGATTTTTAATATTAAGTTCTGAAATATACCACTAAACAATCATGTATCTCAAAAAATTTAGATTGTATGGTTAAAAGCATTTCAGCGCATAATAATAATAATAAATTAAAATAATACGAAAAATCAGAAACGTTGTCATTCCATTTTTAATATGGATTTTTCTGCAAACTTGGTAAAATTGCAGATGAACGATGAAGATATTTAGTCTGAAGCATATAAATAATAATAATAAAACAAACGTTTTTCTAATAACTCACACAATGGATCAAAACTTTGAATATATGTAAATCATATTTTGACCTTAATCATCATTATCGTTTAATGTTGTTAATCATTACATTAATTAAACATACGCTTGAAGGTATTCTTATTTTTGATGATTTTTACAGATTCTTTCCTATTTTTTTCATATTACTCCAATGTTATATACGTTTTAGATTTACTCTTACATGATTTTCACAATTAATTAGTTTTTAATTTATTGGGCAGGTTTGCGAATTGATATGGTTCGAAAGCTATGGAAACGAGTTTAATGAGGAAGTATTTACTGTAAAAAATGAAAACGATTATAAATCAAACAATGAGATACATGCCCTAGGATCTATAGTATGGTCTAAATATAATTGCTATCACGGTCTCGCGCGTGATGGATAATGACTTTAGAACAGATGTCGCTAGGCTATCTTTCTAGTTACCAGAACAACTGACATGTTTCAGACGAGGGCATTACTTAATGCCTATTTTGCTGCCATTGCGGTTTTTGTGTATTTTCCGATGCGTGACCATAAATGAAAAGTTATCGTATTTCCCGGAGTATAAGATCTTTTGTAATATTTTTGAAGGATAGAACTTTATTACTGTTTGTTAATGAATTCAAAGTATTTTAAACATAAAGTCTCCCCCCCCCCCAAGTCCTCCATTGCTGCCTCATCGTGGCAGGGGAGTGTTTTTAAGGCGAAGTGGGCAAAATACGTCGGGATGTGATGGTAGGTTCACCCAAGACGTGAAGACCATTCCACTATGCTCAGCTAAATGCAATACACCATGAGGTGCCTCTAAGTTCTTGACATATTGCTGTCCTTTTATCATGACTCGTCGATTCGAAAATAATGGAGACACTAACTTACTGTTCATATAGCAATAACAGTCATAATACTTCAGATGTTACATTTACGAGCCCAGATATTTTCTGAAGATGTTGTTGGACTGTGCAAGATTCGATCGGGAGTGACCATTTGCCTGTATTCATACAGCTTGGTCACTTCCACAAAACTCCAAATAGCAAAAAGGCCCTTTTTTGGACTTCAAACAATGGCTGTGCTCTAATGTTTTAAGGCGTTCGGGCTCATGGACCTGGTTTGATGTTGTTGTCAATCAGAGCAGATAAGCCACAACAACAAGCACAAAGTAATAAAGAATACAAAATACTTTCTGCAAATGCCCATTCAAATACAAAATATTTTCTGCAAACGCCCATTCAATCTGGGAAAGAAGATCTTTTTCGTCAAAACCCAGACACTTTTCTCCAGTACTAAATGAAGAGTCATTTCTGAATCAGCATAAGAGTCCTTAAGCAACAAATTGTCCCCTGTACCATCCAGTGTATTATCAATTTCTTAAATAATTTAGTTACTGTCTCTGTCTTAAATAATTTAGTTATTAAGACATTTCTTAAATAATTTAGTCACTGTCTTATATATATAGGTCTCGTATGTTATGTTTACTGTGAGTTGCGCTTCTTTTGGATCCTCTTCCTGATTCCGTTAAGTTCTTTACCATTTTCTCAGCTGGGAGTAACCTCAAATACTTCTCTGTAACTCTGTTTCTGTATCGCCGCGTTTACATGTAACTTGTATGTTGTGTTATAGCAACGCCGACATTATTTTTTGAGCCACAACTTCCCAGCAAATTTAAGAAAATCGAATAGCAGAAATTTCACACATTTAATAGTTCTTCATAAAAATTGAAGAGTTACAACGAGAGAACCCAATTGAGACCAGCGATGACACCGCATTCATAAAACTCTACATAATTATAATATTACTGCACTCTGCAAAGAAACAAAGGAGGGGGGGGGGGTTCGCAAAACACCGAATAGAGGAAGTTTTCTGGATCTAATCTTAAAATGAGTATCAAAATATATGACGCACCCCTTTTTCAGACTTATTTTCAACGAAAAATTGTGTCTTATGATGCGGCAAACACACACACAATAATAAAAAATAAAAAAATAGTTTTATATAGAATACTTTACGAAAAGATTATAAAAATGAAACTCACATTAAATATTTTAAATTGATAAAAGAATAAAATTCATTATAATGTAAAGACTTTAGGAATTGTAAAACCCTAAAACAAGTCCCATCATGCCTTAGTGGTAGAACAGTACTCTTTAAAACAGTTTCTGGTTCGATCCCAGCTATTGTTGAATAAAGAAGAACCGATGTTGCACTTCTCCTTTCAGCATGCACGTCTATCAGGGAATCTCTGAGGTTTCTTCCGTTGCGATTCGAAAATGTGGCCTCTTGGCGATTAAAAGTTCTTCCGAAAGACAATTTACACAATGAAATGCCTTAAATTATATTTTAAGTTATTACGGTGTTCACAATAGAACTAGACCCCAATATCAAAAGATCTAATTACTATGGAAAATGTTCTTGATAATTTCTCAGAAAGATGTGTGGGTTCATCATTGTCTTGCGGTAAAACACTGCCCTTAAGATGAAAGGTCCCGAATTTTTGATTTCAGTGACTGTCGAACAATAGAATATAGATGTTGCATTTTTGCTTTCTGCATGCACATCTGCCAGGGTGTGTACTTGGGATTTTTCTGCTTTTCTTTCCTTGTAACACATGAATACGAGCCATTATCAATGAAAAGTTCTCTCCCGTAAAGAATCATTAAAGAATGGATATGAAAGAGCTTTGCGACAGACTGTTAGATTGTCCGTTAATGCGCTATCAGAGAGGACTTCTTATTCAATTTGATTTCGGTCAATAAAATTATTTGATATAAGCAATCCCGATTTAAATACGTTTTTTCTCTCGCAGAAACAAAATTACAATTTTAAACTAAGTAATATAAATAACTCAATTATTTAAAAACATATGGAATACCGCACCTGAATCATTGGACGACCATTGAATATTTTAGATCTTGTGAACGATTTTTTACTAAACACTCCTTTTCAATGGGTTCCTTCCCAGGTTGGATTGAGTGGTAAGGAAATCGCAGATAGCTTGTCCAAGTCTGCCACTACTGACGCCTTGCAGGGCAACGCTATTCTAAAGTTTTTGGAAACCTCCACAGTTAAAAAGATGGAATTAAAACGCAATTTAGAGAGATCCAGCTACCCACTTTCGGTACTTTGGGGAAAAAACCTCATTGGTGGCACCATCTCAATATCCCTGGATTACAGCAGACTGTTTTTCACGTTTTTTGAGTGGCCACATGAGGCCCCTTTCTTTTCAACAGGGCCAGAAATCCTTTCTGGAGTGTCACTGGTTCAAGGTTGATCAGGCCTCCGCGAGACATATTCTTATTTGTCTGAATTTTACTGTGAATGAGGTTTTGGAGAATCCTACTTTATTTTTAGACTTTTTAACGATTTTTGGTTTAGCTACACCATCTGGAATTAAAAAAAAAACATATGGATAATTATAATTTAAAATGAAATATTTGTCACTCAGAAACAACAATTAATTTATGAAATTTATTCTGTAAGATTCCCTAAGAATAAGAATATAGTCTGTTGTTGAAGTCATGTTTATAAAACAGTCCTCTATTTCGCAATTTAACAATAGTATAACGACCGCTTTTTCGTATCTATTTTCAGCTGTTAAGTTGCAATATTAGGGGGAGGAAGGGGAGAGAAACAGGCAGGTGCTAGGCTACTGCTTTTATCCCTACGCTCTACCAACTTATCGACGAGCACGAGACAGAATAACAAAAGCCCCGCGCATCGAATACAAAGTGCATCAGCTGATACCACAGTGACTCACGCAGTATCAAATATTACGGTTATTCGGGAAAAGAAGGGATTTTTTTAAAACTCGATGGGGAATTTTCAACTTTTCGTCCGAGACGATTCGAAAGTGGTCCGGCCGGCATCCGCTAAGCTTTGTTCCACCTTTTCTGCAGAGCGTGTGCCATTATTGCTTTTTTTATTATTTATTTTTTTTCCTTCTACTTTCTTGCTTACCTTTCAGAACCCCAGTTTGAGGAGAAGGTGGATTATGAACTCGCGCGTCTAGTCTCGTGCTTTCTGGTTTGTGTCTTCCTTCCAAAAACTGATGGAGATATCGGAACTATTTTGATTGGATTAAAATATAATGACTTCTTTTCACTTACTAACGAAGAACTTCGTTAGTAGTTCCAATGGATTTGGATTCCAGTCCAGGCGAGTTCGATGCCTTTAGGAAAGCGTTTGAGGCTCAGAACCAGCACTTTATAACAGGTTGGTTTTTCTTTTCTTTTTCGTTTTTTATTGGAAGGGAAAAAGATTGTTCTTTCAAGGACAAATGTGGCTATTATCGTTGTAATTGAGGGATTTTTAATGAAGCTTCGGTTGTAAAATATATTTGAATTTTGAAGTTTAGTTCTGAGTTTAAATGAAAATATTGGCTGTTTTCTTACTACATATCCTGTATTTGATATTGCAACAAATACTAGAATATTTGAAAAGATATTTAGCCGTTTGGTCTGGGATCAGATTTTTAAATGCCCCAAATTATGGACCACATTAAGCTTTTATCAGCATTAGTTTTTTAATGTTGCTCTAATAAAATGAGATTATTACAATGAAATCAGAAGGGCTTAAAAATTAAAACTGTTTTAATTTAAAAGTTAATATTTTATTATTAAAATTATACGTTTTCCTTTATTTATTATTTTTAAATAAGTTTTTTATTTACTGTTTAAAAGATGAAAAATATTGTCACTTTATATGTGTAACATACATACCATTTCGAACAAAATATTTTATAATAAATCTCCAGGTAAATTTTATTAAAAAAAAAAAAAGAAAACTTGAAAAAAGATTAATAATCGAAGACCAAAACAAAAGCAATGGCTTTGCTTGTCACAAAAATACTTTTAAATATTTAACTTTTTGTTAATATTCAATGATTTATGAAAATGGAAGTCGGGGGATCAATAGTATATATATATATATAGTTACTGGAAACCGCTTTTTAAAATGATTTTTCGTAACTTTATGATATTGTTTAATTTAAAATTTATAAGTTATTCAGTTATGATGTTGAAGTCTTTAATTTGATATTTTGATTGATGTATAAGTCAGAACTTTTATAAATCTATTGTGAAAGCTTTTTAATAAGATTCTCAATTATTTTTTTTATCGGTGGCATTTATATTAAGATTTGTTTTTATCGTTTTAAAATTTTTAACTTTGGAAAATATCTATTGTTCATACAGTTTTTACACAGCCTTATGTTTTCATTATTTATCATATAAAATTTTTTTATTCGAAATAAAACATTGCATTTTTATATCAATGTTATCTATACTGTAATAAAATAATATAAGCAATAATAAATTTCATTTTGTAATAAAATATGGTAAATTGCTTTTACACAAAAACTTGTCTAGTGCGTAGAAATAACTAAGTTAATTAAGTTATTGAATATTATTAGGATATGTGTGAAGATAAATGTTCACTTTTTTGACAAGTGCGCACATTTATTTTATTCAAAATTCAGGGAAATTATCTTATGATTTGTATTTGACAAGAGTGGGACTGCGATTGATTTATTGGACCGATAAGACATTTTGAGGTGATCCCTGACGCTAATTTTTATGATCCGCATACCTAAAAATATACTTTTTATCGTCATTGAAGGTGACCGCGAAACAAATTAAAAGTTAAAAGTTGTTCATGACCCAGTAAAATCTGCCCATTCCCGCGGTCAAAGATTATTCTTATTTTAAATAGCCATAAAAATGAAGAAAAGCCAGTATTTTTTTTAAAAAAAAACATATCGTGATTTCTTAAAAATTAAAATTTAGAAAATAGATATGAGTTATTTTTCAGAAAATATACATACTTCAAATAAAGAAAAATAGTCTTTTATTCTAATTGAAATGTTTGTAATGGCAATAAAATTATTTTTAAAACAGTTATTTAAAACTAAATTTTCTCTGGAATTTTAAATTAACCAATCTTAGAAAATATTTCACATATTTAATTTATAATAATGACATAATCAGAAATTAAATTTTTTTTAGGAAAATGGGAAAATGTAATTAATGGGAATGCTATGATTTTTTATTATTTTTTCTTATTTTTGTTGTTAATTAATCACCGCCAAATTCGAATTTTCGACTTGCTTAAAAATGGCTGACATATTTTTTTCCATATTTTTAGTCAAATTTTTTTTCGGGGGGGGGGGGTAACGTGTATAAAATGTATATATTAAGTATTAAAATAATTATTTGATTTTCAAGAAAAAAGTATATTAAGTTTTTTGGTAAATTTTACTAGCAAATTCTAAAACTTCAACTTCTTTCTAAATGAGTACAATATATTTCAGAGAAAATTTAAATTGTACTTAAAATAATTTGCTGTACTTATTAAGTTCAATAAATATATTTTATTTTAAATGCATAAGTACTTGTAATTTTTTGCTTAGAAATGAGCATTTATTTAATAAGAGCTTGATTGAATTTAATTTTTACAATTTATTTTTCTCCTTCGCATTTTAAAATAAAATATGCTTTATTAAATAGAACACCTATTGCAAATAGTATTAAAAAAACTCCTTCTCTTCTTAACTCATTCTATCAGACTTTATTCGAATAATTGGGTATACATTACCATATAAATGTGTAATTGAAATATGTAAATTCAGTTTTTACATGCATTTTAATGCTATTATATTTAGAATATATAGATATGAAACGTTAAGTTGTTAATAAAATTGTTATATGATAAAGTAATCATATTATAGCCAATCGATGGCGGATACACCCTAACTTCGAAGCAGTGGGTCCTGGGTTCGAATCCCTTTTCGTTCATGAATGTTTCATTCAAAGATGACTCACCCGCTGGGTTCCAGCCCCACTGTATTTGCACTCACCTTTATCCCTTGTAGCGTTGAATGGATTAATCCTAAGATCAGCCATTGAAAAAAATATTTTAAAATATATTTGAATACGTGTTTACGATCATTTAATTTAATTTAGGCGTATTATTCAAATGTTTATATAACAGGTAACATTTGCAACGCGATATTTTATGAGAGAAAAGGGATGATATGATAGAAAAGCATAATGTTTACAGTTTTAATGAAAAGAATTTAATTTTAGTGCCACCTTGGCATATACGAAGAAGTTTTTGATCTATAATACAACAAATGGAATTCATTTTTTTTTTTAAATCGAAGAACAGTAATTTATAATATTTTAAAAGCAGAACGATCACAATTTATTTTCCTTAGTACATAAATTTTTTTATTTGATCATAGTTTTAATTTTTATTTGATCATGATTAAAATAAATGTAGTACGACTTACATAAGTGCATATATACTATATTCAGTATAAACAATGTTTTCTCCCCTTTTTATGTTCTATCAGTCTTAAATCATGAGTAATGAACTAGTTTTGCATACATTTGATTATACCTTAATTCTTACTTTTCCTTTCTGTATTAACTTAATTTATTCAAAACTATACAGTACTGTACTATATACAAAACAAATGCTTTAAAATATATTCTTATCATCTGAAAATGTGATGTTCCACTCTACTGTAAACCACAAAAGCCATCATATAGAGCTTTTATATAGCTCAAACCCTTAACGACTCCTGTGAAAGCTTGAATGGTTTTCTAAGTGGGTGGCATTAACTAGGTTGTTACCATTGATCTAGACATATCTTCCAGATCAGTGTAAGTCTACTTGATCTGAATGATATGTCTAGATATATCTACCTATTTACAAATGAGCATAGTAGGAAGATAACGAATCCTATTTCCTTAATAACTGGACCATTTTTTCTGCTTGACAACATTTTGGAATTTAAAGTATTTTACTAGTTTTTCTCACTCAAACTAACAACCAAAGCTATGAAGCATTTCACTTTCTTTCTTAGTTACGTGAAATTTTTGATCAATTTTTCTTTTATCCGGAATGCACGCTGATATATTTTGCTAGAAATTCATTATTTAAATTAAAGATAGTATCTTGACGCTAATATTTATGATATAAACAAAAACATTCTATAATAATAAAATTTAGCTTAATTAATAAATTTTAAAATAACAATACACACACACACACACACACACACACACACACACACACACACACACACACACACACACACACACACACACACACACACACACACACACACACACACACACACACACACTTTTCTTGTTTGGACTGTGTTCTCGCTTTTTCCAATACATCGCCGATCGGAAATGCATTGGAACGGGGATAAAAGGAATTCTGACTTCACTATTTAATGACTATTTAATTAAAGAGAATTTCCAAATGCTCCAAATCTCATTCGATTGGCTTTTAGTTGATCTATAAGTGAGACCTTATTTTGGGGTTCAAAATAGCATTTTGAGCAAAACTACGTGACGAATAAGTACCAGTCGAAGAAATATAAATTATATTGTGTCCCCAAATCGCAATTTTTGTCAGAAAAGCTAGGAAAAAGAATTTCCCTGGAAGACACGGCCTGCAAAAGCTTATGTTGGCAACCAAATAATATTGTGAAAAATAATTTATTTTTCTTAGCTTAAAAACAAATTTTATTATGTTTTTTTTTTATATTTCAAAAGAAAATTCAATCTGATTATATAAATTGACATCTTTGTATTCTATCTCTGTCTTTGCCAGTTGAGGAATACAATAGTTTGTTAATTACATAATTGAAAAGAGTACATGCTACTGAAGAAATAAAATAGTCACGTGGTTAAATTGCCCTGATTGGATACCGTGTACAGCATGTCAAAACAATCCCATGATGCCTTATAGATTCTCTTCATCTCGTTAGGGTTCCATCTTCATTTGCAGACAGATACAGGAAGGAGTAATGATGCAATTAGAATGTTTTTACCATTTATATACAGACAATAAAACTGTACTCTGGCAACACGACTTGCATACCAACAAGATAATGAGAAGGTGCATTAAGCAACGACAGAGACAAGGACGTGTGTAGAACCGTTTTTTTTAAATTACTTTTGCTGTAAATGTTAAGAATGTCACGTAATTGGGTGTAATTTGTTAGATTTGTTCGATATACTTGTGGAACTACAACTATTTTAGGCAATTAAGACTACGAGATTTAATTAAGGTTAGGAATTTCACATAATTGTGTTTTTAAATTGTCATATTAACGGAGCACTTTAAAAAATTAGCTTGAAAAAAATAGTTTAAAGAAATTGTTCTTGTTTAAAAACAATGTCTACAATTTTTGATTTTTTTTTTTTTGAAAAAATATGAAATTTTTTGTAATTTTCAAATTTTATAAATTTTAAACGGAAAAAAATTACATTAATGGAACAAAAAAATCTTAAAATAATATTCAAAATTTAAAAATAGGAATTCGGTTTTTCGAATTTTAAAAATTATTGGAATAAAAAAGTATATTATTTCTAAGTATAAAAACTCATCCTGTAAAAAAGTAATTAATTTTTTTTAATTGTAGGGTAAAAAACTAGAATAAAAAATACAAAGTAAAGCACAGTTTATACAAAAGTTTCATTTCTATTTTCAAAGATTTTCAAACAAATCTTTAGACGGCAACGAATTTTTAAAATTCTTAATTATTTAAATTTTTATAAATTTTTGTCTTATATTAATTTTTTTTCATTCAAAATGATTAAAAAGCTAATTCATTTCTTATTTATTTTTCTATGTCATCTAAAATTTTTATTTTGTATGAGATCAATATTATAATAAGTAACTTAATAGAAAACTATTAAAACCTAAGCTAGATATAATAATTTAAATTTAAAATAAATAAATTCCGCTCATTGGAAACGCAATAAAAATATAAAGCAGAAACTGAACAGTTCGATTATCTTTTAGAACGAATATATATATATATATATATATATATATATATATATATATATATATATATATATATATATATATATATATATATATATATATATATATATATGTATATATATATAATAAAAAAAGAAAAGAAAGAAAGAAATTGAGAATAATTGTTTTGTCGTTCTCTAACAAAAGTTCAGTAGCTGTTAAAAATATTTTCCCTGAATTATTTCCCAAGAACGAATAAATATAGTTTAATCATAAGTTGCTGAGATGGTAAATTAAAGAGTGGTATAATTTCTTGCCAAATGTAATTGGCAAGTTGTTTAAATTTCAGATAATTTAGTATAAAAAAATATTAGACAATTCTGAGAAATTAAACCCATTGATTTAATAAAAAGAAATTGTAAAATTATGTGCATTTAATCTTAATATGATTTATTATAAAATGTTTTATAAAATTTATTAACATAGTTATTTTTTGGCCTTTTTCAATAAAATTTTTTTTCTCATAATAATTTCCTCACGAGTTTAATCGATATTCAATTTGGTTATGTTCGTCTTTTCTAGGTTGTTTTAAAGCCTTTAAAATTAACCAAAATAAGGATGACTTTTCATAAAAATGTCATCCTTTTCTAAGTTTGTTTCCTTTGCACTACAAACCAAGAAAACGTTTTTTTTTATTAAAAAAATAAAATGTGTAACAATTTTCTGAAAGATATACTGTTTTAAATCGAACACCGATAAAATTGAAGGAAACTACTGACTTGATAATTTTTACTTATGCTAATTCCTTAAAATAAATTAAATATTTAATGACATATTTTAATATTTTAAGGCAATTGTTGATATGAATTATATATATATATATATATATATATATATATATATATATATATATATATATATATATATATATATATATATATATATATATATATATATATATATATATATATATATATATATATATATATATATATATATATATATATATATATATGTGTGTGTGTGTGTGTGTGGTGTGTATACCCTTAAAAATGACGTAAAAAAAGAATCGGTAATTAAATATCCTTTTGTTAGAACGTTATAACTCAAAGCTAAATTTTGCATTTTCCTTCTTTGTAATTCCTTTATTTGTAGTCGTTTGTAGCAATCAAATTAGAATTTGTATGAATGGAAATTTATTCTCTGAATAGTATAATTATAAAGATAAAATATTATACTTTAACACTGTTTTATAAACAAATATTATTGCAAATGAAGAAAGGTGACAATATAATGCTTACGCTCTGTTATTATCATTCATTAGTAATGTGTATCAAAATATATAGATCACACTTTACGAATCATTTTCAATATATAAAAATGATACTATTATTTTTGCCATTCGCTTTTTTAGTGATTTTTTTTAAATAAACTGCAAATAATTTGCAGTAATTTTCGTTTTTAATAATTTTGTATGGTATAAAAAAGTTTCTTATTTGTAAATGTTTTTTAAACTTATATTTAGCTTAGAAACCAAATTACTATTTTACATGCTTGCAAAGAAGTTTACATTAGTTAACTCTATTGTGTATATATGTGTTTCTAATTTCTATTTTAATTGCTTAAAGTTTAGAAATTTTTTATAAAATAAACTTGTAAATATAAAAAATTATAAAAGACTATCTATCTGTAGGTATATATTATATGCATATTTCTTATTTGAATAAAAAAAAAAAAAAAAAAAAAAAAAAACACGAATAGAACAATTTTGTTTTGAAATTGTTTTATTATCTAGACAGTAAAATTATTTCCGTTTATTTAAATAATCCAGTCCTTAAATAATGAAGAAATAGAAATAATTGCATAGTAGCCAAATTTCCGGGTATTTGTAGTAAATAAATAAATAAAGAAGAAATAATTTCCGATTAGCAACAATTCTTATTCAAATGAGAATATTTATTATTTCTTTGCTTTTCAGATATAAATAACTTAGTATATTTTAGTTATAAAAATGTTACAACTATATTAGAGAGTAAATGCATTTCATGTAGATAGATTTATGAAAGTGTTCGTAGTTTATAAAATTATAATACCATGAAGAAATTAGAAGAATTAAATTAAATTTAATAAACAACTTTCTTATAGTGGCACAAATGAATGTTAATCATTCATTTGTAAATAAATGAATGTTAATCAATCATTTGTAAATAAATGTTAATTATTAAGTTGTAAATGAATGTTAATCATTCATTTGTAACGAAAAACGATCCATTTTGAACGAAAATAATGAAATTAATTATCCAAAATCATTATATTTAGTGCAGCCACCACGGTTTTTAACAAATGCTGCTATACGAAGAGCCAAGACATTTTGAACATTTTGTTTGGAGAAGAATTAGCATGTTTATGCAAAATATATCTGAAGAAGATTTAGGAAGAAAATCACGAGTAATATTGAAATAAATGAAATTCCTTGCTTGCCAAAGACAAACATGTGCGCTGCAGAAAATAAATTTTATATATTCATTTAAACATATCAGTGGGCATAGTCCTTTTGAAATATAGGTCCAAGAATGCATTCAACAAAAGAAATGACTTTGGATTCGAGCAGCTCATTGCTGCATTTGTTACGATTAAGATTATTTACAACTCGTAATAGCTGATATTTATGACACGCAGTCTCATCCCAAACTGTAACTTCGTTTTCTTTGTCAACGATGACGTATGAAAATGCATTTTGAAATATAACTTTCACTAGCATAACAGCTAATGGCATCACACGAATGCTACCATTATCTTACCATCAATTAATCAGAAAAACACTTTTCACCAATCTTTTTTTTATATCGATTATATTCTCGTATTCGATATCTTTGCCATTAGTCAGAGATCAGCCCAATAAAGTGAGGATGGAGTATAAATGAAGTAAAACTAGCTCCTTAGAGTTGTCTTCAAGAAACTTTAAAATAATGGGATAACATCTGAGATAGTCACCATTCATATCCTCCTAGTGGCACAGAGAGCAACAAGACAAATCCTTGACTTGAATAAATGGAACTGCTTCTACAAATAGCTATGTCTAGTAAGCAAACGAAAGCAAGTTAACTCCAACAGATCGAGGCTGGTAATTGTGGATTCGACTACTTTTTCAAAACACTTCATCTCTTACCCATAGCTGCATCAATACACAATGTGGCTCTGTTATTTTTTTTAATTTACTACAAATAATTATTTTGGTGTCGTGCAGAGGAGAGTCAAGTTATGACATGAGAGATCTCTCTTTAGAAAGCCTATCACCCTGCTCGTTTCCCAAAATGTCATAATGGCTAAAATCCCTTGGATGGCAATACTTTTCCCAGACTTTTTAAATTCAATTAACTTTATTATATAGTAATGAACCAGTGAGTTTTCATTATATCTTGAATTTGAGAGAGACAAAATAGTAAGTAGAGGATAAGAAACACTATTATATTCAGAACAACTTGTCAATTTATTCATCGCAAAAATCTGGTTACCAATCTGGAAGTCAGTATGTGCATAAGACAATCACAGCTGCAAGTATCAATGATTTTGCATCAGAAGGAACCTGCCTAAAAGAATTCTTTTATGCAGTCCACTGTTTTGGTAACGGATTCGCGAAGTAAATGATGATACACTTGCAACAGAGGATCAATATGTTGTCTACTATCCAGATGAAACTGTACAACATGAATGTTATATGTGTGAACCATATGTCTGTATTTGATTTTTAAATGTCACTTTCGAAAGTTTGACCTGTTATTTGTTGATTCTCACCTCTCGTTACGATATTCTTTAACATTACTCTATGAGATCCTATTGCACGATTTGAAAATCATCCTCCATTTTGTCCAATGTTTCTTATTCAATAAAACGTTATGAGATTTTGAAATTTCATCCTTCTTCGTCAGTCCTATTTTACGTTTACCTTTAGCATATAACCAAATAATATTTTTTTATGTCCAGCTGCAACTTTTTATTATACGATTTCATAAGTTCTTCAGAAGCCACTGTTCAGCCACAAATCATGTTTGGTGATTCTCCTACTTCAATCACTTACATAACATTATGATATGGTATTAAGGTTTTTCACTCATTCGCGTCTTTCCTCATGTATTACCAATATAGGTTTTTTAAAAAAAAAAAAAAAAAAAAAAAACTTTTCACGTGATTTTTTTGTTGATGGCTGCATATTAGTGTTTATGTTGATAGTTATCTCTACTGCTTTTATTCATCTGCTTATTTAACATTTAGCAATGTGTTTTTTTTTATTATTACACCTATAATGCTACGTGTATATTTCAGAGATTCCTAAACTTTCGCAGACTTTGGCGCAATAGAATAGTTTTTTACTCATTCCACTTTTTTCTGTTTAATTTAATTTGTTTTCTTTTTCTTCAGCACGACAGCCCGGGGTAGGCCAAGTCTTTCCTCAGAACATTCCTCCATTGTGTTCTCCGGGAGGCGACAGTTCTCCGATTTGTCACTTTCAGCACTTTAAAATCCTCCTCTACACAATCAGTCCATCTATGTTTGGGCCGACCCCTAGATCTGTTTGCATTAGGCCTATAATTAAAATTTCTTGAAGTCAAAGACTAGGGGTCCATTCGACAGGTATGCCCCTCAAATCTCTAGTGACATATTTTAATATAATTGACGATGTCAGCTTCCTTAAAAAGTCTGTAGAGCTCGAAATTGTATCTGTGCCTTCAAACTCCACTCTCATATACAGCACCAAAATTCTTTCTTAGGACTTTTCCTTCAAGTATTACAATTTGATTTGAGTCTTTCTTAGAGTCCTGGTGTTTCGCATCCATAAGTGAGAACAGGTCTTATGAGGGTTTTGCATATCGTGATTTTTGTAGATATTTTTATCAGTTTCGATTTTAAAATAGTTCCTAGTCCATAAAAACAGCGATTATCAGCAAGCATTCTTCACTTCACTTCAGAACCTATGTCATTATGAGGATCACCGTTTAAACCTAGATATGTAAAATTGTCAACCAATCCAACTTTAAGATTTTCAACATGAAATGTCTCAGAGCACACAAATGATTTCGTCACAGGCATATACTTGGTTTTGTCTGAATTAATGTTAAGATTAATTTTTTTTCTGCAGAAAGTCTTGAGCGAGCTGAAAGCCTCTATTAGGGCGCTCTATTGTCTTACCTAGCCATCAATACCTTAAATTGTTTTACCTAGCATTTATTTTTATATCCAAACCTCTAAATTGTTTTTTATTTTTATTTTTTTATCTCACACTTATTGATTGAGCGAAAAAACAATGATTCAAGTTTTTAAGCAATTTAATGTAATTAAAAATTCAAAACACATTAAAAAGTTTTAATTATTCTTGCTTTGTTTTATTTTTTGTTTGAAGCGTTTGGCACCGTGTACGTGACAGCCTAAATTGACATCTGAGAGCACATTTTTAGATAGTGGGCCGTGTTCACGCGTTGCAAGTGAAGATACTTAGGAAATTTCCAACCACTCACATCTACAGGCCAACATCAATTTTTTTATTTCAACAGTAGCTAGGATCGAATCAGGGAAAGTTTTCACTGCCTTATTATATGTCACAAAGAGTAAGTAGGCTGTGAAGTGCTTATAAGACTAACGAAGTCTCAGAAGAAAGTTTCTTCAATTTGCGTTTGAATTCCCTCTTCATCCTTTGCTATAACTTCGATGTCACCATCAACTTATAAAGTTATTTTATTATTTATACATTAAAGTGGTAAAAGAGCATTTTTTTCTATGCTAAAAATGGTGTGCTTGTTAAAAAAATAAAAAATAAACTTATTTTTTAAGAAGGAGCATCATTTGTTTAAAGTGATACAGTATCATTCATTTGCTAATGTATTTAAAAGGTTTGAACTTTAAAAAAAATATTTTTTTAAGGAAATTAAACACATTTATGATAGTTTTCGTGGTTTAAGTTGCTTTGATCGAAGGAAAAATGATCAAATTCATTGAACAAAAAAACCAGAAAGCTGTATATGGTAAAAGAAAATATTTCGTATCATAAACAATTTCAGATTTTGTGTACAGTCGTCTTTGCCATAAATGCTATTGTGGTAGAGGACGAAGCTTGTTAAAAACATTCTATTTCTCTTAATAATTTTTTGATGTATTTCATCCTTTTATTTATAATATCATGACTAGTTTATTCCTTTTATTGTATTTTTTTCCAAATACTTATATTTTTGTGTACACCTAATCCACTGAAAACAGTCAACCACAGAGTGACTTTGACTCAGTTAAATTTTGAGGCCGATACTTGTATAATATAATGATAAAATTAGTCTCGGTGTGTGAAAATTAAAGTAATATAATATTAGAATTTGTGATTATAAAATATTTAAAATTTTAAAATAGCTGTATCCCATCAAAAACACAAGAAATTATACGAGGTTTACTCTGAAATTTTTGAAATACGCGCAGACGAGAATTTACAAAATAAAAATAATGGTTTAATTTTAAAATACAAAGTATTTTAACACAGAGGACGATTTTTTACTGATTTACTTCAACTTGTTTAGCGTAGAATAAATTTTAAACAGAAGAGAAAATGGAGTTGACGCGAGAACATTTTCGCGCTATGATTTTCTACGATTTTAAAGCAGGATTAAATCAAGAAGAATGCGTTCAACGGTTGCAATTAGCATTTGGTGATGAATCTCCAGCTCGTGCTGCTGTATACAGATGGTTTAGAGAATTTAGAAGAAGTCGCCATTTTCTTCAGGATGAAGAACACACAGGAAGGCCGCCGTCGGCAGTAATGTGGGATAATGTGTCTGCCATACGAAAAATGTTAATGAATGATAATCGCTGTACCTATCAAATGATACAGAAGGAACTTAACATTGGATCCGCAGCCATACACAAAATCCTTCTCATGAAGAATTACATATGAAAGAACTAGTTTGTCGTTGGGTTCCCCATAATCTAACTGAGCACCAAAAAGAGGAGCGTGTCAGAATCAGTAAAGAAATACTTAAATTGCTAAATGATGGTGCCCACCGCATCATTTCTAAAATTGTAACAGGTGATGAAACGTACATATCGTTTTTTGACGTTCCAACACGTCGAGAAAGCAAAGTATGGGTCTTTGAAGATGATCCCACGCAGACAATGGTGAAAAAACAATGCGCACTGAAAAAAGTGATGTATGCCGTTTCCTTCAGAAGTACGGGATTGATCAAAGCCATCAAGTTGGAAGGACAGAAGACAGTAACAGCAAACTGGTATACCACTAAATGTCTTCCAGAAATTCTACAAGAACTGAATGTTAGGGGACTAATGCTTCACAATGACAATGCATCTTCACATACAGCCGGATTAACAGTTGAGTTTCTTAAACGAAAACAAATTAAAGTGATCGAACATCCGCCGTATTCTCCTGATTTAGCTATGTGCGACTTTTGGTTATTCTTTAATCTAAAAATAAAACTTATGTAGACATCGTTGTCATTCAGAAGAAGAGATTGATGTGACTATAAATGCATTTTTTTCATCTATTCCAAGAAATAAATGTCTTGAGGCATTTAATCTGTGGAAAATTCGTCTACAAAAGTGCATTGATGCTGGAGGAGACTACTTTGAACACACCTAAAATTTTGTAAGTATATTTTTAAAAGCCTAGTTGTATCTCAAAAATTTCAGAGTGACCCTCGTATATAAGGAAGGAAATGGTCGAGACTTTATGGATCCCTACCATAAAAAATACTTAAAGTGCAACTGAGATTTCAAAATTTTTTCATCCGAGAAAAATATCTAAAACTATTAGTTTTTATAAGAACGTTATTTTTGTAATCTTACAATACAGCATTATCCCAAAAAATATAGAAATTAACACATCATATTATTCAAATCATTCATATTTAAATCCATCATCAATTTGTCATCAATTGCTTCCAGTTTCGATGCCAAAGACGATAGCGATCCTTTGCGCACCATTGTGCCAAGGAAATGTCATTGAATACAAGCTCTTCCGTGTACATCAACAATGCAGATTTCTGGTAGCTAACAACCCACTTACAAAGCACGCATCTTCCCGTGCATTACAATGTTTCTTTCAGCAGAGATCATCTGCTCCATTGTTCGATGAGTATCAGTTTCTCTTTACCTCCTGACCGAATTCGACGAGGGAGATAACCAAGAGTCAAATTACCGCTTACAAAGGGGGAAGGGGAAGCACGCATAATTACAATTCTTCTCTCTCCGTTGCAGTTTCTCACGGATTCTTAGAGGTAAGCAATTTCGAGTGGCAACTGCGTGGGGTGCTGATTACGAGCTCTGGAGCGTTAAGATATTTGACATTTGAATATATCGATTGGTTTGTTAGCAGAGGAAATTATCGCAACATTCTTCCATGTTTGGAAAAGTAGAGCGATGAGAAATATCATTTTGATATTTTATTTATTTTAAGTTGAACAAGGTTTTATTCATAACGTTTTCATAGTTCATTTATTTTTGTTATCTGCGTCAAATTATTTCAAACTAAAAATAGTTTCTAACCTTCAAGTGGTTGTTTCTTTCGTTACAGTTGAGATACTGATTACAGCCAATTTGTTACAATTTTCATTGGGGCACACATGCTGTATAATTCAGGATTCCTAATTCTGAATTTTTTTGACGATGAAGAAATGTTGCCTAGATGACGTATTGTGACTTACGTTATGACGTAAGAGCTGGATCCTAGCTGAGCCCACACCTTTGGCGTGAATGATTTTGGTTGGCGATAATTGCGGCTTGTGCCAATCTTGATAACTCTACTTCGATATACTAGATATAATAAACAAAATTATTGCTGGAATTTCCTTCTGGTTTGGCACTTTCTTTCAGTTTGTTGTCAAGGGTGTAGGCTTTTCAGGGATTTTACCGACGTAAATACTAATGTTGACAAAATAGAATTTTCTGCATTATTTTTATAGATCTATTTGTCTATGATTTAATAAAAACCAGATTTCCAGATACATAAAAAAATCACCAATCTCAGAATTTGGCATCCTGGATTATAGTTCTGTGCCCTCATTGGTTTAAAATATCAATGACATCAGATAACGTTTCAGCCACGTCACACCGTATTGAGACGGCGTTGTAATTCCGACTTGTTGACGAATTTGCGTCCTGCATTTAAATCGCATTCTTCGAGTGGCAGCAGACAAGGTGAAGTTCACCATGAAATTTCTCAGAATAGTGTCGAAGTTTATTTTGTTAATAAAACTATTTCTTATATAAGGAGTAAAGCATTAGTTTAAGAAGCCGTTTTCGGTGAAAATGTGCTTTGGGTCCCCTGTTTGGCGCATTTTCAAAAAGTCGCTAACTGACGCGTTTTTGCGTGTTGTCTCGCGGAGTTAAATGCTCCGAGACACTATGCCAAAACGGTGTTTCTATGGCGACGGAACCAAAATCCGTATTTTTAACGAATTTCACCGTTGACATGGTAACGAAAACAAAAATATTGGTTTTTTTTACGAATTGTATAACAAAAAATACATATGTAATTTTATAACCAAAAAGACAGGATTGTCACAAGGAGTGCATTTCGGATGAAATAGTCAGGGTTACCACGCTTTGCGCGTCTATCGCCCATTTGGCGAGAAAAGGGAACCCAAACCACAGATTAACCCCGTTTTCTATTGATTCAAGCCATTGACACAAGGACAATAGAACAGCAGAAAAAGCAATATGAGAAAGACAAGGAAAAACATTCACTTTATAGTTAGTTGAAACTGGCTATGACGATTTAAATTTTTAAAAATTTCATTAATTAAAAGAATTTTAAATGAATAATTGCAATATTTGTAAACTATCTCCTTTGAATCTTAAGACTATTGCCTTGCTTATGCCAGCATTAAAAATTTTTTTTAATTAATATTGTTGAAATATAAAAAACAGATTTGTAAAACATAGGCTCAAAAAGTTAATTGAATTTTTTAAATTTTATTTTTGTCTGGGATACACAAGAAGAAACTTATTCTACCAGACTGGTAGGTGGAGGCAGTTTAATGGTTTAGATATCTGTTAGCTACGTTGGAAAGACCAATTTAGTGTTTCTGAATAAAAGATAGAAACATTCTAATTAAAATTTTTAATTCAGAGCTTCTTCCCTATGGTGCTGAGCTAAGCGGAGAAAATTGAATATTTCTCCAATGTAGAGATTCATCATCCATTCACACGGCCAAGAGCGTTAAAAAATGGGTTTGAAACAAATAGTGTTAGGGTTTTGCCATAGTCTGCTAAAAGTACAGACCTCAATATTGTTGAAAATATATGGGTAACTGTTCGGCGCGTTTATGCGAGAAACAAGGTATGTGAATCTTTGATCAAACATCGAGAAGCTTTGAATTGTGTTTCGGACAATTTTTGTCGAACCAAAATTCAATCGAATTTTGTCGAACCAAAATTCAATTTTGAAGTAATTAAAGCAAATGACAGAAGAGAACTCTTTATTAATAAGACTTTTATTTGCATTATTTAGAACTGTCCTTATAAATTTTTCACATTGTATGATGGGAATGAAATTAATTTTTAATTGTGATAAGCAAGAAGTTTTTTTTTATGCTGCAGATATAGTTATCTGATTGTAAATAAGTTTTTAAAAATGATCTTATGAAATTATTTTGTAAAAACTCAAAGTTCTTCTCCTATTTGAAAAAAAAAACTAGTGACTTACTTTTTTATATCAGTGTACAACCTACTGAAATCAGTACCTCAATTTTTTGAATCATGCTCTAATGTGAATTTTCAACACCAACGGAAGCAACTTTTACACGAGCTTTGTGTCGATCTCTAGAATTACACATTTTTACATAGTACTTTACATCTATATGGAGCTTTCTGGGTAGCATTCTGAACTTAGCCAAAGACAATACTAAGAAATTTAGAATCTTCTTCAAAGAATATTTTTTTGTTCAAATCATCTACTCACTTCTTTGTTTTTTAAATATCCATACCACTGCAACGGAGAGGGTTAAATATTTTATATTTACAAGTGTACACCCACACACACATCACTTCAGTTATGATATCACATAGCAGGTAACTTGACGGCCGAAAGATGTTGTAAAGCTCTTTTCTTGATATCATCTGCTATTACTAGACTTCTTGAACCCTGAAAACTCCTAAGCGCCTACCTAGATATGTGCATACTGAAAGCTAAAATTCAGAATTTTTCTTACATTTTTCTACAGTGTCTGATATCCAACTTGGGACCACCTACTTTGTAGTGTCTTACCCGTAGGCCATAGATTTAGACAATGAAATTAAAATAAAATTTACTGTTTATTATCACGAGTGTGATATTTTTACCAATAAGGCACTGTCATCTGGTGGGTAAATAAATTGAATTGAATCCCTCACTTTTACGTCGTACAATTATTTACAAAAAAAAAAAAAAAAAAAAAAAAAAAAAAGCAGAGCAAAACAAAAATTTTTTTAATCTTTTTTTTTCTCTTTTCTTTTTTTTTTTTTCCAATTTACATAATATAGTAATATTTCTATGAATTGAATTTTAAAAGTTCTCCAGTGAAATATAATTTTGTGTTTCAATTAGAAATCAAATAATGGGACAGAATTTTCATATATCAGTGCTTAAATTTATTAAAGAAGACACATATGAATTTTAAAACTAAATGTAAATATTTAAGTGTCATAAATTTTTTCTGAAAGAAAAATTGTGTAATACATATTACACTATTATTAAATTCTTACTTAGGATTTTCCTGTCAATATTACTGTTAAAATGAAGGCTGCTCGAGAATTAATTTTAAGACATTTTAATCATTAATATGTTTTTAGGAAATAAATACGCACCATATAATGATATGTTACTACTAAAAGTAGATATTTTAGTCTCTATTTTCAAACTAAATCAAAACATTGAGAAATAACTGATAAAAAATATTCCATTAAAATAAGAAATAACACTTCTTTAAAATTCCGGTAATTAAAGAAAAAAAATTTAAGATATTAACGACTTCAAATTGCCACCATTCATAATCTTTTGCCATTTCGTTTTTAAGGTTTTTACCGTTTGCAAGGATTTTAAAGGGTATAAAAATGCTTATACTTCCAAATTGAAATATGTTACATTCACGATTTTTTCATTTAAAAAAATTAATCAGTGTTTTGCATGTTATCGCCAAAAGATGTCAATTTGGCAAGATTTCAGCGAAGTGGGAGAATACTGATTTGTCTTCATTATGTGCTCTTTTAGTGTCTTCCCAAAGTTGGACAGTAATAAACTTTTAATGACCCTCATTACGTGTTGCCACTTTAAGCGAGAAATTTGTATGCAGAATATGATATGAATCCAGTTGAAGGGTTCAGAATTCAGTGGAGCCATTTATTATGCTAATGATATGTCATCAAGGTCAAGCGATCACTCTTTGTTGATATAATCAAAAATTCAAAGGCAACTAAAATGATATAATAAAAAGAAATCAGCAAGATATTGTTGTTTTATATTAGTAAATTTATACATATAAATCTGTTTTAGGCACAGATGCCGTATAATGTAGGATTTCAAATTCTAAATTTTCTTGGCGAGGAAGAAATATTGCCAAGATGATGAATTGTGACATGCGTGATGACGTAAATTCTAGAGTTGCCAAAATAAAATTTCTATAGGTCTTCATATCTATGACGTAATAAAAACCAGGTTGCCAGGTATACAAGAAAATTCGCCAAAACAATCTTCAAACTCAGAATTTGGCATCCTGGATTATACGGAATCTGTGTCTCAGTTTTATTAAACGCATTTATATTTTTGTTGCTAAAGTACTTGTAAGATCTCAGAAGAATTGTAAATATGGCCCAGTGGGCAGCCAGATGTGTGAGAATTAAGTTCTGATTTTGAAATTCTTAACTGCATTTACTCACAGTTGCAATAGAGAGTGTTAATATATTCTGATTTTATATAATCACCATTCCAACGAAAATGGTAAGTATATAAAGATTCGATGAGGAGTGCTTTAATATAGATAAATATTTTTCCTTTGGTGCCTGAAAACAATGAACGAAAACTTTTAAAAATCGGAAAAAAAAAAAAAAAAAAAAAAAAAAAAAACCAAATATATTAATATAAGAATTAAATGGAAAATAGTTTTCTTTTCCATAATTAATGAGTGAATATCTTACATTTACAGCATAAACTGCTTATATTAAGTGCATAAAGTATTTGAAAATTTAACTTCTATTTTTTATTCGTTTTCCTCGTATTAAATGTATAAAATTCTGTTTCAGGTGCTAAAACCTTATTTTTTGTCTGATTCAAGTGTATCATATAACTAATTAGCAATGTATTAAATTTTGATTCTCATATATTTAGAAAGCAATCCATAATATTAAGAATTAGAAATGAATTAGGGTAAAAATTTTTAGTTCTTTTTTGTACATCGATAAAATGCAATATGCTATTATTTTATTCTCAAATTTCCTATATATATATATATATATATATTACATAAATTAGCAATTAGATTGAAAATGTTATTAGATTTATTTATGAATTATTTCTTCAAAGAATATTTTTTCTTTATAAAATTTTTTTTACGATGGAAATTACTTGCTTACGAGAATTGTATTTCGTATTGATAAAGAATTTAGTTTTGAATACAGGAAGAATGTTACGAATGGGAGACATTCTTTGAGTTTCATATTTAATTCCTTTTCCGTATAACATGTTTGTGTTTTTCGATAATAAATAGATAAAGAATAATTAAAATTACTTATTAGAGAAAGTAATTTTTGGAATTTAATGGATGAAAAAACCATCTTGTAGATGAAAAAATTTATTATGTTATGAAATAGTGTATTATTCTTTTGTTTGGTAGAAGTTCGCGAAATGTTTCTTTTTATAATGTTTTTATCCGATATTGAAAGCTATATGAACGCGTTTAAATCATTATTTAAAAATGTGGAAAATCAGTTTATTAGGCAGTATTTCTTTAGACTGTTGGTGTCAATTGTGGAATCAATCATCAATTTTAAAGTAGATTTTTCCAATTAAATTTTGAATTTCTGTATGAAAATGTTTTACGTATAGTAAATATAATTAAAAAATATTACTTCACTTACATAAATTTATTTTTTAAGTCCTTATAAACTTACTTTTCAGAAATATATTTTACTAATTATAAGAAAAACATTAACTAATAATAATAAAAAAAGCTCTGGTGTAATAAAGTATAATGGAACTCTTTTAATTTTCGAAATTATTTCATAGCTCCTTTGAACTGAGCTAGTTGAACTCCGACTCGATGGACCACTTGAAGAGGCACTAACTCCAAAATGTAACATTCAATAAAAATCTTTATTAACTCATAAACTCCAGTGTTTGTAAACATAAAACTTTTCATACCGTTTTTCTACTTCCGTTCACTTGCGTTTACAAGGGCTATGAAATAATTAATGGTTACGACTCTCATTTTCAGTACAGTAATTCTTTTTAGAAGTTTTAATTACTCCAAGCATGTCAATGTGTATATGTATCTGTGTATGCAGCAGTACATTTCCCTGAACCAAAGCCAAAGTTTGGCTTCACCAATTAGATGGAAGTAATCGTATGAGAGTCTTCATAATTAAAAAACAGGGACCAATCAGAAGACATCCAATATCTGGCATATCATTTTCAGATAGCTCTCTTATTCAGCACTATAAATATCCTTGAAGCTCTGTGGCTTAGTGGCAGCGTTTCACGCTTCCAAGGCGCAGTTTCTTTAATAAATGCAATTTGGAATGTATTGGTGTCTTGCATTCACTGCCTTAACACTCTGCTGCAAACTGCTTCTAAGCTATCAATAAATATATTAAATAAGAATTTATTTTAATATAATATTAGCCCCGGGACTTAGTGATAGGTTCCAAGACACAGATCAGAGGTTCAATCCTCGGGCTAGGCAAGGTCCACCTAGCCTTTCATCCTTTCAATGGGTCAATAAACTGAGTAGCAAGCATGCTTGAGAACTATACATTGTGTGTTTCGAAATAATCTTACCACCTGATTCGGACATATGCTTCGCAACCCAGGGTCTTCGGTCATGAAAACAGTTATGGGCACTGTTAGGACTTGGCCCACATGGGCTGTCGAGCCACGGAAGTTAGAGTATAGTTTAGTATAAATATCCTTAAGAAATTTAGTTTGTAAATGGGGAAGGCTTCCTGGAATGTATCTCTTCTGCAAGCTCGATGCACTTTACAATAATGCATTTTATGTAAACAGTTTTTATTTGTTTATTAAATGTTAAGCTTTTAAGTAATAATGCACTTGGACACTTTACACTGAACTTATGCTACACATGCCTCAGACGCCTTAGTGAAGACGCTGGATCGTCGGTTACGTCAGGATTTAAATTCACAACCTTCTGATACGGAAAACGCCGTTTTAATCAACCAAACCACCCCGCAGTCATTTCATTAGTGTGCTAAAAGTTGATGATGTGAAACCACTGATGACCAAATTAAGGTTATCTTTTTAAAACCAGCCCGTAAGCTTGAGTTTTTTTCATTCCAACTCTTGAGAAAGTGTTTAGAAGAGAGTTTGCATTACTCAGTAAATGTAATACAGTATACTTAGAAATACCACAACTTTGAGTAGGAGAATCTATTTAATTTTTGAGAGTGATTGTTAGGTAAGCGCAAAGTCATACTTAGTGCTTTTTTTTGTTAAATTAGGCTGGGGAGCATTTTTCAATGAGTCATCTCGATTATAATAGCATTTTTTCGTGCGCTCAGAGTTGAGTTGACTGAATTTTACATTATTTATTGAATAAATTGTTCAGTCTGTCATGGAATTAAAATAATTTCTATAATTTTACACTTAGCAGATAGTGACTGTAAAATCTCCTAATAAGTCCAAAATCGCTAAGTAAATTTAATTACAATTAAAAACAGAAAAATTTCATAAAAATTTACAAATAATTGGTTTGACTACTCATAAACCAGGAATAAGTCGAAAATAATCTATTTTTCTGTATTTTTACATAATTTATTCAATCAATTACGTAAACTTAAAAATATAAACTCAATTTTTTAAGGTCAAAATTTAATTTGCATGATTGATTCTGTGTTCTTATGAGAAAATTTGATGACTTTGTTGTGAAGTATATATGACTTTTTTGTTTGAATTCCTACCGTTATTACTGCTAAATAATTATTTAGTAAGATTCTATGAAATTCATGAATGAATTATGAATTAATTTTATATACTCATTTATTATATATTTTAAATAAAGTCAACTTTTCATCAATGAGTTTGCATCCCATTCACTTCTTATGAAATAGAAATTTTCCTCGAAGTTATTAGAGGAAATAAATGCATTTTCCCCCCAAACAGAGAGAGAGTTATTTATTTATACTTTTTTTGCTTGCATCATTTATTTGTACAAATGTTGTAGGTATATTTATTCCATTTTTGCAACAACATCCAAAACACATCAGGTGTGTCATTACTAATTGCTTTTTTTCCTACATTCTCAGATATAATAATATAATAATTACCTAAGAGGATACTAAAATGGTATTAGCAAAATAATTTTTTACATTTATTTTACAATTTATATTGGAAGTTGCACTATTTCTTATATATGATGTATTGTGCTGTAAAAAGTTTATATTTTGTATGATATATAACAATTGTTTGTGTAAAAAGGATAAACTTTTAAATTTTATTTTTGAATTTCCTTATTTTGATATCCACAACTTCCTTTGTTTTGGGAAAACATTCAATTTTTACTTTTTAAATAATAGTTAGCAAAATATTTAACATTATCAGTAATAATTTAACAAAAACATATTTTGTAAGGCTAAGGATGATCTGTTGGAAACGCTGATGAGTTTCAAAAAGTTTTGTTATTGAAATCTTTTTTATCTATGTTACTATTAATAACAAGTTTTTTTACATGCAAAAAACGTTAGCAAATAAAGAAATCGCTGTAGCTTTCCATGGTTGGATAAGCTCAATAATATTCAACTCTAGGAAGTTAGATGATCAATGGAAGGATCTAAAACGAAAAATCTGGTTCTAAAGTATCTTGAAGTAACTCTTGATGTGTAATATGTTTGCATTCCTTTTCCGGAATTTTCTAGATTTATTGGGCTGCATTATAGATATAAATTGGCTTATACGATTAGACAAAACCCTTGTATCTACCATCTGTTTAGATTCATATCTTTAGGCATTGCGTCAGCTGTACTCATTGCATACCACCAGAGGCTCTACCAGCTAGAACAGTCCCATATTGACATGTAGAGTACATAGATTCACGTGGCTCTCTCAGAAGTTCTATATGTTCATCTATACGATAGAATTTGAAATAAAATTTCTTTTGGCCACAACAGATTATTTTCAGTCATTGATTATCCAATGAAGGTTTTAGCGAGCTGAAGCTGTGCATTGCAGTCAACAGCAGTATGAAGTTTCTCATTCAAAAGTCAAAATTGATTCGTTCAACAGATATCAGACTGACACATTTTGATGCATTAGTATTATTAATATACATATCTTAATATTGAATTATTTTTAAAACTGTCCAATATTTGATGAGTGAATATTTATATACATTCATGAAATCATACTACAAGAAAATCCAAACTTAATCACTTTCATGTTGCTGCTACGTCTCATTCTTATTCAAAACCACATAAATCTGTTGTTGTTGTAGTTGTGGTTTATCCTCCAAATGTCTGACGAAGTCAGGCGAGGTCCATCAGACCGTTGACCCTAAAGAAATCGAGGACCAGAAGGGGAGATAGGTATAAATTCTCTCTGGAAAGTCGCAAACAATTCAGTATGTGATAAGGAGAAGCTTTCTCAGTTTTACATTTGGAGCAGACCTCAAAGAATTTCCTGCCTTCGAAATACGTGAGTCCCCTAGTGTGGTCACTTGTTAGTCTGGAAATTGCGGTTCTAGAGGCTCTGTCACAATTGAGGGCGAATGAAGAGCCAGGCTCTTTGCCCGTGTACCAATGGACCAGGAGACCAATGGACCGCGTACCAGGGAGGAATCCTCCACCCTTTCGAAATTTCAGAATTAACTATAGACTGATGTTCTAAAAAGGTAAGTGTTGAAGTGTTTGCTTTGATGGCCGAGATTTTCCAGTATTTGACCAAAGATTCCATCTGGGCCAGGATATCAAATCAAGAAGAGCCATTGCTAGAAGCAATTCTTGCAGTGAGAAGTTTTTATTTAAGTCTCGGTTACACAAATCAAAGTTTCGACAGCCATGAATGATGTTTGCTATCACTATAGTAGCAACGATCTATTTGACAGTTTTATCAGACATTCGATGTCTTATAACAGGTGTTTTATTATAACATCGCATCGTTGACTGGTTGCATATCTCCATTATTTACACATACTTTCCGACATATAGTTTTCCTGGCATTTGCGCATACACTCATATAGTGAGCAAAACTTAAACAACAATGTAAATTTTCACTATGTAACCACGAAATTGCAGAAAGAGGTTTCTTACGATCAGTACAATTAACATCCATTTCAATGGAAAGGTCATGTATATGCAAATGTCAGGTACAAAACGTTACAATCGGCGAGAGCGTAGGAAACACGCGTATGATCGACGCAGGCTACTTAAGATTACATAAAGGGAAAAAAAGGAGACGCAATTAAAGACATTCGCTGCAAGTCAATTGAATACTTTCCAGAAATATGTCTTCAAGAAATCACGTGGAAGAATGATTGGAAACTGGAGGAGGGACATAGTATGACCTGTATAGCTGAAGAATTCGCAATCAACAAAAGGATCGTTAGGCGTGCTTGGAAAAGCCTTCCAAACCATAGGTACAGACGTTAGAAAATAGTATGACCTGTGTAGCTGAAGAGTTCGCAATCAACAAAAGGATCGTTAGGCGTGCTTGGAAAAGCCTTCCAAACCATAGGTACAGACGTTAGAAAATAGTATGACCTGTGTAGCTGAAGAGTTCGCAATCAACAAAAGGATCGTTAGGCGTGCTTGGAAAAGCCTTCCAAACCATAGGTACAGACGTTAGAAAATAGTATGACCTGTATAGCTGAAGAGTTCGCAATCAACAAAAGGATCGTTAGGCGTGCTTGGAAAAGCCTTCCAAACCATAGGTACAGACGTTAGAAAATAGTATGACCTGTATAGCTGAAGAGTTCGCAATCAACAAAAGGATCGTTAGGCGTGCTTGGAAAAGCCTTCCAAACCATAGGTATAGACGTTAGAAAATAGTATGACCTGTATAGCTGAAGAGTTCGCAATCAACAAAAGGATCGTTAGGCGTGCTTGGAAAAGCCTTCCAAACCATAGATACAGATGTTAGAAAAGTTGGTGATGGTCGCCCCAGGAAAAAAAACTATAGTGGATGACCGATGTATTGTTTTGAAGGCGATAAGAACACGAAACCATTCAGCAAGTGCCATTGATCAGCAACTGTGAACAGTAACAAGGCGATAAGTGTTACAGTGTGTTATGTTCTGAGAAAAGTGGCCTATTCACCTGCTGTTCGAAAGCTATATCAGTTTGAAAGTTGGATATCGGCACCATCGCTTAAAGTGGAGTTCAAGGAGCACAAAAATGGAACATCTCACCAATGGGATCATGCTCTCGTTACGGATGAAATCGTTTCAGTGCCACAAGAGATTTTTAATTGGGAAAAGGTTGAGGCATGGTTTTATGTTAGTACATCATGAAAAGAGACCCTTATGGTAGTTCTAGAATTGTCTGGGGAGGCATTAAGTTGTCTCTGCGGACTCCAACTCTCTGAACTCCAGTTTTTGACAGAAATTCTGTGATTAGAAATTGATATTGTAAGGAACTGATTCTTCCTCATGTGCTTCTGTTTCTCAGATGTACTGGAACAGACTTTTTTTTATGGATAATATAGCATGGCCACACCAGACTCCTGATGTTAAGCAGTTACAGTTAAGGAAAGATATCACTCGAATATATTGTCCTTCGATTGAAATCCTACGGAATATAAGTGGGAGACTTTAGGGAAACACCTTACGGCACGTTTTCAATATTCTGGGAGCCCCCGACTGAAACATATACTGATTGAGAAATGGGCACTTTTATCTCAAAAGCGTTTGAAAAAATCTGGTGCTGTATGTAGAGAGACACTACAAAGGAAGCATTACAGTAATAGGTAAGCATGTCACATACTAAGACGCATCTGCTTGGGCAGACTATCATGTGTAACCCTAATATGAGTTCAATAAATCCTTTTTATTTGAATCCAAACTGTATGCATTGTATTCATGTTTTCGACATATTTTAAGAACAAAATGCAGCCTCTCATTTCTGAATTTTATGTCTCTTTGATGGTTTCTCGTGGAATATTGGCAAAAAACATGTCTTGCTTAAGTTTTGTATACTAGTCAGAGAGGGAGCGTACATACATAGGGTGACAACTTTATACTGTTGACAAAATTGTACTGCTTTTAGTTAGTTTAATTCATGTCCACCACTTTTTATAAAAATATCGTTTGCTTAAGAGATTTTAGTATTTGCAAAACAAATAGGTAGTTTTTATATTCCCTTTTTTGAAATAATATGCCAAACTAAAGACGGCGAATAATTGCTTTATTTGAGGCTGGATCAAAGCACATTCAGAGTGTGGGAATGTAGCCCTCATATTCACCTGACTTTAATACAATGGAACTACAGTGTCTGGTCTATTCTGCAATCAAGAGTGCCACATCAAAGTTTGGGAATGCCTAAAGGCTATTCTTAAGAAGGAAAGGGTTAAATAAACGCCTGATGAACTGCGGCCCATTGCAGAAAATTTCACGCGACGTTTAAGGTTCTGTATGGATGCCCAAGGGGGCCATTTTGAAAATACTTAAATATGTGGTATCTAAGTAACAAATGATTTAAGTAAAGTTAGTTTTTTTTTAAATTAATTCCATCTTTTTAGTTTAATACAATGTTTTTTTTTTTTTTGTCAACAAGATAAAGTTGTCACCCTGTATATGTTAGACATGTGTTTTTCATTATATTTATTAGTTATTTTTTAATATTTTTTACATTTTGTACACATATTTTTACCACAAACAAAATGATTAGCACCCAAAATTTAACATTGTGTTTCTATGACCACCATAAGCTTAGGGGACGGATATTGCGGATTATCGAAAAGTTTATCGTAATTTATCTTTTCTCTAGCTATCATATATAGCCTCTTACCATAATACAAATTGATGGTAGATTAATCGTCGATCTAGTGGTAGGATAGTGACCATCAGAGAAAAATGTCTCCAAGTATTCATAATTAAATAGCAGAAGAAGTCCAATATCCATTTCCTGTATGCACATCTTCGGAAGCAGATGCTTGATAATATCAAAGCAGGGAAAATGCTTATGGCCGCAGTGGCCTGTTTGGTTATGTCATTCGATTTTATTATCGCAAGGTAGTGAGTTTGAATCCCGACCCTCTCGAAGATCATGTTCATTAATGGTGGCTCGGATGCGTAAAATATGTCGTGGTAGCAATGCCCTCCATGTGAAAGGATTTCTCTGGGAGTGGAAGGCCATGTATGGAGTCTTCTGCTTGGTCCCTGCTTCTAAAAAACTATATTTGAGATTTAGTCAGTCTTTAGTCCTCGTAGTTCCTCATTCGATTGAATCTGCTCATTATACTAGGCCATGGACCAGTGCTCTCTTTCGATAGGGTCTATTGGACCTAGTGAAGGCTTTCCTGCAACAAGGGGATGAATAACAACAACGATGAAAGTGCTATTTTAAAATGAATATTTATTTTCTTAAAAAACTAATGTAGTGTAATATCTTCCATATTTGCAACAGACGACTGTGTACAGAAAGTAATGAATAATTCCTAACACCTTGTTTAGAAATGGCGCTGGAGCCCTTTATTTATTCACGTGTGTAAAATTGATATAAATCAGTCTGAATTAAATGAATAATTTAATGTTTGCATTGCAAAAAAAAAAAAAAAAAAAAAAAAAAAAATGCAGTCTTAAATATTTTCTTCCGGTCATAAAACGCATAATTAGGATGAGCACCAAATAGTTTGGAGGTTGGTGCATTATGCATTCTTGTCTATTCTTAGAGGAGAACAGTTCATTAAGCGGCAGGTGGTTCCTCTTTTACGGTTGAAAGTAATCGAAGAACTATTTGTGTATCTCTGTTTCGGTTTGTGCAAATGAAAGAGTTGCGCCGGGGGCCAATGCCCTTTTGTTTCCCTTCAGCTGCATGCGAAATCGGCTTAATTTTTTTTATCGGCAAGTGCCGGTCAAAGGACAGATGTTAAATAAATTGACTTCGGGAATTTTCCGGCTTTGTTTGATAAAGGGTGGGAGGTCACGTAGGCTGAACGTGTGAGAAAACAAATAATTATCGTTAATTTCTTAAGTCAAAGTGTTCAATGCACGAGTAAATGCCATATGATATACATCATATAATGTACTGGAAAACAATTTTTATCTAAATTTTAGTATGAATTGCATGAGGAGATCGATCCCTGAGCTGGGATATACAACTTGAAACTTCATCACAGCAGATTTCATTTTATACTCAATTTTGAAAACTCTTATCAAGGTTATATAAAATTTCTTCGATCACATTTATTATATTAAATGCATCTTGATAAGAAATTTCAATGTTCATTATCCTTATAAAAAGATGATGAATATCAACACTGACCATACGTTTGTATGCATGTGTATACAATACTTCTAGTAGTAAATGTCAAATTTGACAAATTAAGTGTCTTATAAGAAAAATGAGAATTCAAATTAAACTGTAAAATAATTAGTCACCAAAAACACCTCCAGAGGAAATGAAATTTTTTCATCAGGAAAATTATTTTGGGTATTGTTTTCTGAAGTAAAATATAACTTTGATTTTCATTTTACCATTTTCCCTCTTGGTATTTTAGTTTAGCTTTACATTTTACTGTCTATATTGGCCACAAAGGTTAATTAGACAGGGACACAGAATTTAAAATGAACTATAAATAACTAAACTTTATGTGGGAATCGAACCACGAACCGTTGAACCGAAGACTAGAGGTCTCAGTATTCAACTGACAGCTTGCTTTCCTATTTTGTAATATAATCTCATGTTTTGTGAGGTAAAATTTTAAAAAATTCTCTGCGAATGTTTTTAAATTTTACGAGATTTTATTTTTCCCGTTTATTTTTTTGTATAAAATGTTGTATGAAGACTTTTTAATGCGGCGTTAGTATAGTGAAATGAAGAAATATTACTTTAATGTGGTTTTCCTTTACTACCTCTTGGTTGAAGTGGGGAAATTCCTTGAAACCGTGTCTTATAAACATTTTGTCATAATATATTACAACAACTTTATTCTTAAGCATACAGTGGCGGTCAAAAAAGTATTGGCACAATATGTTTTTTAACATTAACTCTTAAGAAAATCATACAATTTTGATAATCTTTTCACAACCAAAAAGAAATTTACATTGATATAAATGTGTTTTAAAAATTTTTGCTTAACTACTAATTTTATTTTAAAAAGTAAATTGTTTAAGTAAGTCAAGTGGAAATAAGTATATAGTCACAATTAGTGTTCTCTAAATTTTGTAGTTAGTTTTGTTTCATTGTTTAGCTAAAATATACATAGTGTAAATTGTGAATAAAGTTTCTAAGTGTATAAATTTATATTAATATTTAAATTAACTAATTATGCCTAAAACAAAAGAACTTAATATAGGCACACGTGAAAAGATAATTTTGCTGCGAAATGAAGAAAAAACATATCGTGAAATTGCTGCTTATTTAAATTTAAGTTTTTCCTCAGTGAGAAACGTCTGTAAAAGGTATGAAGAACGTGGTATGGTTAAAAAACCAAAAGTGCACAGGACGACCAAAGAAACTAAATGCAAGAATGGTGAGAAAAGTTAAGAAAAAAGTCGAAAAAAATAATTATGCCAGCGCGAAAAATTTGGCTAATATGGTCGAGCCAGTTTCTGGAGTACGGGTCTCTGAAAGAACAATAAGAAATGTACTTCACTCTGTTGGTCTACATGGCAGAACACCAAGAAAAATACCTTTTATCAGTGAAATAAATCGTCAGAAACGCTCGCTTTTGCCAAAGAATACATAAACAAACTTCTTTATATTGGAAAAATGTTGTTTTCACGGACGAAAGCAAGTTTAATGTGTTTGGTTCTGACGGTAAAAGGACAATTTGGCGAAGAAAAAACGAAGTGTTAAATAAGAAAAATGTGATTGTTAATGTAAAGCACGGAGGTGGGCATGTTATGGTGTGGGGATGTGTTTCATAGGTGTTGGAAACCTTGTTTTTATTGAAGGCAATTTGAATGCAGAAGGATACGTGAATATTTTGTGTGATAATCTGAAAGCAAGTATTACAAAAATGGGACTTCAAAGTGTCTATATGCTTCAGCAGGACAAAAACCCAAGACACTACACTCAGAGCCAAAGAATGGTTACTGCAAAATGTACCAAAACAGCTTCACACTCCTCCCCCAATCACCAGATATAAATATAATTGAAAATTTACGTCATTCTTTAGATATGATGGTGAGAAAACACCATATTACACGAAGGAATCATTTGAAACAACTTTTGGCTGAAAAATGGAACAAAATAAGCATAGACTGGATCCAAAACTTGGTTCACTCAATGCCCAGGCGTCTCCAAGCCATTATTGATGCAAATGGACTTTTTACTACGCGTTAAGTTTAAATTAAACGTTCTTTAACATCAAATGATAAAAATGTGCCAATACTTTTTTCCAAGTTGATTTATGTATTTTTTTAATATTTATAAATCGATTTAAAATTTAAAAATTTTGTGAAGTACACATTGTTTTAGTTAATTATAAGCATTTTGTTTATTCTAAATTGATGAATAGTTTTATTTGATAAATTCAATATTTTCAAAACACTAAATGTTCCAATACTTTTTTGCCGCCACTGTATTTATGTTTCAAATATTTATAAAGAAATATAATTTGATGAAATTCAAGAGCTAGCGAGATATGGTTTATTATCAATGACTATTCCTTTTCAGATAGCAATACGTGGTGAATATTAGAAAATACCCATAAAAAGCTTTCATCTATTTATCTCATTCATCACGAAATATCAATAAATAAAATGACATAACGAAAGCAGTATTGGATTGAGATATACTGTTCACGTGTTAAAGAATTCAAAAAATAAGTAATGATACGTACATATAAAAATCCACAACTAGCTAAACTATTTTTCCTTTATAAAATTTCAGTTGTTACTTGTCCAAGACAAAACAAACCATCAATAAATTCCGCAGTTAATTTGTAGAAAATAAAAGAGGATTAAATTCTAATTTAGCACCATTTTAAAATGTAGTAATAAATCAATTTATCTTTCGTTTCAATTTGGTGAGTAGAAACTCAACTCCCTGGAGAATACTCCGTAGAACTTTAAAACTTCGCGAAGCAGTCCAATTTATCGACATTTTCAGCATTCATTTTCTAAGATGAATAGCCTTTAAAGTCTCGCTTCTGAGAAGATCGCCTCCGGAATCCTCTCACAAATTGAGACTGATAGGTTTTAGATCCTAATTCCGTTTTGGTACAAATTCTGTCCTCACTTTCCTGTTTTTTTATTTTTTTTTTAAATTAAAAAAAAAAAAAAAAACAAAAAAAAAAAAAAAAAAAAAACAAAAAAAACGATAAGATATATTTGTTTTTTTTAGGTGTTTTTGGTGTTTTTCTGAATTTTAATATTTTGACTTAGTTAACATTATTAAAAAAATTATAGACTATTTTTCTATAAATATTAGGTTGGGGAATAAGTTCGTAGCGTTTTTACCAAAGACTTTTATTTAAACAAAAACAGTAATTATATCAATAAGTTAATCAACTATATATTCGCTGTTGCTGTTTACAACCTAATCCCACCTGTCGACCCATTTGTTGATGCCGTTCCGCCAAAAATCGCCTGGTCTTGTGTCTAAGAAGTTGTTGGGCCAGTTTTTAAGAACTCTTTGTTATCGAAAGTAACCCCCTTCACAATGTTTTACAAGGAGTGGAAAAGATGGTAATCGGTCGGTGAAAGGTCCGGTGAATGCGGAGGATTCTGAAGTCCAATTCGAGCTCTTGGAGTGCGGCTTTGACGACTTCTGCAACATAGGACCTGGCATTGTCGTGGAGGAGTATGGTTTGACCATGTCGATCAGGTCTTTTCAGTCGAATAGCCTCATTCACGCGTTGTTGCTGGGCAATGTAGAGCTCCTTGTTGACTGTGGCATTATTTTCGAGCATTTCCCAGTGCACCAAGAGGTCCTTAAAAACTGGCTCAACAACCTCTTTGACACCAGACCAGGCGATTTTTGGAGGAGCGGCATCCACAAATGGGCCGAGAGGTAGGAAAAGGTTGTAAACAGCAACGGCGAGTATATAATTGATTAACTTATAGACATAACTATTATTTTTTGTTTAAATAAGTCTAAGGAAAAACGCTACGAACTTATTCCCCAACCTAATATATAGTTTTAAGAAAAGTTTTTGAGATTTATTTTATTAAAATAAGTTTGATTTTATATATAATATAGTATTTGAAAATACTTTTTAACATCAGTAGCAGGCATGGAGCATGACTGAAAATTACACGTGTATGAATGCAAATAGGTATATATTTACTCTAACTTTGAATTACAAATTAGGGTTCCGAAAGCGTAAAAGAAATCGCGTGACTTTTTTCGCCATTAGTTTTTCTGATCGCCACCCAAACGGCATACTATACACATTCCAACTTCTGGTGACACTAGTTACTATTAAAAATTTATTTAGTTCAAATGTCCTGACAGCTGTTCATAACGCCGTTAAATTTCGCTAGGAGAAGAATTGATGTCATGTTACAGAATAGGTGTGACATCGTATTTCCGAAAGTGAGTGGGTCCTCATAATTCAGAAAGACCAAGAAGACCAGTAGCCTTGGCTTACCCCCTGAAGTATCATTTCACTTGGGGGACATTGCGATTATGTGTCCAATTCTGCAGGTTCTAGCAGCCATCAGCGAACACGACGAATCTTCATCGTTACCGTTTGAACTCGCTACCTTTCGACTGTAAGAACGACGCTTTCCCCAATGAATCCACAGCGATTTCTTTCCATTGAAAATAGTAATTCCCAAAAGAAAGATGTTTTCAATTTAAAGCGCATGGTACTCATTCATCTTGACCTTCGTTGATTGGGATTTTGCTGTGAAAAGTTGTTATTTAATCCTGGTTACTGAAGAAGGAAAGAAAATGGTTTTCTTTCCATTTTGTGTAACCATACCAAGTGGAATGCATGCTTGTTAATTTTCTGATTTTGACAGAAATGTTTATCCTATAAGATAGTGCGCAGTGGACACCCACAATTTAGTTTTTATTTTGGTTAGATTATCAGAGAAAGTAATTTTATTATTGTTATGAACTTAAGATATACGGCAGTGAGGGTAAAATGAAAAATCATGAGAACGATTTTTTTTAATACATTTACACTTTGTTTTCAGTCAACCGATGGCTGAGTGGTTAGTACTCCTGACTCCTGAGCTGTGGGTACCGGATTCAAATCCTGGTTCGGGCATGAATGTTACTTTCTTTCTCTGTCCTTTCTTCTGTGATGATGTATGAATGAGGCCCACCCTATAAACGGGTTTGTGGTGGTATGGCGCGGGCAACGCTTCTCACCTCCGTGACTTGGTTCACAGGTGCCCACTGGGTAACGACAAATGAGTAGCTGTTTCTGGCCTTGTTGTGACGGTTCGTCACTCAAGTGCCCGCCGTTGAAAAAAAAAAAAACATTTTGTTTTCATTCCCATTTCGTTTTACCCTCTGTAGTCTTAATCTAACGAGCTGCCACAACATTTAGACTGGCCGCCCAGCTTGTATGTTGGTTATGACCATCGGCTCTCATCGAGTGGTCTCGGGTTCGAACCCCGAATAAGGCTTGAATATAAAACCGGGTAAAAAGTTGGACTTTCTGCTTGTAAATCAGCGTCTCGAAAAAGAAAACGAAACACCCTCTTGTTCTTGTCTGGAATCATTGCCAATAAATGTTCTCTGACTTGTTTGTCTTTTCTTATGCACACTAATTAGGGACAACCGACAAAAAAAATTGGGTTTCAAAGACATTTAATATGGTTTTTGAACATATTTCAAGTAGATGTTTTTTGTAAATATATCATCATTTAGGCATCGCATTCGTATTCTAAGCAATCTAGCTGTGGGGAAAATGTAAGGCTTGCCACTGCATATTTCTTTCCTGGTGGACATTTCAGATAGTTGTCTGTACTAATGTGTCCAAAAAAGGGAACTCCAGAAAACTCCCAACACACTGACTGCAAGAGTGCAGCCTTCATCTTCCATTGTTCAACAGAAGCTAGGATTGAATCCATCACCCTATGCTCCGAAAAACGCCAACCTATCATTAGACCCCCCGCGAGTTTAAATACATCATTATTTAAACCTTGCTTTACTGCTTGCAAATTTATTCCAAAGTTAATTCGATAACTATCTCCTTATTTTATCTGGTAGATTAATGGTTAGTTTTGTTGAATTAATGCCACAAATTTATTTTTGATTCTCTTACTTGGCATGGATGTTTGTGGTGTTTCTAATCTACCCTGTGCTGTAGGTCCCAATTAAGTTAGTTCTCGTGTACGAAAAGCAATTATAGACAGACATATAACCAATTTTTATTAGTTTGTTTTAAATAATAGTTGTTCAATGAATAATAACGAGAACAGTGTAATTATATATGGGGAGATGTGCGATTGTAGTAATTAAAATAATTATTATGGGTTGCTGTGAAACGAGGATAACTTCCTTTGAGCCCACTTCACTTTTTATAGAATAGTATAAACGCTTTTTAGTCTTTTTCTTTATCAAATGAGGTAGAATTAAGGGGGGTGAAAACAGGTGGTTATTACAGAGCACGATAACATCTGGTCGCAGCCTCTATGATTTTCGACGCAGTCGTCACGAGCCATAAAAAAGAAAACATTTATTTTTTGATTCTTCTCATTAGTTGTATCTTCTCACCTGTCCGAATCACCAACGAAGTGTGGCGGGACTTTTCCACTTTCCCACGTGCGTTACGCACACATAAGCAAAGATACAATTTAGGGAAAGGAGAATCACTTTTCTTTTTCTTTTTTTTAACATTTGCTGTTTTGTCAGTAAGTTTAGTATCTTCAACAATCGATTTTTTATTTCACGCTGTTTTAGAGAAATATTTTAGTTTGTTTTTTTTTAAAACCAGAAAAATATTATCTTTGAAATAAAATAAAAATAAATGAAAATATAAGGCGTACTTATATATATATAGTAAAGAACTGAAATCATAGTTTTATTTATCTTTTTCCATAATTTTTTAAACGAAAATTTTTTTTCATTAAAATAAATTATAATTTAGAAATTTATGACTGACTTTCTCAGTGTTTAATAAATGTCTCAATATTAATAGGAAGCAGTTGTTGTTTAATGTCATTAGTTGCATGAATTATTAAACAAATGCATAAATTTTTATTTTTTTACCAATGGCTGGCACTTGGGTGACGAACTCTACGCCACAACAAGGCCAGAAACTGCTACTCATTTGTCGTTACCCAGCGGGCACCTGTGAACCAAATCATGAAGGCGGGTAGCGTTACCTGCGCCATACCACCACAAAACCTGTTTATAGAGTGGGCCAAATTTCATACATCATCCCAGTAGAAAGGTCAGAGAAACATAGAGCGAACAAATAAAGAAAGTAACATCCATGCCCAAACCGGGATTCGAACCCGGGACGCACAGCTCAGTGGTCAGGTACGCTAACCACTCAGCCATCGATTGGCGATGCATGAATCAGAATACCCATAATAGCCACTGGCAGAATTCATATGTCAACAATGGTCTCTTTAGATCACTCTTTAAAATCATTTTAGTAATGTAATTCAAAACTGTGATAAGTAATTATAAGAACAGTTTCATATAAGAAAATAACAAAGAAATAGTTTTTTTTTCTAAGGAAATAATTACAAAACTTAGTTATTTAAAAATTAATTTAAAATTTAAGAAATTTAAATTGTTATTAAAAAAATTAGGAAAATTTATTATGAAAAAAAGTTATCTTGCATTCTACCAAAGACTGTATACTTCAGTTTCTTAAAGCCATTCTAGTTTGTTACAAAAGTTTTAAGGAAATTGATGTTGTCAAATACTTTAAAATACAAAGGATGAGATGGGCTGGTCATGTTATTCGTATGCCAACTGAACGCACCCCTAAAAAAATCATTCTTGCAAGGCCAATGGGAAAGCGTTCCAGAGGTAGGCCCAAAATCAGATGGATTGATTGTCTTGATAGGGACTTTAATACTATTAGAACATCTAATTGGAAAAGTGCTGCTGAGTACAGGCCAAGAGGGAATAAGCTCATTGAGAAGGCCAGGACCCACACAGGGTTGTAGTGCCATTGTTGATTGAGTGATTGATTCTAGTTTGTTATCAATCACTCAATCAACAATGAAGGCCAAATATAGCAAATGAAAAATCATTAAATATCGCATTTTCATTTTGACAGTAAAAATCTTAAGAGACTTTAATACCAAGAACAGGAAGTTTATAAACAAATGTTTTGGAAAAATGGTAGGAAATAAAGATTAAAATGAAAAATTTAAGAAAGGAATGCTTTAAAATGATAAAAAAGAAATCAAAAATGATAAACTTAATTAATTTTATGTTTTTTTTAAGCAAATGTAATTTTTTATAGTTCAAAAGCCTAATTTAAATTATTTAGGCTTTTTTTAAAACTAAATTTTGGCAAAATTCGTAATCTTTAGATACGCGTAATCATCTCTAAAGGACCTATTAAATTGTAGAAAAAAACTAAACATGATACCCAAGAAACTTTCATTGATTTTTGAGGGGAAAAAAAAACATGTATAACAATGAATTCCATCACATGAAATCGATATTTTTGAAAGTTGGCGGTACAATTGCTGTAGGAGCACAAAAAGGATATTAATAAATGAAAACTAGGAATGAAATCAATAAAATATAAAAATCGCTAAACGAAAACATATTACGATATTTATATTCATAAATTCTTTATTGATTTTTGATAATATTTCTTTCATTGGCTTCGTACAGCAAAGTTGTTAAGTCAATATTTTTCTTAGAATATAATTCTATGTAACTTTTTTTAAATGAAACTAAGAATGACAAATTTCATTGATTGAAGTAAACAATTATGAATCATGATCAAAAATTGTACATTATTTAAAATGTGTAACAGAATTCAATCAACAAATCGAAATTATTTAAATAAAAATATAGTTGCTTACAAGTATTTCATTGAGAAATTATTTAATAACTATTTTATAATTAGTTATTCATTCGAAAAAATTTCTCCCATTTAAAAAAAAATCTAGGTAATTGGGGGAAAATATATTTGTAGCAAGAAAATTCGGATTCACATGATCCATCATTGTCTTTCTAATGCATTCATTTTTGCAAATTTATGTCTCTGGCGCGATACCCTTGGGAAACGCACAGATTGCTTCCAAGCAACCCTCTACGCCTGAAATAGATTTTTTCCTGACAACATTTGACATCGCTGGTGATTCGCCTCACGCTCACTTCACTGCTTGGAGTTATCCGCCTACGAAATTCTGAAATGAGACAATTGATCAATTTTTTCTTTTCCTTTTTAGAAATTAGTTTCAGAAGAAAGATTTATAAACCTCATTATTATAAAAGGAATTGGATATTGAGATTGTTAAAGGAGAAGTTACCCTTAGTTTTATATTATTATAAAATTGTTTGAATGTGCCGCTAAAAGAATATTATTTTAGCGATGAATTTATTTCTTACAATGATAATAAATGTGCCTATCTTTTTTTTTTTTGCTCATTTTTAATACATGAGAATGCTTTTTATTCGTTAAAATAGACTTTTTATTATATCAGAATTAAATTTTAAAAAAATAAATAAAGGAACAAATGAATTTTTGAACCTTAAAAATTATTCGAATGAAATGAAATTTTGGAAATAGAACGTTTGTGACATAAATGTAAAAAAAAAAAAAAAAAAAAAAAAAAAAAAAAATTTCACAATATCTTTATTGAAGAAAATTCTTATTTTAAAAAAAAAAAAAAAAAAAAAAAAAAACATTTTAACTCGAAGTTTTGCTAAGTATATCGGGGGGGGGGGGGGGACAACCAGTATAAATATTGATAAAATATATTAATTTGACTTTTTAATTTACTTGCATTGATTAGTTTTTGGGTGTTATCTATTAGTGTTATAGTATTTTCTTAGTTAAAGTATCGGTTATTTTTAAAATTTATTTTTAAATTCCCAATATATTTTCTCGATGACAATTATCCGAAAATAAAATTTTAATCATATAATGTTTCCGGCAATATTTATCATTTAAGATTGCGAACATTTTATTCAGTGAAATAAATAAATTGTAAAAGATTGCCTTTTATTTTTTTTGTTTCACGTCTGACTACGGATAGGGAGGTCCTGGGTTCGAATCCCGGTTCAGACATGGATGTTCTTTCGCTCCCTCTCTATCCTATCTTTGTCCTTTCCTTGTGTGTGTGAATGAAGTATGAATGATGCCTATCTTATAAACGGGTCTCTATGGCATATGTGAGGGTGCGATGGTGGCCCACCCCTTGTGGTGCACCCGGGTGGCTAAAAGGTTGCTGTGTCTGGCCGGTTCCTTGGTATTAGGGAACAACAGATTAATAGACTCTGTTGCAGTTGTAACTGTCTACAATCTGCCATTGGAAAAAAAAGATTTATAAGAAAATAACTTTAAGATTTGTACAATTGACTAAATAAATGTCTATGATTATATGCTTTAGATTATCTATTGAATTCTTTAACACACCAAATATTTTAAGCATTGCTTGATCAAAACGTATTCAAAATCAATAGTTTTGTTGGACTTTGTTTGTATATTTGATTATTAATCTATAGTATTTTTTTACGGATCAAGTTATTTATATTTTCAGTCTTCAAGAACAATTAAAGGTTCGATTTCATATATGTTTGAATGGAATATTTTTTATACATACTAATATAGTTGACAGAAGATTAAAATATTTAAATGATTCATTTTTATCTCCATTATATAGCATAATAAGCTTAAAAGCTATGAATGGTATGTAAAATAGTTCCATATTTTTAAGTCATTTGTTCATTAGAATGAAAACGACTACATAAAACATATTGCGAAGCATTAAATTTAAATTGGATATATTTTTATTCCTTGAGTTTTATTATGATGATATGACCTTTAATTATGACGTTTTTTAAAACAAAAATGAATCACTCTCATAATTATAACATGATTGTTTCGAACTTGTGCAAATTTAGTTGTACTTCGAAGAATTTTCAAGATTCTTATATCTTCTAAATTCCCTTCGTCACAGAGAAATCAACAAAATTATCACTTCCATTTACTTATTTCAGCTTAGACTTCTAAATGATTATCCATTCTTTTAACTTGTTCTATCATAAAAAATCAACAAAATCAAAACTCCTCTTTACAGGTAAATCAGCAAAATTATCACTTCCATTAACTTCTAAATACTTCTAAATGATTACCCATTCTTTTAAATTGTGCTATCTTAAAGAAATCTACAAAATCATCACTCCTGTTCGCAGGTAAATCAGCAAAATTATTATTTTCATTAACTTATTTCAGTACAGACTTCTAAATGATTTTCCATTCTTTTAACTTGCTCTAGCTTAAAGAAATCAACAAAATCATCACTTCTCTTCACAGGTAAATCAGCAAAATTATTACTTCAGCACAGACTTCTAAATAATTATCCATTCTTTTAACTTGCTCTAGCATAAAAAGTCAACAATATCATCTCTTCTCTTCACAGGTGAATCAGAAAAATTATTACTTCAGCACAGCAAAATCAATCAACAAAATCATCACTCCTGTTCGCAGGATAATCAGCAAAATTATTATTTCCATTAACTTATTTCAGTACAGACTTCTAAATGATTATCCGTCCTTTTAACTTGCTCTAGCTTAAAGAAATCAACAAAATCATAACTTCTCTTCGCTGGTAAATCAGCAAAATTATTACTTCAGCACAGACTTCTAAATAATTATCCATTCTTTTAACTTGCTCTAGCATAAAAAGTCAACAATATCATCTCTTCTCTTCACAGGTGAATCAGCAAAATTATTACTTCAGCACAGCAAAATCAATCAACAAAATCATCACTCCTGTTCGCAGGATAATCAGCAAAATTATTATTTCCATTAACTTATTTCAGTACAGACTTCTAAATGATTATCCGTCCTTTTAACTTGCTCTAGCTTAAAGAAATCAACAAAATCATAACTTCTCTTCGCTGGTAAATCAGCAAAATTATTACTTCAGCACAGACTTCTAAATGATTATCCATCCTTTTAAGTTACTCTAGCTTAAAGAAATCGACAAAATCATCACTCCTCTTCGCAGGATAATCAGCAAAATTATTATTTCCATTAACTTACTTCAGTGCACAGATTTCTAAATGATAATCCAACCTTTTAACTAGCTGTAGCTTGTAAAACAAATCAACAAAATCATCACTCCTTTTCGCAGGATAATCAGTAAAATTATTACGTCCATTAACTTACTTCAGCACAGACTACTAAATGATTATCCATTCTTTTAACTTACTCTATCTTAAAGAAATCAACAAAATCATCACTCCTCTTCAATGATAAATCTACAAATTTATTATTCCTCATTATTTGCCAAAAGATAGAATTTCATTATTGCACAATAATGTTGATAAATTGACTCTACAAACAAAAACGTGGAGGTTGTTTCAGCAAATATTATATATTCTAAAACTAAAATACATAATTTCTTATTCATTATTTTCTATTATAGTGTTTGCATTATTATAAACAAGATATTGAGAATAAGTGAAAAATACAACCAGATACGCAACTCTAAATCTTATTTTTTTTATAAGTCCATAATGTAAAATTAAAAGATATTTGATTTACTAAATTAATTGATTTGATCCATAAGATATGGTTTACTAAGTGCTGCAGACTTTACTATCTGAATTTTTACGAAATCTTATTTAATGAGTACTTGCAAACATATTATTTTGATTTTTATTATTATTCTTATGTATAATGAAAAATTTTGAATTAATGAATGTTAAAACTTTCTTATAGTTAAAAAACAAGGTATTTAGTATTACAAACAACTATTAGAAAACGGCATTGTCTTCCAATTTCTGCAACTGAATTCCATTTTTTTCACAATTTATAAAAGAAAAATATTAAACACGCAGTTAATTATCTTATGTAAAAACTTAGAGAATATATTCCCTTTAAAAGAATTATTAATTTTATATCATCAAGAATGTTATTTGTTGAAATAGAATATGTTTTTCTCATTTCTGGTGTTGCTGTAGAATTTTCTGATAACCTCATTTGTCTTCCACAATGCCCACATTTGTGGTTTCCTTGTTTTGATTGGTAACAATAGAAACTCAAACAAATAAAACAATGCACCATGCTTTGGAAATAAGAATAATGACAATTTGTGTAGTCTGTCTAGAAATTAAAAAAAGTTTATTACCAATATAAACAAATGATTTGATATTATGAATTATTCAAAGTCCAATATGCTTGCTCTTTTAAGTATACTTTATAAATAAAGAAGAATTTTTCGAAACAAGATAAAGAAGAAATCCGAAGAGGTTAAATATAAGTTTATATAATATTAAATATAATCAATTTATATTTAGCCTCATCCAACAGCCAAATGCAAGAGTCTAAATAATATAAAATTATTAATAAAAAAATGAATATTGCTCAATTTCAAGCAGAATAAAATAAATCTTATCTAGAAAGTTAAAAAAAATTGTAATTTTCTTTGAATTTAGTATATTTTCACTGTAACTGAGTCAAATAAATTCGAATTACTACATTTTCTTTTAATAACAACAGAATAATAATTGTTAAATGTTTATGACATACAATAAAGAACTTCAGTAATCATGTTCAACCTGTGTGAGATAAATTTACATTTAAAAATTCAAATCGAAATTAGTTTTGAAATAAATGAGTCAGTAAATTTTCTATGGGTGAAAGTCAATAAGCGAATAAATTAAAATATTTGCACTTGGTTCTTTACAGAAACGTTTTTTTTTTTGGAAAAATCAACACAATTATATTAATGCGAATGGCTGCATTACAATTATTTCTTTCGTATAAAAGAATGTGATGATAAATCTGAATTTGTTAAAGTGTTGCTTTTAAAAACGTATTTCTATTCTGCTAAAACGTATTTCTATGTTTTAAATGAAACTTGCTAACAAATTGGTACAATACAAAATTAGGTTTGTCAATTATAGAGAATGTATCAAGAAGGTGTTCAAAATCTTTTTATCAGTTTTACTGAGAAACCAATTTATCATACGCATAAAAAGACGTATAAAAATAATAAAATACGTTTATTATATGACATGCAAAAGCAAATATTATTTTATTATATATATATTATTCTTTAGATCAATATATTATTTATAAAACCGCACGTATATAAAATTTTAACTATATTCATTTTCTGAAATAAGCAAATAAGCGATAAATAAATGTAATCTGACGAATAAAATGAAAAAAATTTATCTGGATTTCTTTGACAACAGCACTTCATCAAATATTTATTTTTCTCCCCCATTTTCCTTTTAATCATACTCTCCAGAAAATCAAATAATACACGCAGGAATAACTCCTTTTGGGAACGTTAAATAATGCAAGTGTCTCCCCCTCCCCCACCCTCCGGACAAAGTGCACTCAAAAAAAGGAGAAGTAGCAATCCTGAAAGACTAATTCCGCGTTAGAGCTGCAGCTTTGTACTCATTCAAATAACTCTTCGCAGTACGTTCTGTTTAAAAATTAAACAATTTTTGCTACAAAAGAAAGAGAAAAAAAAATTACCCGTCAAAAAATCGATATTGCAATTTCAACCCGCCGGGCCCCAGAAAACCAACTACTTTAACTGACTTTTTTACCTGTCGTTTTCATCCGTCCCGCGCTCCCTTTTCTCACTTTTGATATCTTGCTCTCTTTGCTCTCCCATCAATCGGCGTGACAGGCGTACAAACGAGGGCGATCGCAGCGTCATCTTGCGACGGAAACAGCTACCGAGCATTTCCGATTGCACATTTGGCGAGTAATCGCCTTCATGTGCGCGCTTTCGTTTTTATCGTGAGAGTATGATGCAATATTTGCGTGGATCGATTCGAGTATGCGTTTGTTGTTTCGATTTCCATCTGATGTTGTCGGGGGTGCTCGATGGGTGGGTGGAATAATCGTGATGAGGTGGGAGAAGGGGCATCAGGCTTGTGTCTGTGTTGGGAGTGTGGATATGCGTAGGGGGAAAGAATGAGGGGGGTCGGAAAGGTTCTTTACTTCGTGATTCATCTACTATTGGAAAACGAGAGGGGGAGAAAATGCAGGAAAATCGTTTGGCATTAAAGATCCCTCACCCTTGTTCCATGGAATACTTTATCTTTCACAACTCGCGAAAGTTATGCCCCTGGAAGAAAAATTTCCTGTATTCGTCCTTGAGATCCCCCTCCCTCAAATCGAAAAATCAATTCACTGTTGAAATATGGAACGATTTCATCAAAAATATTTTGATAAAGTGCAAAATAAAAGATTTTTTTTTTTTTTTTTTTGTAAAAAAGTTTTGAGTAGATAAACATTAACCTGTCTATGTGAATACTTTGATTCGTGCTTAAATTCCAAATGAATTTTTTTCCATGAATTTTATTTTTATTTTATTTTTTACTCTTAATATTTTTAATATTGAATGTTTGATGAATCCTAAATTACCATAAATTTCATTAAAATCACTTTAACCATTCTTTCCTTTAACATTTCGTGTGCTTATTCATATCATTTAAAAGAATAATAAATGATATTTGCATATTTTATTTTTATTTTGAATAAAAATAAATAAAAAATTACGGAAAGTTTACTTACAATTAAATAATACAATCATTTTTCAAAAAATAAAAAGATGACATTATATAAATCTATTCTGCAGTCATTTCTATTCATATTTCAATAGACAAAAATTAAGTAGATTTTTTTAAAATTAAGCTCTGTCTGGTTTACTCAGTATTGAAAACAAAGAAATAAAAATAAAATATTGGAATTATTAACTTAAAATTTTGTTTATTAATGAAATTTTTAAAAACTTAAATCGTCCTTGCCGATTTAAACTAACCATAAAGTGAATGTTTTATCTTGTCTTTTCCATTTCGCTTTTATCTTCTGTTCTATTGTGAACTTGTTAATGGCTTGAATCCATGGAAAACGGCTTCTTAAACCGGTGCTTTGATCCTTATATAAGAAATCGTTTTATGAACAAAATGGACTTTGACAGTATACTCAGACATTCGAGGGTGAACTTCGCCTTGTTTGCTGCCGCGCGAAGAAAGGCAGGCTGCAAATTCATCGACAAGCGGGATTCACGACACTATCTCAAAACGCTGTGACGTAGAGGAAACGTTATATGACGTCATGGATATTTTAAACCAGTAAGAATTATAATAAAGTGATGTAGCCATGATCTCAACTAGAATGAAAGAAACAATCACTTCTTGGTTTAAAAAAACAACAAAAACACTGCATTTTTTACAAGAAATGTTAAGTAATTTACATGCACGGAACAACTATTAAAGTGCATGTAGTTTATGAAGACATTGAAAACCTTTTTAAAGTACTGTATAGCTTACACTAAAAAGTAATATTTGATGAAAATTTTTCACTTTTATGGTAAATATTTTTGGTATATTTTCCTAAATTATCATTAAAAATATTTGTGTTATTTTTTTATCAATCTATCTATGTATATATTGACGTTAGTGGTGTGTAAACTGTTTGTATTTTCATGAAGAGAAAATAATGCATCAAATAAAATAATCCCTCCGTCATGAGCATTCTGAATAAATTACTAAGTTGGTATTTAATTTTTCTTGATTTGTGTTTTTTAACTTTGAAATTACTTAATGTAGTAATGAATTTTCATGAATAGAAAACAGAGTGAGCATTACGCGAGAATATTTTCTGATATTTCTTATCTCTGAAATGAATAGTATTTCCGAATCTAATTTCTGGTTTTATATAAAATTTGGTGAAAAAATCATGTAACTTTTTATTTTCTTACTAATTAAATGAATGCATAATATTTTAGGAAAATATAGACAAGTTTTTTATCACAATGATTTTTTATCACATTTACCTCACAACAGAATTCACAAAAAATTTTTTTTTGTTCAACTGCGTTAGATTATTAGCTTTAATTTTAGATTATTTTCCCAACTTCACCCTTCAAAGAACTTGATTGTGGTAAATATTAGGTTGGGGAATAGGTTCGTTGCGTTTTTACACCAAAGACTTTTATTTAAACAAAAAACAATAACTATATTAATAAGTTAATCAATTATATATTCGCCGTTGCTGACTGCAACCTCTTCCCACTTCTCGACCCATTTGTGGATGCAGTTCCGCCAAAAATCACCTGGTCTGGTGTTAAAGAAGTTGTTGAGCCACTTTTTAAGGACCTCTTGGTGCACTGGGAAATGCACGAAAAAGATGCCACTGTCTACAAGGAGCTCTACATTGCTTAGCTACACCATGTGAATGAGGCTATTCGACTTTAAAGGCCTGATCGACATGGTCAAACCATACTCCTTCACGACAACGCCAGGCCCCATGTTGCATAAGTCGTCAAGGCCGCACTCCAAGAGCTCGAATTGGACTTCAGAATCCCCCGCATTCACCGGACCTTTCACCGACCGATTACCATCTTTTCCACTCCTTGTAAAACATTATGAAGGGGGTTACTTTCGATAACAAAGAGTTCTTAAAAACTGGCCCAACAACTTCTTAGACACAAGACCAGGCGATTTTTGGCGGAACGGTATCCACAAATGTGTGGGTGGGAAGAGGTTGTAAACAGCAACGGCGAATATATAATTGATTAACTTATTGATATAATTAATGTTTTTGTTTAAATAAAAGTTTTTGGTAAAAATGCTACGAACTTATTACCCAACCTGATAAATAAGATTCAATTTCAAAGCATTGTGGGAAAAGCAGCTTATCAGAACTGTCAGTGAAAGAAGAATGTTAATCGATGCCAATCTTACAGAAAGAAATCAAATTTCTCTAATAACGAATCTACAAAATTTGAGCATATTTGGCAATTAATTTTAACAGTTTTCATTTATATTATTATCAACCAAATCAATTATAAATATATCATTCACAGTAGCATTCAATTCATTGAAATCAGGGAAATGTTTCGAGACCGATTACCTCATTTAAGAATGTAGAAAGTTAGCGCCGGTGAATCACAATCAATAATTTACTCCCGTTTATTAATTTAGCTGCTAAAGTAATTTTCAAAATTAAATTGCCTCATTAGTTGTAAGAAGATTACGCTTAAATTCCCGAAAATACATTAACCAGTTCTCTCTCTCTCTCTGATCTCGTAGGCGAATTACTTTCAGATCGATGGAAACTATGTTTCAAGTAGATTGATGGAGTGTGTTTGAAAATTTTAAAATAAATATACTTAAATTCATAAAGATTGTATTTCTTGGCGGATAACTCAGGTTGAGTAACATTGTTAAAGTGCTCTTCCAATTATTTCCGCTTGGTGGCTTCCAACATTTTGCTGCTGGCAGCAATGGAACTGTGTACATCGAATGTAGGAAATGAATGCTGTTTTCGAATGTTTAGAAAAAAATAATGAATATAACTTAAGATTTATTGTCTTAAATTCGTGTATGTGAAATTGCATTAGGAGGCTTTAAAAATAGAATAATATAAACTGTTTTTTATTTTATTTTTATTTTAGTCACATATTTCTCTTTATTAAAATCTCAATTCTTAATTTATATATATATATATTTCTAATACCAAATATTGATATAAAGCCGTATTATATCATAAGCACTCTGAATAAATTGAAAAAATGAGAGTCAAATTCAATTTTTCATGAATTCTTAATTATTATATCTAAGATGTTATGAATAAAATTGATTTCATTTTGAAATTATTTCACCTGATCTGTACATATGAATGACTTTTTCGTATGTTTAAAAATACAATGCATTAAGATAATGTTTCTTGTATTGGTACCATGATAATTCTTCCACCCCATGATAATTCGCTATTAATGCTTTACCTTCAATTTTAATATAAATTTAAAGACCTGTGTATTTACAAACCTACATTCAGTTTTGTAATAATGTAGGATAACTTATAATATAATATTTTATAGTAGTGTAGTATAATAATATTATAAAATAATTTTTCGTTAATGCTTTAAATTCAATTTTAATATAAAATTAAAAACCTATATATATTTATAAACTTACTTTCAATTTTATATTAATACAGTAATTTATAATATAGTATTTTATAATAATATTAAGTAATATTGGTATATTAAGTAATATTTAATCTGACTATATATTTTTGTTACATCAAGCAAAATAAATGATTTTATCTTCCTAAAAATTAAAGAATTGTCCTATTTTACTAATATTATAATTCTACAATATATTATTCACTTAAAATTAAAATAAGTAGTGTAGTAGTATAAAATTAAACTAAGTAGTGTAGATTCATGCGTTTTAAAAATTAAATTCCAGCAAAAAGAAACAAAAATTATGTTATTAAATATGAATCAATATATAATTTAATCTTTTATTATCAAAAATAATATATTTCAAAGATTTTATTATTCCATGATGATATTTCAGTTAGATTAGGAAATATATTAGTACCATTATAAACATGAAGTTTTAAAATAATAGTGCAGTTCGGGAATAAATTTAGGTTTTTTGCTGTTCAATTCTGAATACTTGGTCTCAAGGCCTTATAAATCACAGATCGAGAGATTATTCTTTCATTGAAGTCGTTTCAAAAACATTAGTGAATAACTAATTCATATCAGTGCAAACTATTAAGTCAGTGTAATTGAAACAGTCCTAATAGCACAGGTGCCGTAATGGCACATGATGCCAAATTCTGTACTTTTCGGCGATTAAGAAATATTGCCAAGATGACGTGTGCGATTACTCAAATACTAGGGTTACCAAAATACAATTTTCTACATAATTCGTATAGGTCTTCATATCTATGACGTAATAAAAACGAGGCTGACAGATACATAAGATAATCCGTCAAAAAATCGCCAATCTCAGAATTTGGCATCCTGGATTGTACGGCATTAGTTGTTGATAAATTATTTCTTTAATTTTTTTTTTTCACATGAGGCTGATTTGACCTGTATTTACGGTTAAAGAAAATTTTTATGAGAGTGTCAGAATGAGAATATAACCACTGAACATTCGTCTACTACCAAGATAATGCGATCAGAATAAAAATTAATTCTGTGTAAATCTTAGGACCACAATAGTTTGATGGAGTGTTTTCCTCTTATATCCAGAATGTAATCAATTTGGTAACTGATCCACCTAAAACCGTCATTCTGCGGGAACTTATGTCAGTTAAAAACTGAGTAATGTTTCCTGTTTCATCAGTAATGCAGGTCTCTGCCTCTGTACTTAAGGGATATTCAAAATTAAAAATCTATTAAACTGTGTTTAGAGTCTTCTGTCAACAGAAATTGGCAGCCTGAAGTGTGCCATAACATAATAAAACTTAGAAAATTTTCCATCTGAGCAATGTTTTAGTAATTCTTGCAAACTTGAAGTAATTATTAATAAAATTACTTTCTGAAATGCATACATCTGAGAGAAAGATTCATTATCGTTCATTTTGCATTACGAATGGCAAGTATTTATCTAGCTTTGATAGTTTGCCGATACATAAAATATAGAAATTCATGGTGTCACGATATTAGCAAAATATTACAAACAATTTGTGTAACCGATAAAAATTTCTTTCTACTTTCATTTATTCTATATTTGCAACAATCGAAATCGAATTAGTTTCTCATGGGATGTTGTCTTTGAAAGTATCACAAGTATAAATATATTATTAAATTCGGATTTTGCCACTTTATATTGTCCATCACAAGTAACTTAATGTTGCTAATATCGCCATAATGCAATGGAACTCTGAAAGGATAGTTCTTTTAAATAAATGGAATGGAACTTTGAAATGATAGTTCTTTTAAATAAATGGAATACAGTAACAAATAGAATGGAACTTAATGAAAGGATAGTTCTTTTAAATAAATGGAGTACAATAACAAATAAAATGGAGCTTTGAAAGGATAGTTCTTTTAAATAAATGGAATACAATAATAAATGAAATAGAGCTTAGAAAGGACAGTTATTTTAAATAACTGGAATACAGTAACAAATAAAATGGAACTTTGAAACTATAGATAGTTCTTTTAAATAAATGGAATACAATAATAAATGAAATAGAACTTTGAATGGATAGTTCTTTTAAATAACTGGAATACGATAATAAATGAAATAGAACTTAGAAAGGACAGTTATTTTAAATAACTGGAATACAATAACAAATAAAATGGAACTTTGAAAGGATAGTTCTATTAAATAAATGGAATACAATAATAAATGAAATAGAACTTTGAATGGATAGTTCTTTTAAATAAATGGAATACAATAATAAATGAAGTAGAACTTAGAAAGGACAGTTATTTTAAATAACTGGAATACAATAACAAATAAAATGGAGCTTTGAAAGGATAGTTCTTTTAAATAAATGGAATACAATAACAAATAAAATGGAACTTTGAATGGATAGTTCTTTTAAATAAATAGAATACAATAATAAATGAAATTAGAACTTTGAAAGGATAGTTCTTTTAAATAATATAAGGCGGCAAGATGGTCTATATATTAGAGTAGAGATACTAAGCTTACTAAAGATGGATGTATTTGAAAGGGCAAACGTTCTGATTGGTGGAGGTGGTGGCCCCATGGAACATTTATGATTTGTTTTTATGTTATTGGCACTTTACAATGTTACTCGTATTTATTTTTCCAAAACATATCTATATCACTTGTAGTTTTATAAATACTATCCTTTAAATTTGGAATATTTATTCATAACTTCCCTACTTATTAAGCAATGTGTTTTTATTTTCATTATTATTTTGCATGATACATTTTCGCAAATATTTTGTTAGTAATTTTTTTTCACGTAATTCTTGGTCGTGTCGCAAGTGTCTGCTTTTCAATGATCAGTATGGTTCTCTAAATTAAATTAAACACTTACTGCAATTAGGAAAGAGAGACAAATAAAAGCGTTAGTTATTTCCACAAACTCGACTTCTCTTGTGCCACTTTTTTCCTTTTTGGTCACAATTTCAGCACTAATTCTCCTCGTTCACAGCTTGTTAAGTATCACGTGTGACACCGCCTCAAGCTTATTGAGGCTGATGGTGTCCCAGGGTCATATCTTAATTATAGCGCTCATCTAAAATCTTTCTTCAAATTCCAAAATAATTACACATTTTCCCTCCTTTCAACTCGAGCCCCATTCAGCTGTGCAAAGGCAATCAAGAAGATGATATTATGATTATTCATGTGACAAAAGCTGTGGTGGGCGAGACATAAAGAAGAATACATCACCCGAATTGAATGCGCCAATCGGTAGCGGTGAGTCTTGATTAATGTGTTACCATCCAGTACCAGTCCAGCTGCTGTTTGTTGATGATACGTCTGGTTTGTATGTTACGCATCAAGTTTCGTTCTTCAACGACAATGAAACTAATTCTCTTGCGGAATAAAACATAATTTATCAATGAGATGGACTCGTAAATACATTTGAGAACGATTCAAATGGAATAATGAAACGTAGATCTCAATTCTTCTTTTAACTGGTCTCTACGGCTTCTTAATTAAAACATAAAGGACTTGTGACATCTTTATGGGGAATGTTTATTTATGACAAAGAACAAAATTCTATTAGGATAGATTATTTAAAGGGAATGATTTACATTCATTTAGGCGATGGAAAACAAATTGTAAATAAGTACTATAGTTAGAATAATGCATAGTTAGGTGAACAGTTTTAAAACAGTGTCGATCAAATGCGTTAGAGAAAATAATGTATTTGATCTACACTATCTTAAAATTGTCCGTATTATATAGTTTTGTCATATTACATAACAACTTCTGCAGTACAGACTACTAGAATGCTTAGTCGAGATTAATTTAAGATATTTTGTTTTCATTTTTGAAATTTGCACATTTTAGAATAATGATTGGCAGATATTTAAGTTTCTTCCATAAAATATTTTAGAAAAATAATTTTTCTCACCTGTGTTCTAATTTGAGATTTTGATAAAATTTTACAATACTCTTTTTCTACTGAGTGAAATAATATCATTTAATTATAAATTAATATTTAAATTTTATTAATATGCATTATCAAATTTGATATCACGTTTCAATTTTGATTTTTCAAATTTGATTTTTTCCTGGCATTTATTTAAATTTTTGTTTTAAATATGACTAATATTCAATTTTTTTTATCATCATCCAATATAAAATTTGATCACTAGAATATCACCGACTTCTAGTGGTAGAAAGTGAAAAAACCATACTTTTAATAATTATTCATATTACAAGTCATTTGCAAATAAATAAATAAATATAAAAATAAATATATAAATAAATAATAATAAATAAATAAATAAAATAAAAATGAATTTAAAAAAATAAATTAAAAAATAAATAAATAAAATAAACAAATAGCAAGTTTGATCATTCTTCTGTGATTGATAACGTTCTCTTCTGATTATTTTTACATAAAGGCCCACATTTTATAGTTTCTAATGAATATGTTTTACTAACATAGAAAAAAAAATAGATTGATGAATTGTATTTAATAATATTAAAATTAAAAAAAGGAATTGTAATGATTTTAGACAAAATTAGTTTTAACTTATATATTTTAGTTATATGTAAACATAATCATCGTAATTTTGAAAATTTTTACTTAAATAAATCACACACATTTTAAGCTTTATTTAACACAAGATATTAAACAATGAAAATTCATCATTAATTAACAATTTCAATATAGGATTTATGAAATCATCTGTGTTTGGTGTAAAAAATCGTATATTTTTATGTATAGTAGCAAATAATAAATGATTATTTTATTTACATTCACAAAATTTATGATTTTATAACGTTTATAAAGTATTTGCTCTGGTTCGAAAGATATTTACAAAATAAACATTCTGTTTTATTTTGTTTCTGAAGTTTATTATTTAAACCAAAGTAAAAGGTTTATTTATTATACATTTGTTATCATAGTAAACAATCGTTATTGTTTAAATTTTGTTTTGTTTAGAATACGATAAGATTAAAACATGAGTAATAGTGGCAGATATGCCACTGAAGTGTTTTTGATAAGAAAACGTAAATAAGTAAAAGTTCTTAACTCTAAAAAAATATCGAACCTTTTTTAAAAATTCGAAGAATCATTCTTTCTTTCAATAATTATATACAATTTAGGCAAATATATTCTTATATCTATAACGAGTGTTAAACTGCTTTAAACATTTTTAGTGAGCAGAGTTTGAATATGTATTTTAAATGTTTTTAATATACTGAATATTAAATTCTAGCATTTTTTTAAATTTATGGATAAAATTGAATAAAAATATTTATTTAATTATATTCATGATGAAAAGCGATTAATCAATTGGAGAGATAATTTAATTTTGCATTACTTCGCTTTAAACTTACAATGTTACAAGAAAAACAGTGAATTCAGGAGTTTTTTTACAGATACATTTGGAATACATAAATTATTGCATTAAAATTTAATATGTTAGCATTACCAATGAGTTTTATATTCATTATCTTTTCAGCAATTATTAATTTTGAGCAATTATTATTATACAAATGTATGCATCTGTAAACAAAATATATGTTTTTTTAAAATTTAGGAATAAAAAATAACTTTTTCTAGTGTTACTGTACTTCAATATGTTAATTCGTTTAATGCCGTATGATACAAGCATACACATTAGACTTGTTTATTTAAAAAAATTCGGAAAATGTTTTGCTTATAATATGTAATAAACTTATTGTATTCTCTATTTCTTTGAAATATTACTTCGCTGGTCATTTAAACAGACGAATAAGTGAACTGTTTTTATTTAATTCACCTTGAATTATTCAAATAGTTCATTTTTTATTATTGAAATCATTTTTTGTACCATTTTAGCTCAATAATTCGAAACGATAGGGCTGTAAATATTATTATATTTATATTCTACCAAAATGTATTTCAAGTGCAAACCATTTTCGTTGTTATTATTTTTTTTAATAAATTATTCTAAATATAAAACTTTAAATTTTAAAATTTAGAATATTTTTCAAAAAAATTGTCTGATAAAATATTTTAAAGTTTTCTGATAATAAGTTGATTACAAAAGCCACATTTTTTATTTATTTAAATATTCCCAAGGGAAAATATAAAGCATAAAAAGAATATCTCAGTAATAATTGCTTAAAAGTAGCTGTGCAGATCTCGAAGGAAAATTATCAATCTGACAAAACAGATGATAAAATGCTGAAAGAGTTAGCTATCAAAAAATGTTTCAGATTCATAAAGACATTGTCAAACATTCATACAAATTTAATAAAATGGTATAAGAATTAATATGTAGCAGAACATTTATGTAACTATAACCGTTCTTGGAATAAAAACAATGGCAGCTAGCTGTAAAAACTATTTATTCCTATATCTTCAATAACAGAGCACAATGCAAGAACTGTTAGAACTATACACAAGGTCTGAAGACAACAATTAACATTTAATTCCGGAACATAGTATTTCAAATCATGGAAGTTGAAGTTTACAGCGATTGGAGTTCCACAATTGATTTGTTTTTCTTGTTGCCATTCAATGACTACTAAATTCTTATTACTACTAAAAGCTTGGTAGAATAGTTTCGTTTTATAATATTCTTTATTTAGGAACATATGTATTTGAAATATTATAAACCGGAATCGAAAATACGAATCAGAACATTAAAAATATTAATGCTCTGATCTATTTTTAAGCTGTCATCGAAAAAAAAAAGAAAAAAGAAAAAGAATTGCATAAAAGTTTGAAAGAAATTTTATACAATCTATTGTTATTGGTGAATTAAACAGAATGTCCTAAGAAACTCAAAAATTTATTTGTATTTTATCTCAAGAATTAACATTCTTTGGATTTTTCCGAGCAATTAACTTTAGCCCTGACGAAAATGAACTGCGAATCTAGACTCATAAATATCTTTAGGAACATTCATCAAGCGAGTCTGTATTTGGAAATTTAACATCTTTCATTCCTTTTGTGCTAAACGTAGCTTTTATAAAACTTTTTGCTGCGATTGTATTATTCTATTTGGAATGGGTTATTCGGTCAAACGCTCACTGCCTCATTAGTAGAATTTTAATGAATGTTCTGAATACTTTGGGTTGTCGCCAAGTGACTTTGAAATGCTACTTAAGAATTTCATAACTATGTACACATTAATATGAATGTTTGAAAAACTAGGCTTATTTTTGAAAATAAATTTTTAGATTGCTTATTGAGATTAAAATTGAAACTATACATGTAGAAGTCAATTTGAGGAGTAAAAAATTAATAAAAATAAAACTATATGAAGAACAATTTCAAATTAAATATTTTACATGGGAAGATTTTGAATTTTAACGAAACTATTCGAACTAAAAGATTTTGTATTTCAACTTCAAAACATTTATTTACGTGTTTTATCGAACTTTATCTGGTTTCTCTTCATTCATTGGTCAACTTAAAACGCTTATAATTATTTTTAACTTGATGGGAATAAAGAATAAAATATACCTTGCGCCTATATTAGTTTTAATCTGAGCTACAGTGATTTGCCTTTATTTTTATTAGTTATCAAAAATTTGTGATATTTTTCTTCTTACATAGAAATGTAAAATGAAGGTTTTAAAAAGTTTATTCCAATTTTAAAAAAATTAGTTCAAATATTTCACAATATTATGTTTTTGGTTTTGAAATTTATAATATTTATAATTTTTTGAGCTATAATATAAGGTAAAGATTCAATGCTACAGAAAGATCTATTTTGAACAAAATTCAACCAAATGTTTTGCTTAAAGATTATTCTGAATGTTAAATGTATAAAAGATGTAAACAATGGCTTATATTGGCTATATAGAATTATTTAGCTTGTTTCATAATAAATGTATGCAGAAAATACTTCAACAAAAACATACAATACTATATAAATCATGGCACTATAGACACTTTAACGTATTTTTTAATTTATGTGGAGCAATTCCAATAAAAATATTATTTTTAGTATAACATAATTCCTTTTCATTAATTTAACATTTTTCGTAGTATTTAAATATATTTATTTTAGGGATGTTTAAAATAGAGATTAAGATAAAACCTATCTTCAGATGATGTGAATATTGCAATTAATCATTGTATTCATAAAGCCATTTCACCAACCTTGTTTCTTTTCTTTAATAAGGGTTCTCTTCAAGTTTCGCAAACAGAAGTTACTAATTAAGCAGAAATTTGCTAAAGTTATACGCAAACAGTTTCATTTTATCCCAACAGCAATAAAAATATTTCGAATAGTCATTAAAAATTTACATTTTTCTGGAATTAGATTAGCGAATTTGACGATTTCATTTTTAGTGCCAGAGTATTCAATTCATTTTCTATAGATTGGTTTTTATTATTACTCTGGTTCTTTAAATGTTAATTCTTAAATGAGTAACAAATAAATTTTAAAAATAAATATTTGTTAGTTTTTTTTAAAATTATAAGTATAAAGTTTGTGATATCAAGTAAAATGTGAAATAATAAAATTAAATTTAGTTAGTCACACAAATTGAATACAATATATTTACAACTTGTTCATTCTCCTTCGTAAATTGTGTTTGGGAAATTAAAATTAATTTGCTCTTGAAAATTAATATAAATAAAAATTTCTATTAATATTATTTGCAAATGTAGGTTTATTATGCGAGACACAAAAACCAATGTAATATCACTGACCGATATGAAAACGATTTAATTTTCCCCAATTAGTTTAACTCAGATATTTGGCACTTCTGTTTGCAAAAATAGTAAACTTCAAAAAATAAAAAGGAGGGAAAATGTAATTATATATTTTTTAAAACTTAAAAGGCATTGTTAAAAGGAATAGTTTAGTACAGTTTATTTTGCATGATTGTCAATCAGTATTACAATCCTGAGTTTTATTTTTTTGCATTGGTCAGAAGATATGTTGTTGCATATATATATATATATATATATATATATATATATATATATATATATATATATATATATATATATATATAAACATAACACAATAAAAAAAAATAAAAAAAACAGGAGAATTTTTTTTCCTTATTTTCTCTGTCTCTCCTGTTAGAATAATGTGGTTTGAAAATGAGTTTACTCCATCAAACCTCTAAAAGTATCATTGCATAGTTAATTTCTTTTTATTTAACCTGTCATAAAAAGTTAAATTTTCTTCAGCTTTTTTCGAAAAACTATTCACATTACCAAATATCAAGTTTTTTGAACAAATGGATTAATAATCTGATTATAAATTAAAGTTATATTATTCAGCAGCATTAAAAGAAAGCTTTACGTTAAACTTGTAAAGCCGCCCAACTTGTCTAGGGTCAGCGGGCCTGACTGCCGATAGTGAGATCCTGGGTTTGAAGGTCGGTTTGGGCATGGATGTACTTTCTCTCTCTATCTATCTTGTCTTTGTCCTTACCTTGTATGAGTGAGTTGTGAATGGTTGCCTACCCTATAAACGGGTCCCTGTTACATGTGTATACTGAGGAAGTCGGACTCCACACCAAAATATGGTTCAGTTAGAAAAGTGGAGCAGCGCACCCTATAATACCAGCACAAGACAACAAAAACAACATTAAACTAGTAATGATAATAATAGAAATTTATATTAAAGACATTTATATTATTGCGTGATAGTAATTTAAATTTTCGGGAAGTATGTTATCACAATAATTTTCCGAAACAGAAATTGTTAAATACGATCAGTCTTTCCTAATGTTTTATCTCGTGACGGAGTCGACAACCGCTCCCCACATCAACGAGGAGACCATTAGACTCTTTGAAATATTTAACGTGACGAGTGTGTTCCTCTTATCCTAGCTGTTTCTGGTTTTGTCAAAAGTCAAAACCAGAAACAGCTAGGATTATCTTACGGATAATATGATAATCAATTTCTATAATTAGATTAAATTTGAATTTTTGAATAGACTGCTATTCACGAAAATCTACTATTGTTTTGAAAAATATTTAAAAATTATTTTGTAGTCTCCTATTTTCTCTGTGTACAAAAACAAAAATAATTATTTATTTAGCTTCATTATTAATGTTATATTTTTTGTTTGAAAGGAGAAAATAAATAGAAATATTAATTTGCAATTTCAAAAGTTTGAAATTTAAATAAAAAAGTATGTTTAATATTATTGAATCGTATTGAAAAAGATATAATTATTGTCATATTTAATCAATTTTAACTTCATTAAACTTGAAAATTACTGTCTCCCTACAGTAATAAACATAAAATACAAAATGGTGATAATGACAAAAATGAATAGTGTTTCTGAAAAATGGTGCTGAAAATGATATACGATTGTAAAACACGATTTCTTTCCCTTTTTGTAAATTTTATTTTATTAAAATATAAATTTCACATTGCGAAAGTTTTATTTGATTAAATCATTGAAAATGTGGCATTGTGAAATCTAAAAATTTTTTTAATTCGTTTGAAAGAAAAAAAAATGAGAGTCAATTTTATAGTTGATAGAGAATTATGTAACATTTTTGTTGTCTTCCGTTTCATTGTAGTGCTTTTTCAATGGATGCGCAAACTGACGTGGGCGTGTCTAAGCTTGGCGACGAGCTTGGCGCAACTAAGCAGAACGGTATGTGGCAAACCTAAAAGCTGTCTTTCTCTTCGATGCGCCTCTTTGACCTTTTCGAAGAGAATGAGAGAAAAACATTAAAGAAAAAGTGGGGAAAGCACACCAAGGCATTTTTTTTTCATGCTCATTTTTTATTTTTTAAAAAGCGAGGGAGCGCTTTACCTTCTATTTAAATACCAAGTGTAGGAAAAAGTAATAATAACGAAAGGCACTCTTGGCGAAAAGTGAATTTGGAGGTTCCTATCGTCGTCACGTGATCAGAGCTTGCTTAGATCGTCTGCTGGTATCCGCAATGAACTATGGGAAGAGTTGTGGAACCGCAGTGAAAAATCATATGTGTAATGTGATGATCCGTCTTGTGAATAGAGAGATATAACTATTATCTTTTCATAAATTATACAGGTAAGCCACCGCTTTATGTTCTTCTCTTTTAACCGTTTCAGTTCGATACAAATTTTCTCTTGTTCACTGTAAAAATAAAACATCCTCACGTATTTATACAGGATACTTTTTATTTTTATAATTTTAATATAAAATTATATCAGATTTATTTATTTAGTAAACAAATTAAAAATTATTAAACATTAGTTTATTTACTAGAAAATAATTACATGTTTTTTTTTCTTTATCTCTCTCTTCGTCTTAAAATTAAAACATTTAACTGTATCTTTTTCTATATATATAGTTTACCTTTTTTTGGAAAGGGGGGGGGGTAGATTTTCAGAGGAAAAATCATTTAAAGTAATTTTTTTCTTACTGAGATATTTTAATGAAATTTTAAAAACAGATATGTTTTTATTTATTGTTTTGAAGTTTAAAATCAAAATTATGAATGTTGTTAGTTAATATTTTTAATGATTATGTTGATGATATTTGTTTTATAGAATTGAAAAAATTACCTATGAAATAAGAACACCTTAGAATATTTATACCTTCATATAAATTCAATTTGATTGCATAATATAAATAAAATATTATTTTTGTGAGCTTTAATAGTGATATTCATTACCCGCATTATTAATTTTTATTGAAAAGTACGTTTAATATTTTTTCTAAAAGTATGTCTACATTTTCTTGAAAGATACTATTTGTATGCGATAAATTACATTTTAATTTAAAATGTTTTCATTGACAAAAATACAATCGTTGCACTTTTTAAGTATGTAAACCTTAGAAAATTTGCAAACTAATTTAAATTTTTAAAGTCCGTGAATATGTTGTTTTGAAAAATATATAAATTTGGAAGATTTTGGCAATCCGTACTAAATTGAATATTTTTATTTAATTATAATATGCCTTTTCTTACAATATATACAAATTTTTAATTCATAAAATGAAATATTCGCTTAAAATCAAATGTTTTTATATTCAATTTTAATTTCATTAGAATCTCTAAATTTGTTTGAGTGACAGGCAATAATGTTTTTTCATTTTTTATTAATTTACATAAAGTCTTAAAAAGTTGGTTGTGTGAATCATAAAATTAATAAATTCATAAAATGATAATTGTGGCTGAAATTATCAAACAATTGAGCATAAAATACATAAATATGATATTATCAAGCACACTTTTCTATTAAGTAATATAATAATAAAAACATGGTGAAAAATGCTTATAATTTTTTTTCAGCTTAATAAATTATTAATTCAATACTGATAAGAATTTTGATGTAATTGTAGAGAAAAAATAATAAATTATTTTCAACAAAATTAGCTTGATTTATAACACTGATTAGAATTTCTATTTTTGATAATTTTAAATAATCTTGTGCGAACTGATAAGAGTGAAAACGATAAGACCCTTTACTCACTAAATTCCTTATTCTTGTGTTTATAAACACATTAGAATTTCATCACTAACGCCATAAATTAAGAGTTTAATAATCAGCTCACGCTGTGAATATTTGGAAATCATATCTGCCCTTTATACTTGACGCATATTCGGAAAGTTTGTAAATATTTTAATTTTAAACAGACTTGCTAATATCGTATTTTTTGTCTTTAAATATGTAATTCATGTTATAAAAAGTGATAAAAATATAAATGGTTTTTACGATTAATTCGAAAATGAGCATTTTGAAACGAAAGGTTATATTCATGATTATTGTAACACATCGGAATATAAATATGTTAAAACTGTAAAATTTAGAAAAGTGAGTTCAGTGCCTCCAAATAATTTTATAATCTTTTATATAAATTTGTTTCTTTTTTTCTTTAAAATTATTTTTATAGGTGTATGTTATTGTTTTATTATCATTCCAACGATTTATATCTACATTACCTAACGTTTTTATTAATTAATCTTGTGCAACTAAAGTGAAATGCATTTTTACATAAGTATTTTAAGCAATATTTGTTGGCATTACGTTCTACCGTTATCTGTTAAATTCTAATAAAAATTAAAAAAAAAATTTTTTTTCTGAAAGAAATTTTGTTGTCGTTAAGTTCTTCGATAAATCATTGAATTCTGATAAAAAAAATTTTTTTAAATGATTTTTTAAAAAGAAATTTATTAATTTATTTATATTCGAAATGTTCTAAATTGAAAAAATATAATTAAATTCAAATGCGTTTGAAAAAAATTCTTTTCCTAACTATAATTTTCTCATCTAGGGAAAAGAGAAATTTTATAATATTTAAAAAGAATTTTTATAGAAGTTAAAGTGTTTTCACTCTGAATACTTATCTTATAAAATTTTAATTTGTGAATTTATTTAAAATTATGAATTTTGATAGTAAATTATTTTGATTATTTGATCATTGGGGGAAAAAATGAATTGATCAACGAAACATGTTTTGACATGAATGCTTTCGAAAATACGCGTTCCACAAGTTAATTTTTTCATCTAGGGAAAAGACGATTTCCTTAAAAATCGTTTTTGACATCTGAATATTTTTTCAGAAAATTAATTTTTGAATTTATTTAGTATAATGCTATGAATTACGACGGAAAATAATTTCTTTTTTGCATTCGAGCAGTAAAAGAGAAAAAATTAATGGCCAAAAAAATTTCACAATCTTTGTTTTGCAGATAATTTAAAAAATATTTTATTCTACAATCTTTTTTAATTATCAAGAAAGAATTTTTAAAAACTAACTTATCGTTAGGAATAAAATGCATTCCTCCAGAAACATATCAGGATCTTTACTGAAAACTTTTTTGATTATTTACTACTTAATATTCAAATAATATCATCCTTTAAATAAAATCCAATTCAGAAATCATTAACATAAATTCATATATTCCAGTGCTATTCCGCACAAAATGCTTCTTCACGCTTTTCTCAATCAAACTTCATTATTCCGTGACTGAAATGCATAACAATGTCGATTCTTAAATAAAATAAATTCGAACCAAAAAGAAGGGAAAAAATTTATTAAAATTCTTATCATACAAACTACAAATTCATTAAAACCTCTTGATTTAGTATAAAAGAGTGCAAATTAGACAAAATCAAACGTCATCCACAATCAATGAAAAGGTAGAAATAATACACCCAAATTAAAATCCTTTTCGAGCCGTTTTAAAATAAAATTAATATAAATGAAAATGAAGAGCCGCAATTTTTAAATCTTATTGTCATATATATTTTGACTAGATGTAGCAACATTCATTATAATGTTTTTGGACCAGTTAAATAAAGAATTCTTTTCTTTCGGGGGATGTATACAACGATCAACATGTAAAGATTTATGATCGCATTTTTTTAAAGTTTAACCAAATGGAAAATTGTACAAATTAATGATCTACGAAAAGGTTGAGAAATATTTAGTATTTATCAAATTGGAATTAATCTGCATTTTCCAAATATTAATTATTTAAATTTCTTTCGGATGTTTAGTTAAATCAATATTTTTTCTCGCTATTATTAGGTTATATATATATATATATATATATATATTATATGAGTATGAATCTTATCATTTTTATATATCTTTATAAATTAAATACATATTTCGAATGTCCATAGTATAATTGTCCAGAATTGAACTGAGAACAATTACTTGTTAACAAAACTTGGCAGTGAATGAAATTTACATCTGGGTATTTGTCTATTTAATTAATTATTAACAATAATTAATTAATTTAAAATACAAGATATATTTTACTTTGAAGTGTTATTTTCAATTTTAGAGAAAGTATTGGTTTTTCCCATTTCCGCGAATAACGAATGTATTTTCGGTTTTTCCAATATGCCGCTAATCAATCAATGTATTGGGATGAGGATGAATGAAATGAGTCTCGATTTCATTATCTAATAATTCGAAGAATAAAACGAAATTTCCTGGTATATCATGTCTTATTCGATTCGCTGTCAACTGATCTGCAGGTGAGATATTATTTCGTGGTAGAAAACAGTATTTTAAACAAGTCTAAAAAAATACAGTATAGATATCGTTTTTTTTATTTATTTTTTTTTTTTTTTATTTTTTTATTTATAAAATCGTAATTTTTCTTCGTGAACTTGGTTTTAAATTTTCCATTGAAAGTGAGGATTTGGTCGTTAAATGCACAACTATATTTTGAATTATATAATTTACATTTAATCTATACCCGTAAAACATTCCAAATTCAGCAAAGGATAAACAATAAGCTTTTTCGTCGTATTCGATTTCCTTTTAGTGAAAATTGAATCAAATTAAAATATTATATTGTAATTTACAATTTATAATATATGATAATGACTCTCGTTTTAAGAAATTCATGCTTAAAAGATAACATTATTTTATCTTATATTCCTATATTTCAGATCACCAAATTTTTCAATGTAAAAATTCGCTTAGATTTTTCATGTATGGATATTTTTTATTCCTTTAAATAAAAAATAGCCTTTTTAACAAAATGGTAACATTAGCCATGATTGAATAATTTCTCTTATAATTACTGAATTTATTAATTCTTTTTACAAAACTTGAACCACGACGTTAAATAGGATACAAAAATTACATTTGTAGTTAAAGTAATTGACAATACTTTAATCACTAATATAATTTTAATCACTACATATTAATGGACAATTACAAATATTTAATCTGGATTCAAGTATACGATTCAAAACAAACACTCTTTACTGATTCTTAAAGTAAATAAACATACAGTTTCATGAATAATTAATTTATAGAGTCTGCTCAAACAATTATTCAGGCGTATTTTTCTTATTATGTGGTCCATTAAATGATTCAATAATACTTCTACTTCCACGTGTATTAAGAAAAAAAGAGATAGAGACAGAGCTATTAACTTTTTGTTTGTGTTCTATGTGAGGAGATTTTCTTATGTAAAAACATAAATTTTATTGGCTTAGAGAATGTTTTATTGTCATTTTTTTTACTTGTGTTAATATTTACTATATAATTCTTGTTTCTTTTTCATTTACTACTTGTTTTTGACGCCCGTAATTTGAATTGAATTAATTTTCCTCGTTATTTCATCTGCTTACATTTAAACAGAATAAATAATATTAATATTTTTTGAAAAGTATCTTAATATTGTATTCTTTACATACAATTTCGAAAAACAGATTCCTTTTCCATACAAAACTGTTTTAATTAAGATGATAAATTATATATATATATATATATATATATAATTAAAAAAATTGAAATGTTTTAAATGCCTATGAGCTATTGTATGTCCAAAATTTGGTGATTTTCGTGTTTTGATTTAGTATAGAAAATTTTATTTCTGACAAAACTAAAGATACGTACGTTTTTATAATTAATTTATAAAAAAATATCTTCATCAATCTGTAAATATTAATTTTATAGAAATATTATTAATCAATCAGAAAATATTTATCATATTAAAGTATCTTTTGAATTATCAACATACGATATCAAATTTGCTAAATATTTTGCGCGTGTTCATAACTCTGTGTTGGGGTTTGATCATTTTTCACAAAGGAAAGTTTTAGGTTCGAAGAGTTAAACAATGAGAAATGGATACTGCGTTTTTGCTTCATGGGTGTACATGTATCAAGGTGGGTGCTTGGGAGTTTTTCAGGATTTCCTCTTCAACAGCTCTTTAATATGACCTATAAATTTTATTGACCAGTATAAAGGATAACCTAACAGCTGAAAGTTATTAGTCACATTCGACACCGATTGAGGATCGACTTCTTGGAAGATTTTCCATCTATAGTCATGTTATTATTTTTGGCAACATTTGGTGGGCAACCTAACGACCAAAGTCATTTTAATACTCTCTGTGAGAAAAATTATTTCTGTGTCTTTAGGGATGAAACCTTTAAAATTCCTGAACTGCTGCCCCGACAGACGTGCGTACTGAAGGCAGTAGCGTAAAATTCATCTCCCGTTGTTCAACAGTGGCTGATATCGAACCCGGGACCTTCCAGTTGGATGTTCTTCTAAACTATTGTGAATTCCGACTCCCTGAGACTATACAAGCTCCTTTACAATATAGTTTGTATCTATTAAGGTATTTACAAAGTGTTGCGTCAAAGTTTTTGTTTAATAATTTCATTGATTGGGATTTCTCTGGAATAATCATGCGGTTTATCAAAATGAATTTCAAACAAACGTTATCTTAAATTTGTAAATCGTGTTTTTACAAAAGGACCCAAAATTTACCAATGGGGTTTTCCCGATAAACCCATTGATAAATTGTTGCGGAAGTTAATTATCACATACTATTTATAAATTTTGAATTTTAAGCCACAAAATATATTTTTATTATAAATCATTTGGCTGGTAAAAAATGTACATGTTCTTTTTCTACTATGAATCTATTGGTTAAAAAAAAAAAGGACACATCTGCTTACTAGTAAATATATTTAGTACTTATAGATATTAATGATATTAAAAATATAATAATAGTTAAAATGTCGGTTTTATTTAACTAAAATTTTTCTGGCATATTTTAATACGAATTCCGTTTAATCAGAATTGTTGGTAATATCAAAATGTGTTTGGCTTCGTTGTCTTAAGATTCTGCCGCGTAACCGGAAGAAAAAAAAATTTTTTTTTTTGAATTTTCATTTGCGGTAATATAGATTTGTTTATTTCAAAGTGTATTTAAAAATCCTTCTATATTGAAACACGAGTTCAACTATCAATATTTATCAAAATGATTCATTGATTATTATTATTATTTAATTTTTTTATTCGAACCTATGAAATCTTAAGAAAAATTCCTGTTGATGTAGCTTACCTTGAATTTTGGATTATTTTTGAATATATATATATATATATATATATATATATATATATGTGTGTGTGTGTGTATGTATGTATGTATATAGCTGGTATGACAAAGTGGAAATTGGCTGCAATATATAATTTATTAATCTATCTTTAATAAATAAAAGAAATATTTTTGTCAAAAAATATTTCATTTAATTTTAAGAAGAATAAGAAAATAAGTGTAAGAAGTCAAATATATTGGTCTGGTCTCTTACGGAAATATTTTTATAATTATTTTTTAACTTATTGAATTCTAATTAAAACATACAAGCTAATATTTATTGTATTTGAAATTATTATATTGTTTCAGATGATACAAAAAATAGCACTTTTGCCGAATTGGTTTAATTATTCTATTTAGAAGTGTATTGAATATTCCTTTTTTGTAATTTTATATATGTATATAATATTTTTCTATTTAATAATGAATAATATATAAATTATGTAATATTTTTAATATAATTTGTGTAATATATTTCTAGAGGGCAGGGGCAGGAATGTACGAAACTTCTTTTTGCTATCATATTGTTTCGAAATATTGTTTCGTGAATAATTTCGTGAATTCGAAAAATTTCAAGTAGTAAATATTGTAATAAAAATATATTTGACCGATTATATAGGAAAATATAAATTACATTAAGAGTGTATTTTGCTAATTATATTAGCGTTGATTAAAAAGATTTCATTGTTTTATTGTTACTTTTAATTAAATTAAATTAGTAAAACATTTTTAAATTATTATAAAGATTTGGATTTCATATTCGTTATAGATTCCTTATCATAAATATTGGTTAGTCATATTTGGCTTCATTAATTTTGGGCGGGGAACACACAGCTTTTGAATTTTATGTGACATAACTTTGAAATCTAGAAAATAGAAACAGACGAATAAAGATTTTAATTAAAATACATTAAAGGAGAATTAGAGGAGAATATATAAAAATATTAAATTTGTTCTAAATTAATTAGCAATCATTGATTTAATTAACAAATGATAACAAAAATATTATGCCAATCACATACAGTCCCACTGGTACTAGTGTATTGGGTGTTCTACCTTTCCCGCGCGTAAAATGAAAGCTTACATTTTTTGATAAAAAATAAATTACAGTCTATATTGTTTATTTATGATAAATGTGAGTTATATGTAAAAAAGTTTTGAAATAATTATTTTTTTTAAAAATATATAGTTAATTTTTATTATACTCTTTGTAGACCTTCCTTAGTTGTATTTATGCATTCGATTTTTAATCTGAAAACGTATTTTCCATTTTCATTTAGTATTTATTCGGCTTGAAAATACTTTTCTATTAATAATGGTGCTGCAACACTCATTATTTAGATTTATTTGTTTAATGAAGTAATAAGAATATTTTATTCTTTAATGCAGGATTATTTGTTGATATTTATTATAGCCATTACTTGCCTTATTCGTTTCAAACTTTTATTATAAATGTTTAAAGAGCCGTCAAAATAAATGGCGATATCCATTTTATATGTGTTATATTTCCATTTTCCGTTGTTTACATTAAACTGGATGTTTTTAATCTAACCGCAGGAGATGCCGTTTAAGCGATAATGCGGTGTAATGATATGCGATGTATCATTATTTTACCATCACCTTAAGATGGAAAACCACAGAGCTGATGCCAAACTTAGGGTAAGAAAAAAATCACGAATACGCACTCCTTAAACGTCAGCTTCCAACGTAATTGAAACTAGCTTTATGTAATTGCCCTGTCTGTGTAAATATTGCTTTGCGACAGACCGTTTAAGTCGTCTCTGTGTATAAAATGACGAAAAAAAAAAAAAAAAAAGAAATCTACGATTTACCTACATCTAAAAATATCTGATGCTTCCAGACAAACTGAGAAACTTTTTTTTTTTTTTTTTTTTTTTGTAGAATCGAAGTATTTTTCCCTTCGCACAGTCGAGTAAGCAAAAAAAAAAAAAAAAAAAAAAGCTGAAGTGCTTTTTAAAATCCTCAATGTCTAATCCTGAAATTCTCCTAGATTAGTTCAACCGCTGTAAAAAAAATAAATAAAATAAAAAAATCTCGACTTGTTTCTTCGACGAGAACATCTTCTTGTTTCCATCACGAACCATTGAGAAGATTTATTTTGGGATTCTATTTCTGGTGGTAGCTATACAGGGGGGACTATCGCCGTTTTGCCTTAGCGTGTGTATCCCTTCTTCCATCCACCCCCACCTTCTCTGACAAGTTTTGTGGATAAAGTTTTCCGGTAAATGGCCCGAAGTCCTTGCATGTTTTTTTTTCTTACTGCATCTGCACATTGTGCACAAAAGCCCCATTTCAGGCGGCGTTAACTTAACCCTTTATGCTTGCTGCGGAGTCCGGAACGACATTGGGCTTATTTGTTTTATGACCCTTCTGAGATAAACGGGCATTAAAGTGTGAAGTCCACCCCCCTCGATTGAGCCGTCGTTATAGCTCACTCAGTGGATTTGCTGGATGGAGCTTTGAGGAGAGAACCACTGTACTAATAGCATTATCCTAACTGATTTGGCCTCCCGAGAGAAAATAAATCAAGAAACAAAATAATGTAAATATAAGTCTATTTTAAAGCAATATATAAAAAATTCAGAAATATATCTGACCACCTTTCCAGTGCAAAATTTGCAAGACCATCTGTACAGAACTGAAGAATGTTGAATTTTCTAAATAGTATGGCTAATTAGTCTACAATATTTGAACATTTAAATACCTGTGTTGCACTTTATGGGTATGGGGACATTGTTGTAGTTCCACCTGCTTTCTTTTCCCTGCATTTAGTCTTGAGTTGAATCTACTAATCAGGTGGTGGCAGCCGAGAGGAAGCCTTGTAATTTAGAAGCAGCGACCATGCTGAAAATTCGCTAGTACTTCATCTGTCACACCAGAAATACTATTTCACTTGGAGGGTATTGCGATCCTATTTAACATATCCCATTCACCTTGAAGGGACACGACAGATATTCGGTTAAGTCAGGATTCGAACTATCTTCCGATAGTGAAAACGATGTCCATATCAAACATGTTTGAAAAGCAATCACATTTAGCCTTGTGATTTATAATGGCTGCATTAGCAAAGTTGCAATAGTTTCATTTTCATTTCAGATTATATTTTCTTTTTACTTGTCAGTTCGAATAAAAAATTAGGACAAATGTCAAATAAAAAATTAGGACAAATGTCAAATAAAAAATTAGGACAAATGTCAAATAAAAAATTAGGACAAATGTTTCAAGTAATACTTCAGCCCTCCCCCCTCCACACACATATACATTGCAACTATAAAATTCCTGTATGGGCATTTTTTATTGTTTTGAAAATTTCTTAAATTCTACTTCATTGTATCTTTCTCAAATGTTATCAGTTTTGTTTGGATACTTTAAATTTATATCCGTAATTATAAAATATATTTTTATAGTAAAATCTGAAAAATGTTTCTAGGTACTAGGTTATTATGTTTTTTTATTTAATGATTTTTTTATATTTTATTCTGAGTAACAATTTTTTTATTGAAATCAGAAACAAACATGGCTTGCATAATAATCTTAAAATACTATTTTAATGAAAATGCTAATTTATTGATTCCGATAAAATTTCAGAAGTTTCTCAAGCTGCATTTTCTTAAAAACCTAATCAATCGATAGTGTGTTATATTTTCGATTTATTTACACAAATAATAAACATAATTAAAATGAAAATAACAACAAATTAAAATGAAAAGAAAAATTAATAAGTATATTCAATAAATATTGCAGCAAGTATTTTTATGTAATTTTTTATTTATTTTTATATAAATTATTTTCTTTAATGTTTTTTAATGTAATGGATTTCTTCTATAAAATTTATCGCCTTTCTTATTAAGATCAATATAAAAATACACATATTTTAAGATAATTTACAAAAAAAAAAAAAAACTTGGTGAATTAGAATATGTCGAGGTTATATACATCTCCTCATTCGAGTTACATAATTTTTTTATTCTAAAACAACGTGGCAACATTATCGAAAGAAATCGATTGTACCGCTTAGTCGATAATGCGCGAAATTGAAAAAACGCGCGAAACCTATTCCCTTCAATTTCAAGCAAAAGTTGATAAGATAGTGATTTGTTCGAAAAATATCGAAATCGATGGATTTTTTATACCCCTATTGACATCGACAGGTGCACCATAAGATACTGTGCTCCAAATAAAACGATAATATAAAAAAAAAATAATAAAACGATTTTGGTGCGTGGAGGGGAAATCGTATTTCTACCATCTCTCATCGAAAAAGGGGGAAAAAAATGAGAGGTGTGTTTGATAGAGGAATTGTAAAAACCACTGAATCCCAGGTCATTAGCATTGT